>CM060256.1:30717870-31072870 GCA_030684275.1 Acipenser oxyrinchus oxyrinchus
ACCTTCAATCTTTTATTTCTGTCAAACTCCCACTCTGAACACGATTCACTCTCTCTCTCTCTCTCTCTCTCTCTCTCTCTCTCTCTCTCTCTCTCTCTCTCTCTCACCCTCTCTCTCCCTCACCCTCTCTGTCTCTCTCTCCCTCATCCTCTCACTCTCTGTCTCTGATCTTCCCTCCCTCCCTCTCTCTCTCTCTCTGTCACTCTCTCTGTGTCTTTTGAATTCAAATGGTCTTTATTAGCATGACAAGTCATACAAGCATTGCCAGAGTTGATGTAGCAAATGTACTGAAACAATGTACCATTTATATAGAATAACAGTAGGAGCAGGTGCATTGAGAGGCCTCTGCGCAGCACCAAATGAGGGGGCTGGATGCAATATATTCCAGAGATTTCTGCTCCCCCTGCTTTGTCCTCAGCTCTCTCTCTCTCTCTGATTAAGACTGTCTTGACTGGTAAGTAACCCCAATCACAAGCTCTGTCCTTCCCTCCCTCACATTAAGGATCTGTTGTCCTTCTTCTGATTTTACTTCTTGCTCCTGCTGTCCTTTGTGTCCCCATGACAACAACATGAGAAGCAGATCACTCTCCTCGCAGCGCTGTGTTCGGAGATTGAAGAGTCAGTTAATATGAGAGAGAGGGGAGCAAGAGTCAGGAACAAACAGGGGGAAAGGGTGCATCATTCAGTGATAATAATAATGAGAATGCAATCAATCTCCCAAGCACTGCTTGGATTACAATGCAACAAAACTTGGTTATGTCATATATTCTGTACTAAATATACCCTGCATGTCCATATTATTAGGACCTGTCTTCCTAATTGGGTTTGGCATCGTCCTGGTGTGGGGCTGAACGAATGCTGTAGTTTATTTAAGCATCGCTGCAGATCAAGTGGGTCCTGGTATACCCTGGCTCCCTTGATTACTCTGGAAGGCTGAACGAATGCTGTGGTTTATTTTGGCATAGTTGCTGCACTTGTACCCTGATTGCGATGGCTTCTTTCAAGACACCCTAGATACAGCCCTGCCAAGGAGACCTCCACAGGCCAGACAGTACCTGTCCGCGGTTTGAAATTGGCCCCCAGGCTGTTAATTGCCGATCCCTGCTGTATATAATATATACAACTGTGGACAAACGTTTTGCATCACCTAGAATTCAATATGTTAACGTAACATTATTCAGCAGTTTTCATTCAACTTTTTGAAGCAAAATTAATTAATTCTATAGTGTGATGCTAAATTTTTGCCCATAGCTGTATATATAGATAAGACAAAACACATATAGTCAATATCTCCCAGGACAGTCTTCAATACAAACCCGATACAGAGAGACAGCAGGAAGCTTTAACATGTGCTTCTACCTGCAGGACCAGCCTGCCTTCAGAAACCAGCTCCGCTCAGGTTCCCTTGACAACATGCAATTAAACACTAAGCTGACTGCATATGACTAATTGTGCTTAATTAACTTTTGCCTCTTCGGGCTTCTCAAGTTGGATTTGCTGATAACACCCCCACACACACACACACACACTTTCCTGTTGTGCTGTCAGTAACCCAGCCTTCTACATGGAGGTATCCCCTTTCCTCGAGAACATTTTGGACAATGAATAATCTGACCTAAATTATTAAAGTGACATTTCGAATGATAATGATAATGACAAACTTCAGTTTTTTACCCAAACAGTGATCTTACATGTAAGTCTTATTTTGCAGGTTGTACAATGACTGTCACGGGTCTGCGGGTTTTAATGTCAATTTGTGGGTCACTTGGGTGGTCTGGTACTATAATAGGAGGCTGTGTGGTCCAGTGGTTAAAGAAAAGGGCTTGTAACGAGGAGGTCCCCGGTTCAAATCCCACCTCAGCCACTGACTCATTGTGACCCTGAGCAAGTCACTTAACCTCCTTGTGCTCCGTCTTTCGGGTGAGACGTAGTTGTAAGTGACTCTGCAGCTGATGCATAGTTCACACACCCTAGTCTGTGTAAGTCGCCTTGGATAAAGGCGTCTGCTAAATAAACAAATAATAATAATAATAATAATAATAATAATATATAACCTATCTATCACTATCACTGGATATTATTGCTTTCCTGTTACTGAATGCTTTCCCATGCTTTTCCCCATGCGTCACCGCACTTGGCTGTTTTTCACCTTCTTTCCCAGGCATAGCTGTGGGTTACCCAGGCAGCTCTCTGAAGGGAGTTCTCCCTGCTAGGATGCTCAGTGATTAGATGCCAAGGACTGGGATTGGAGAGGTTGAGTTCAATCTCTGATCACCTTGGTGCTTCGTCTGTCTGCCCTGATCTTTAAAAGGAGAATTCTGTAACTCTAAATCCTACTTGTACAGACAGCAGGAATGCTGAAGTCAAAGTTTGAGAGCTGAGGGAATCCAATCTTAATTACAGTATGAATGGTTTCTGTGGACATGCTGCAGTAACCCTTACAAAAGTGAACCACAGCAAAAGCACACCAATGTAATCATACCAAGGACATGGTTTAAAGATACACAGCTTTGCAGCTCCTAGCATAGCTGCTGTTCCATGCTTGCTGCTGAAGCCACTTACTGTAAGATTGTAAAAGGTTTTCAGAATTGTACTGTGGGGTCTGTGCACCTCATAACCTTACTCTAAATCCACACTGCAATATAATGACATGGCTACTCAGAGGCTACAGACAGCCCTGTGCATCTTTTATTTCAACAGTGTCAAGAATTGCACTCAAACACATTGCTTTGTTTTTTGTATTACTGTACTGTGACCTGCATAAAAGTCCCCAAAAAGAGGAGAGTTTTGTATTTAACCTGACAGTGAAGGGATTCTGAAAGAATAAACATTTCAGCAATCAAAGTGCTACTTAAAAATTAAGCAAACTTGTTTTGTAAAAGACTGCCGGAATCAAGATTAACCTGCTCACTGCAACAGACGTAACCTGTCATTCAAATGCTGCCAGCGAATCAGTGGAGGAGAATGACACGCGGGTTCGCTTTGTTCTAAAATGACTCAGTCTTAGTTCTTAGATGTTTGTTATAAACATTTATTATTATTATTATTTGTTTATTTAGCAGACAAATTACGTCTCACCCGAAAGACGGAGCACAAGGAGGTTAAGTGACTTGCTCAGGGTCACACAATGAGTCAGTGGCTGAGGTGGGATTTGAACCGGGGATCTCCTGGTTACAAGCCCTTTTCTTTAACCACTGGACCACACAGCCTCCTTATTAAGAGGTGCGTTTTCAAGACCTGTTGTCCTGACCACAGTCCAGAATAAAAAGTATAATAAAATATAAAAGACAATGTCTAGTTTACACATACGCTAGACAAAGCAACAGTTATTATAATGTTTAGCTCCAATAATAATAATACAAATACACATTTTATTTACTGCTGCCACAACATTCAAAAATACTATTAGGGACAGTTTCCAGAGTTGGTTGATATTTTAATAATTTAAACGTGTGTCTATAAGTGTTTTTTTGTTTTTTTTTTCTATTTTTACAGTAACATTATCATAACATAAAGAATGAATAGCCTATGACCAGGCTTCTGCTTAGGAGTTGACAACCGAACACTGGTTCTGTTGTATTTAATTTACTGTATAAATTAAAAAATTATATTTTAATGGTGTCTAAAAATACAAAAAGCCGACAGGCCATTGAGTTCATTCATCCCAGATGACACTGCAGCAAGTAACACCAGGCAGACCGTATCCTAGCAACCTGAGCAGCGTCTCTTGAGTTACAATAATAGGTGCCTTCTCTGATTTCTATGCTACAACCTCAACAGAAAGAATGAAGACGAAACAGAAAAAAAGGAAACATGCCACCAAGCTCCAGGTTAGACTGCAGTTGCCTGAAGCAGTTCATAATGCTGAAAAAGTACTGGAAGTTATTTCAAGTGATCTGGGGTGATAGGAAACAGCACAGCAAGGTGCAATACATCATACAGGTATTGTTCTAACTTATACCTTGTTTCCATAGTCAAGCCAACTCGAGTGCACTCAAGTGCTCCCGGGTTAGCCTGAATTTTCCAAAACTTGAGTTGAGGCGCAATGCGAGTTGGCAAAAAAAATAGCGTGATATTGAATGATTTAAATGTTTTCATTTTTTTCCTACATTGGAGCGCATTCCATAGAATGTAGAACTTGACTTATATTTTGAAACACTTTTTGATTTAGAAAAGATCCTTGAAGCTGACTTGAATGACCCGATCTCCCCAAACAGTAATCAGTGATCACGTTTCATCATGATTCCACATTGCATAATGCGCTGTCATGTTAAATCGTTTTTTTTTTGTTTTTTTTTACGGAGTTAAATTACAGGTAAGCTATTATTTTGTTTTTTCTAAACTGACACTGGCTTTCATAGAGATTGTTTCTAAGACCCGGGATTCCACGATTAGTGACGTATTTTCTGCATAGTGAAATGGTACCAAAGAACTTGGGTACGCGCCCGAATTGGAGGCCAACTCGAGTTTTACAAAAACATGGAAATGCAGCATTGAGGGGGCAATTACGGTGTGTACTCAAGTTGGCTTGACTATGGAAGTGAGGTATTACATGGATGTGACACTGGCTCTGTGACCCAGCAGCCTCTCCCTGGGTCCTGTGCTTTTTTGAGGAATAGGTTGAGCAATATAAAGACATATCTGCATCTAACAGTGGACAGACAGTGACATCGCTGCCATTCCAGCAATGAAATCTATTCATACTTTCACTCCAAACAAACTAAACAGGTGCTCTCTAATTTGGGTTGTCCTGATCTTCAGAGCTTATGATGAATGTTTTTATTCAATCACTACAAGATCCAACACTAGCTACCAGCGTTCACTAACAAGAACCAGACTGTACCATCTCCAAGCAGCCTTTAGAAAAAAATACAACCAATCGCTGTGTCCCCTAAGAGTCATCTGCTTGCAAAAGTCTCCAAGGTTGGGGCATTCTAAAAAGAGAGAGAGGGGGAAGAGAGAATGACAGAGAGACAGAGGGGAAGAGAGAGAGAGTGAGAGAGAGAGGGGGGAGAGAGAGAGAGAGGGGGAAGAGAGACAGAGGGGAAAAGAGAGTGAGAGAGAGAGAGGGGGAAGAGAGACAGGGAGAGAGAGAGAGAGAGAGGTGTCTTATATAGACAAGATGTTCCATCCATGAGCATAGTCATGATCATAACATTTTCTTGCAACAACAGCCACTGAATCCTTCTGTCCTGATGATCATGCATGCACGTGTCACTGCTTTGTTCTGAATTAACTGTTTTACAGACAGACAATCAGATACATTGAAATGACAAAAAACAAATAAAACATGAATATGGATTCTACCCAACATATGAGCAAGTGGGGGGCTGAGCTCCTTTAGAGTGTGAGGGGGCTGAACCTAATCTTCAGTGAATGAGCCGACCTCTACCTGCTGGGCCTCCATATTAAACACACAAACACACACAGAGACAGGGGACTTTCTTAAAGGGGTTTCAAATAGGTCCGCTGTCACAAATGAGGCAGAAGATTGAAAATGTTTTCTGTTTTTTGATTTTTGGTGTTTAACACAACCAGGCAATTTGGATTAGGCCTCATAAAGTCGGTCTGAAGACACTAGTAAGGGGGAATGGCTCACACAGTATGTCCACCTGGTTTGTGGATTAGTCCAATTCATTGAAATGTGCTTTTTAAAGTTATTGGGCATTGGGCTTTGAGACTTAAGAAGAAATACTTATTTTTAGTTTTTCTTTTTATCTCGCTGCTCCATTTTTGGGAGTAATCTTAGTCTCAATGAAAGGAGCATTTCTATTTCTTCAGCTACTTTTGATAAAACGATTTAATGGCTGCAACAGTTTCAGTGTTGAACAGAGCTGTACAAAAGGACTGTTTAAATTATTTTGATATTGTTATTTATTTGATGTCTTTTCGGGGTGGTTTGAAAGATTATTTAAAGTCTTCCATAACTCATAATTTCTAAAATAAAGCGATAAACTCTGTTCGATGATTCTTTGATCAATGTTTCCCTGAGAGTGGTGTCTATGTGTTAATGTAGGGGCGTGTTCAGGAGATTTTCTTCTGTGTCTAGAAGTTGTATAGCGTCATAGAACAGGGAAAGAACGTGGGTTCTGAATCTACTGGTAGAAGTTTCAGCCATTGCCTTCATCGGTGACACTCGGTAGATTCAATAACATAAGACACTACGAATTATAACCTGTGTCAGTCCCTTGTTCTATATGCAAGCAAATTACCAAATCGTAGAATGACATACCACTGCATTATATTGAAATTCTAGAAGTCCTTCCCTGAAACTGCTTAGACTACATTCTCTCTCCAGTCTTTCTTATTGTTATTCAAGATCTGTAGTTCAGTTTTGTGTTTTAAATTGTTTGAATTCAAAGCATTTTGAAACTGACTATATGGGCGACTTTGCTTTGCTGTGAAATTGCACTTTGTTGAGTTCTCTCAACTGGACATGGCCCAACCAGCCTGTATCTGATGTCATGGAATGTGGCAGAATGCTGATCTTCATCTTGAGAATGTTGGAATAAGGGGGTTCCAGGAGAAACACATTGAGATTGGATTAGCTTTACCACTCCCCATCTGAGTAGCGCTAATTCCTTGCTTGGAATAATTTACTCCATGTCTTTGTGCTAGTGCATGGGTGGATGGTTCTTGGATGCTGTGGTGGTGACTTAACGTATGAGGATGGCGAATGCTGGGGGCTCGGTTCTGTAAGGTTCGGGGGTGCAGGGAATGTCAGAATGTTCCAGACCTGTTGGCTCAGTTCTGATAGAACCTGAGATTGAGTCCCACACATTGTTTCAGGTCAGTTTCCTCTGGTGGCTGTTTGCTTTGGGCTCCGTGGCTCTAGTTCTCTCTGTGTTTTTTTCCATGGACACTGCAGTGTGCATTCAGTCCAGACCATGCAGAGAGCACTGAAGAGCGTTGCACTTTCGTACCTAGGTCTAGAACCAGGTTAAATAGTGTGCTGTCTTGCATATAGAGCAGTGAGGGGAAGTCATTGCCCCCTACCTTTGAGCAGCAATTCATTCAGAGACATTCCATTCCACATAGGTTCTCCATTACACACTTGCGACAGCTGTTCACCTCAACCAAAATTACTTACAAGTGTGATCTGGAACAGAGGCTGCAGTCTGTATGGAAACACAGCATAAAGAGAACTGAGCCGGAGCAGGTCCCAAAGAGAGCTCATTCTAATAATGGGAAAGAACCTTCCTGAGCGTTCCAGTCCTAATTACACAAACATGTTCTTGAGCAGGCTGACGTCTCTCAAGCATTCAGTCCTGGCTCATGGTACCGTGGTCACCACACACTGCACAGAGCAGTCTGGATTTATTGTCAACCACAGTCTGGGACCTTCACGAGCACCTTATTAGAGCTGTGTTTAACGTCTCTGGGAAAGCTCCCAGAATCATACAGACACAAACCAGCTCCTGAATATGTCAGTAAAAATATCAAACTTGAGAACTAGGAGGGGAGGGGGCGGGGTTAAAACAGGAAGCCAGAGTGTGTTTGACAGGAAACAAACCCCTACCTTGTGGAACAGTTGGAAGAATCCGCTTTCTGGTCAGCGTCAGCGGCCGGGCAGCAGAACTGGTGCAAGACCGTCTCGTTTCTATGGAAAGAGAGAAAGAACGCACGGGAATGAAACCTCAGCACCGCAGCTCGGTGTGAAGCGATACACGGGGATCAAGATACCACACCCACCCCGATGTGCAGATCACACTTCACCAGGATCACGATACCACACCCACCCCGATGTGCAGATCACACCACACCAGGATCAAGATACCACACCCACCCCGATGTGCAGATCACACTTCACCAGGATCAAGATACCACACCCACCCCGATGAGCAGATCACACCACACCAGGATCAAGATACCACACCCACCCCGATGTGCAGATCACACTTCACCAGGATCACGATACCACACCCACCCCAATGTGCAGATCACACCACACCAGGATCAAGATACCACACCCACCCCGATGTGCAGATCACACCACACCAGGATCAAGATACCACACCCACCCCGATGTGCAGATCACACTTCACCAGGATCACGATACCACACCCACCCCGATGTGCAGATCACACCACACCAGGATCAAGATACCACACCCACCCCGATGTGCAGATCACACCACACCAGGATCAAGATACCACACCCACCCCGATGTGCAGATCACACTTCACCAGGATCACGATACCACACCCACCCCGATGTGCAGATCACACCACACCAGGATCAAGATACCACACCACCCGATGTGCAGATCACACCACACCAGGATCAAGATACCACACCCACCCCGATGTGCAGATCACACTTCACCAGGATCACGATACCACACCCACCCCGATGTGCAGATCACACCACACCAGGATCAAGATACCACACCCACCCCGATGTGCAGATCACACCACACCAGGATCAAGATACCACACCCACCCCGATGTGCAGATCACACTTCACCAGGATCACGATACCACACCCACCCCGATGTGCAGATCACACCACACCAGGATCACGATACCACACCCACCCCGATGAGCAGATCACACCACACCAGGATCACGATACCACACCCATCCCGATGAGGAGATCACATCACACCAGGATCAAGATATCACGTCCACACGTATTATTTGTGATATTATTGAACAAAGTATTTTTCTTATAGCATTGGGGCAGTCATTGCTCACAACCTGTCAACACCCGACTGCCCTTGAAATACAGGATGAATAGCCAACACACAGAGAGCAGTGTTAACAGAGGGCATTTGCTTTTAGAAACGGTTGCTTACTTTCTCATAAAGCATTCTAGATATCAATTTGTTATTCCTGTGTGTTATTTCAATTTCATAAGAACTCCCAGCTGCACACCAAAGGCCGGCACCAGGTGAATGTCCAAGAAAGATTATTTGTGGTTGAAATGTACGGTGTGTAACACATCCAATATAAAGAGTGCCGCTGACCTTCAGCACCCTGCAGCTGTGCTTTCAGGCAGCAGGACCAGCTGCTGGAGTCTCAATCAGGTGTGACTCGTCTAAAGTGTGTCGTCGCTAAATATGCTTTTCATTTTGTCCTTGCTCTTCAAATGAACCCCAGTCAGTGGACATGTCTGTGAGACATGCAGCGGGAAGGCAACGACAGCGCTGGGGAGACTTCAGAGGAAAGGCCCAAAGCAGCAAGGCAGCTCTAATGACTCAATGGGCAGTGGCACGGTCTACATGTGTGCTTGGTTTTGTGATGTATGTTTGTAAGGGTTGGGTGGCTGTCTCTAATAAAGTGGAGAGTGTATTTCATTCTCATGCACTCCTTGCTGTGTCAGGGTCTGTCATACAAAGAGTGCAAGAGAAAGCATGCTCACAACAAAAAGCTGTTAAACTTTGCAGTTAAACTTTGCTGTTATTTTCACATGGGAGTAACAGTGATGTCACATCGGGAGTGTGTCACTTCGAGTGTGACTTCAAAGTATGAGCACAAAGCATTAATTGTGTGATTTCATGGGTTTATAATAAATGCAAATCCCTGATGCATCAATTACTGCATGCGATAGGAAACGAAATGCAGGTCCAATTCAGTTTACTTTTAAAATAAGACTGCGCACAATAAACAGAACTTAAATTGAGCATGTTTATTTTGATTGAATTAACCCACTGCACATCAACCCATTGTCCTTTCAGCACAATTTAAACCAACAGCACCCCCCCTGAATGCAGCTGAAATGATCAGATTCCTCAGCAAAACAGAGCTTTCACAATACAGATGAGCTGGAGGTACCTGTATTGTGAGATTGTGAACCTGCACTCACACTGTCCTGTGTAAAGGAAGCAGCCCCTCTCAGTGATGTGAGGAAGCACTGCTGAGGGACTGGGCACTGGAGCTCCTTTTGTGTGCAAAGTCACTGCACCAGCGTTATATAATAACACCGCAATGGCTTTTTTAAAATTTCAAACAAAATCCGACATTTGCCACCTCAGCGCACCCACAGCTAAAGGGATGATGCGATTCAGAAGGGATGGGAAGCGGCAAAACAGCGAGGGCTGATGAGAGGCGAGACCATGCTTTCTAAAGCCCTTTAAGACTTGTTTAATCTCCCAGATGAGAACAGCAGAGAGAGAGTGTGGCTCAGGGCCCGCTCTGCACTGCCAATATGGAGCCTGTCAGTCCTCATTAATCCACTCTGCTGAGAGAATGACTGCTTCTTTAAGATCTCCTGTTCACCCACAATGGCTTTTTTAAAAATTTCAAACAAAATCCGACATTTGCCACCTCAGCACACCCACAGCTAAAGGGATGATGCGATTCAGAAGGGATGGGAAGCGGCTGATTACTCACAATGTCATGGAGTGTGCCCAATAACACAGACTGGCCTCTCCTGAGACTAGGCAATTTACTGAACAGATCACTCCATGAATCTCAACCGCTCTCTCTCTCTCTCTCTCTCTCCTTTGCGGTTATGGCCTTGGTGTCAGAGGGATTTATTAGCAGTGACAGAGATTAAATTGTAGCTAAAATTATGGGAGTGAACTGAACCGCAGAGTTTAGCCCTGGCTTTACTATAATGGTCTCTGATGGCAATAGATGTCAATGCTTACCGGGAAACAGCAGCAGTTTTCCATTCGATAGAGCTGCAACTGATAATGTTGCTATTCTAAAAAGAGGGGCGATGCTACTGTTTCAAGTGCTGATAAAAGGCAAATGGGTTTTAAAGCCTTAGTATCACTCCTGTAAGCAGCCGGTGACAAAGTAGAAGCACTTCACAAACTGTCAAGTCAAATACTTCTCGTTAAAACCGAAGGCCAGCTCATTAGTGCTTGGGTGAGTGGACAGGGCACTTGTACAAGGATAGGATGAATGTACTGATGGAAGAACAACACATTGGGAATGATTGTTTATTGTTTCCTGTGTGCTCCACCATGTGGTGTTTACAAGACACCCTGCAGGGAACGGGTCATTAGAGTGGCCCTCGTAGAGGTCACCGTGGGGTCAGGAGGCGTGCTTGGCTTGGGGGGGAGCTGGGGGGGGGGGGCAGCATCAAACTATACAACTGAGAACCAGCAACATCACACAAAATCACACAAAGCTGGCAAAGTTAACCCTAACCAATACTTTAAATGCAGGATAGAAACTAAGAGCAGAGGACACACAGTCGCAAAAGGAAGTGCACCTTCTGACAGAGAGTGGAGACGGTATGGACAGGGTACCTGCTATAGCTGTGTTGTTGATGCTGAAAAGGTAACGTACCTGCGTGCTCAGAATTATTACCATTATTACAGTATTTGTATGGTAGCTTTAAATCGAAATTGAAATCCCCCTAACAGCAATATTTGTTAAGCATTAGATCAAACAGTTTCTCGCTCTTGTCCCCTTCCTTGCGTTTACCGTACGTGCAAACATACAATCTGTCCCGTATTATTGTCTTTTAAAGACCTGATGTTGATACAGTTCCTATGCTTGTTTCAATTCAAAACAGTAACACAGCAGGCCATATCTTCAATAGGAGGCGGTGCTTTTATTCTACTACAAAAAAAACACATGCAGACACAGAGTTCTTTCCTCGAAGCCACAGACCAGCGAGTCAGGAGGTCTTTGTGTCTTCTGAGACATGCTGATAACCAGCCTCAGGCAGTGCCTTTAAATGCAGCACACTGTACAATAACACTGCAAGAACAAGCACAGCCACTCACAGCAGCACTGGAGGCCTCCTCTTTCCATGCTCTTTGGAGGAGGGGACCTTTCTTCGTACATCCCAAGTCCAGGCCTTTGTCACAGAGCAGAAAAATAAAAGGACTCGTAGCGAATGCATTCGCCAGACACTGAGCGGAACACGCCTCTCTATAGGGCAATGCTTACAACATTCAATTAATATTTCAAAACCGGATTAGCATTTTCAAATGCTAACTTATTTGGATTTTATTTGGCCCCGCTTCAGAGTTCTGAATGACATGCAGACGAGAGCCTCCTACACAGGCCCTTGAGCAGAGAGCCCTTGAGCAGAGAGCCTTGCCAGCCCAAGAGCTTGACAGTGCCTGCAAAAAAGCTGATGCTTGAACCCAGGCTCTGTGGGAGGGAGAGCTCTGGTAAATTACTCTTTAAAAGAACATCAGCCACATCAGGTCATTAAACCCCAGTGTTGCAGGTCTCCACTCAGCACTGTGTGGAGCTGCTGTTTAGGTGTTTATTCTGGGCTGCCATTATTAAAAGCTCAGGATATATCTTGAATATCTTGAAGGGGATCAGTTGCCACAGCACATGACAAGGTTCCTGCCTTTTGAGTTTGGTCAGTGACCTCTTCTTTAGTGTAATCCATGTCCCAAAAGAAACACCACACAATTCAGAACAATCATCAAGTGTGTTTTCTTTCTTTCTTTCTTTCTTTCTTTCTTTCTTTCTTTCTTTCTCTCTCTGAAAAGTCTTCTGATTCCTCAAAGCAGATTGGGAGGAAGTGAGATGGGGAGACTTTTCAGCGTTGCACAGGCTTCAGTACACAGTGCTTCCCCAACTCTCATATTTATCTTCTCGCAATCAACCTTCAGGAGTCTTTTCAGAATCAATTTGTTTGAGTCTCCTGTGACCTCAGTGCCAGGAAGTGAAGACGGGGTGATGATCGCGCTTGTCCCGGCATGATGTCATCAATCCAACATCGACGTGCCACAAATAAATAAAGCAGGAGAGCAAACAGGCTCTGGGACTCCAGAGCACTGCAGAGGAGATGGGATTTAAAAAAGCACACAAACAGAGGAGCAGCTCGGCACACCTTTTAAACCAGCGCTAATTGGGATTAAGCAGAGACTGCGGACTAATCCATTTCTAATGGTTCAATTATATTTTAGATCATGTTTTCTCTTATATCAGTTCTGCACCAACACTGTGACATGAAAAACAAAGCACGATGCATGTTGCAAGCTGGCATCGCTGTTTAAAACCACAAGTTAAAAGATAATTTACCTTTTAGATGTACCTTTATCTTTTTCAGTCAGTCTATCAAGGATGTCAATGGAAACTTATTAAGACTTTATTGACTAGTTTGAACTGCAGCCCTTTCTGCTATACATGTCTTAGCACTAGCTTTTAGCTTCATAGAAAGACTAACCTACGATATCTAAATAAACAGTTTTAGTGTATTAATCAGAGAAATAAATACAAATAGGCATGTATATTAGTATACAAGTTTAGTGTCTGCTGTATTCAATACAGTTATAACAAGGAGCCGCACACCTGCGTCCGGAGCTTCCCCCGAGTCAAAGTAAAATGAAAGAAATCTGGAAAAGAAACAGCTCAACAGCAAAAGAGCGAGGGCTGATGAGAGGTGAGACCATGCTTTCTAAAGCCCTTTAAGTTTAATCTCCCAGATGAGAACAGCAGAGAGAGAGAGAGTGTGGCTCAGGGCCCGCTCTGCACTGCCAATATGGAGCCTGTCAGTCCTCATTAATCCACTCTGCTGAGAGAATGACTGCTTCTTTAAGATCTCCTGTCCCCCACCCTTCCACCTTCCCTCTCCCTCTCCCTTTTTCTTCTTTTTTTTTTTTTTTTTACAACAAATGGATTTCATTAATCCTGACAACCCCCCACAACATAGAAATGTGAATATTTATTATTTTATTATGAAATGCACAGACATGAATAACTGCCTTGAGGGTGCATCACCTCACCTGCTGGACGAGTCAACAGACCCCCCAAAACAGAGAGTACGGGTGGAGAGCTAGGAGGTGGAGCCGGTGGTGTAAATGAATCAAACGCAGGTACCAGTCTATTAATATAGCTCTGATAGGCCAGAATTGGATGATGTCATGTGTCTAGGGGGTCGTCCTACCTCCTGAACCTCAGTTTATAGTTCTTTTAAAGCACTGGTTTGCAGCCCTTGCACTGCTGTGGAGTTGAGAATAGAAACTCTTCTTGTTATTGGGTGTTGTCATGGATACAATGTGTGTGTCTGTGAAGTCTGGGTATTTCCTGCATGTTCCCTTAAGTGATCCGAGCTCCGCTGACCATGAGGACAGGAGGGTGCAGTCTGCCCCGGGTGAACTGCACTGCTCTACAGCACCGTGATCTCTTTTGAACCCGTGGTAACAGCTGCACAGTGGGGAGGGCTGTGGATCCAGTGTTGGGTTGAGTGTGTGATCATACTGAGGTACCTGAGCAGAGTACAATCAGGAGGGCTTGACCAGCACTGAGATCAGACTTCATCCTTGAAAAAAATAATGTGTTCACAGACTGACAGGCATTTGTTATTAAAAAAAAAAAATTAAAAATTAAAAAATGGTCTTATCTTATTTTGGTACTTGACAGATCATCGGTAAAACATCCCCCCCCCAAACACTCAGCTGTGCCTTCATGCCAGGGCCATGCTTGCTGCAGTCTTTCATTAACTCCATGGTAATGTTATGCAATGAGAAACAGTGATTAAACTGTTAAGGTACAGGGAACATATGTGTCCCACAAATAAATATGATGCTAACTTTCTTATTTTTCCAACAAATTGCACAAAACAGGCCTCCCAGTATGGGAAGACAAGTGAGAGGCGCTCTTTATTTCATCTACACAGTCAGAACATGTCCTTTCCTATTTAATATTCGATTGTGTGTGTTACAGTATAGAGCATCTCTATTGGCGTTTCTGCTTACATCCTTATTTACCTTTCAGCAAAGATGTATTTCTAACCACTTCTCAAAGCTAAATTTCTGAAGCAAAGGCAGTTTAATAAAAATGACAACTTTAGTTTCTGTCCCCTCGGAAACTGTTTTGAAGAGAGATTTTCTCACCAGCATGACCACATTTTCACAAGCCCCTTATTGTCTTGCCAGTGGTCGTTGGGTACTATTTTGAAGCAAAATAACAGTTAAAATAAAATAAATCAATGCAGCTGTTATAGACACCAGCGTTTGGATTGCTGAAGTGTGGAAACGCTACTGCACCGTGTAATTAAAGATCATTAGAAGCAATCCCTCGTTAGTTTGGAATGATGCACCTTATTATTCATGATTATTGCCAGGAGGAATTAATTCTAATTTCCATATGCAGCTTGTTTGTGCTCCCTTCTCAAAATCACAACAAGAAGTCTTTGTGACACGTTTGCTCAAAGTAGGGCTCGCAGAGTTTCAATGCAATGGAATGCAGGGAACCTGTCATATGAAGGGAGAGAGCAATGTAATCAAGGCACACTGCAATACATGTGATTCCATTACCAATCGCACAACCTGATATTCAAAAGCAATGAAAACCAGGAGACAGAGTTTCTGCTTTGCTTCCCTGTGTGATTCTGGCTCACTCTGGGAGGAATGTTATTCAGTTAGTCTTTTTCTGTTTTTAATGATCTTTTTTAATGCATCAGATTAGAGCTCGCTTGAAGGGCTAAGTAGGACAGGAAACACACGACACACCTAACATCTTCTACCTGAAAGGCACGCATGCACACACGACATGCACACGCAAACAAACACACACACAACACACCAAACATCTTCTACCTGAAAAGCACACACGCACATACACGACACGCACACACACGACACGCACACGCAAACAAACACACACACACAACACACCAAACATCTTCTACCTGAAAGGCACACACGCACACGCACACACACGACACGCACACGCAAACAAACACACACAAACACACACACGAGACATCGAACGTCTTCTACCTGACAGACATGCACACACACACAGACATACACACACACACACTCTGACACACTGAACATCTGCCTGAAAGACACAAAGTTGAGCCAGATTATAGCACAGTTGATAACCCACACCACGGAGTGATCAAACATTAAACACGGCATGAGGTACAAATAGAGGGCTTCATGAAGATCAATCGGCATCACAGTCCATTGTCACAGGGCTCGTCACCCATAAAAGACAGCAGGGCTACACAGCCAGGCAATTACAGTCTTTGGTCAATATGAAATCAACTGACTACAGAGCAATACAACTCGTAGGAGGCACCAAAGAATGAGAAAGAAGAGTCTAGGACTACCAGCACTGCTAGTAGGTGGAGTTGATGTGTATCTGACACCTAAAATGCAACCAGACCACAGCTTTAAGCGCTTTGTGATCAGTCCTGCTTGTTTCCATTAGCAGGGACAGACTGCGATTGAACTGAGACTGTCAGTCAGTCAGGACTGCAGCTCATTTTCTTTTGAAGCAATATTTAGGACTCCCATGCAATATTCAGACAACTAGCATTTCTCATTAGTTAGTAATTACCATCATTGTTCCATCATTTACAGGTATACAGGTACACACATACACCTACGAATGCCCGCAGCACAAAGAGGCCCGGTGACCAACAACACATGATGGGTAGGTAACCATGACGACATCCCCAGCAAGTGGACCAGCAGCTCCTACTCTCTCCTAACAAATACTTTCATAGAAACCACACAAATCAAAACAAAACACCAGAACCCCCCACCACACACACCTCAAACCCACACACACACCTCAAACCCACACACGCACACACAACTCAAACCCACACACACACCACAAACCCACACACATCTCTCAGACCCACACACAAATACACACACAGACACTCACAAACACAAGCACAAACACACACACAGAAACACCTCAAACCCACACACACACGCACAAACACACACGCACACAAATACCTCAAACCCCCCACACACACACACCTCAAACCCACACACACGTACAAACACACACACAAACATCTCCAACCCGCACAATCCTGCTTATATCTATGACTTCAAAGATAATCCGACTACGATTCAAACACAGACCCCAAGGTATTGGTCTAATAAAATCATACAACACATACAGTGTGCCAACAGTGTAATCCCTTAATCCCTGAAATGATCTGTTTTCAATAAACGCAGTGTGTCCCCCAGCTGCGCCGGTCATCTGTTTATGAGCTGAGGGTACTGCACACTGGCCTCATTAATAGCACTGTGAATAGATGGAGAGGCAGGAGAAAGGATGCTGCCTGCTGCTCATCCACACTGACTTCACAACCCCCGCACATTCTGTACTGCGAGCCTTGTCACAGCAGGGCCAACACTGCATACAGTGCGATGATGTGGAAGAAATACAATAAGGAACAGACTTCAATAAAGCAGACCCAATGCAATAACCCATCATTCATAGAACCAAAACAGAGTTATTTCTGTGAAGTGATAATATATCATATTGCTTTAATCAGCTGCCCAGTAAAGTTAAACATCACTTAAAATAATATTTATATCAGTAATAGGAATACTACTACTACTACTACTACTACTACTACTACTAATAATAATAATAATAATAATAATAATAATAATAATATTAAATACATCATTTTAAAAAAATGTAATATGTGCACTAGCACAGCATATATTATGTTGTCCATTTTTATTCAACCTTAGCAAAATGTAAACATCAAATACCGCTGTACCGTTTTTAAATAGCATACTCAGTCTACACCATGATTTGCATATATTATTATTATTATTATTATTATTATTATTATTATTATTACTAATCATTTAAAAGCAACGAAGAAAGCATTTGAAAGGCAGGACTCCACTTTATATAACGATAAAGGCAGGTTGTCTTAAAAAATGACGAGAATATGAATTATCAACAGTGTGTTGATAATTCATATTCATATGTTTAGAACCAGCAGTTGCATTAGAACCGCGCATTAACCCTCCTTTATCTTTCAAACTAGCACTGCTGTCCTCTAACAAATATCAGCAGCTTAAGAAAAATGCAATTAAATAATAATAATAATAATAATAATAATAATAATAATAATAATAATAATAATAATAATAATAATGCACGCATGTTACATGACACGTTGCACGGGCAAGTGCAAAGTAAATTATGAATACTGCATATTATTGTTGTTGATATAATAATAATAATAATAATAATAATAATAATAATAATAATAATAATAATAATAATAATAACTATTACACCTACAGACAACCAACAGAAACGGCAAAGCACACACGCCGACACGACATTTAAACATCGATATAAACAACACTCACTTTGGCTTCCTCCCGAGTACCACTGCCCGGCAGATCGCTGCGGGCTTCTGCGGGACCAAAGACTTGCAGCACGGGGTTTTCTTCTCCGCCTCCACCGGCCCAGGGTTCGCTCGGCTCGGCTGAAGGGACTGCGGGGACAGGGGGGTTGGAGGAGAAGCGGGGACCAGTTGCAGTTGCTGCTGTGGCTGCGTTTCCGGCGGGGGATGCTCCGGAGTGTGGGGCTGCTGAGGAGGGATCTGCGGCTGCTGGTGCTGCTGCGGCGGTTGAAGCTGCTTTGTAAGGGGGGTCGAGGCAGCAACGGTGGCAGTGGCTTTGCACGCCGAGTACTGATGCAGGTGGGCTGGCGGATGCGGGCTGGTGCTGCGCTGGGCAGGGTGGTGGTGGTAGTGATGGGTTTGGGGTTGGGGTTTGTCTTTAAGATTCCGGTTCTCGCCGACCAACTCCTCCACCTTCCTCTCCAACTCGTCTATCCGCTGCCTTTGTGTTTGTATCAGACTCTGTTGGTTTTGCACGATGGTGGTGAGCTCTTTAAGGTAAAGGACCGCTTTCATAGGGTTGTCCAGCAAGCTCTCCATACCTGTATGCTGCGGGTATTTATTAAGCGCCGATCTATTGGTGTTCTTTTCTGGTTGCAGTTTGATGGACCTGTCCTCTCCTGTCACCCGCTCAGTTGCTCGCTAGCTCTGTGACTGCCTTTCCCCTCGGAAATGCTGTAAGATGCCAGCAGTGGTGCTGATGCTGAGAAAAGAAAGAATCGGATTGGAGGAAGGGCTCAGTGTATGGGATGATGTCAACACATCCAATAACACGTGCATTTTTATAATTAAAAAAAAAAACTGTATTAACTCTATCAAAGCCGCGTACCTCTGCATCACTGCAGGAATTTTTTTTTAAAAAAAACATGTCAATCAAACATTGCATTGCAGATAAACGTCTTGTAAATTGATTGAAACCGCTTGTCATCATACAGCTGTAATGAATTGCACAATACTACAGAAAAAAAAATCTACCGTGTACATATTACAGTACTACACCAGCTTGCAGTCTAGGATTCTGCAGTATTATGTATTTAGCGACGTCGTCCAATTAGGAACGGTGTAGCGCTCAATTCAGTATCCCCTCAGAAATCTGTATCCTTGGCGCATTGCACATGCGTAAAATGAGATCGTCCCACGGGCACGGCTGATTCAGCTATGGTCTGTTTTCATTAAAAACGTCTTTGACGTGTTCTTTAATACGCAACTTCTGATCCTAATTGAGCAACCTGTTGAGTTTTGTGTTGCAAAAACGAGTCTTTTTTTGTGGTAATACAAGCCTACACGATATTACTGGCAGCTAAATCGATACACGTATTAGTCTAAGAAATGAATACTTAGTGTGATAGCTATGAAACCGACCTGTTATATAAACGATTGTGCTGACTTGAAAATAGCCTGGGTTTTTTTTGTGTTTTTTTTTTTAAATACATTTTTTTGATTTCAAACTTTAAAGTAAATGATCACGATAAGTTTTCTAATGAGTAATGTGAGAATGAATTAAATATTGTGGCTTTGTGTCTCATGCTGTCATGTTTAGAATAAACACGAGTCGTGTAAATTATATTCAAATGAATAATGTATTAGATATAACGTTATATTTTACATATATTTATATGTTTAATTTATATACAGTACACACACAACACACAAAAGATTGTTATTGGGTGTATATACAGTAAGAAACACGGGATACCGAATTAGACAGCTGACAATATAATAGTCTACTCACAATAAAATGTCAAACTCACACAGTATGTCTATCTATGCCCCATTGTCACACACATGGTTTGATTGATGTTGGGTGTATTTACAGAGAGAAACACGGGATTTTCTAATCTAATTTGCCATTATCTGATGTGTCGGTTCCTTAATTATGCTTTTGATCAGTTTATCTGGAGTGACTACAGAGACATCTGGAGGTTTAGGGCTGAATTGCAGGTTAGTCACGTTGTTCTAATTCTCCCGTGTATTTCAAAGGGCCCGAGTTATGAAGGAAGTTTTGAATGCATTGTAATTTCTTTTTTTTTTTCAGAAACACGTGCACTCACTTTAAAATGTAACTTTTTACAGTACATCTAACCATTGTAAAATTGTTCCACAGATAATCAGAGACCTGTGCCGTACCTGTGGAGAGAAGGACACACTCGAGGAAGATCAAACATCTCACGAGCAATGGGTAACCTTCATAGTTTGATTGTACATACTTTGTTAAGGTTGTATAGGTTTTAAAACATACACACCATTGACACTTGCCTGAAGATTCCATGCACAATATCCATTTAAAGTATAAGATTGAAAGGTAGAATGAAAAGGGGTTGCTGCATGATCAATGTGAGACTTCAGGCTATTAGTTATTAGTTTAATCTTCAACAACTGTAACCTTCCCTCTGCCATTGCTACTGTTAACTTAATGGATTTTGGTGTTTGTTTTATTTTAATTTTAACATTGAACCACAAAGAGCACATTAATATGAACCAGGTGTTAAAACAATGAAACTTGCTGAACATTTTTTTAATCCTTTGATAGACACCCTTTTCTTTGTACCTTGAAGTTTACCAAAAAAATAGCATTTTTTTTTTTAATAATGCATACTACACTCTATTGTTTTTGAGCATATGAACATAAAAACAACAATATTGGTAAAAGAAGCTTTGTAAATGTTCTACACAGTAATTCGGTTGTTTTTCACATTTTCTACAGAAGCATAAAACATGTAATCAGTCTTCATTCATTAATTTTCTTATTATTTTTATCATTGTGATAAGTTGCGTATTACGTCAAAGACGTTTTTAATGAAAACAGACCATAGCTGACTATACACACCACAAATAAATCATGTCGTCTTGTCGAAAACGTTAGTAAATGATTGCAAAATGCAGCCGACAACTGCTGTGCATGCAAATCACTCGTAGTTTACCTCAGACACGAGCAAAAGAAGAATCAACCGTGCCCGTGGGACGATTTCATTTTACGCATGCGCAATGCGTCATGGATACAGATTTCTGAGGGGATACTGAATTGGGCGCTACAACGCGCCCGCTCTGGTAGGCCCCTTAATCAGTCAGTCCTATTTTCACTGCTCCCCTCAGCATTGTGCAGTTGCACTGTTTTTCCTCAGTACATCCTCTGTATGTTTCTAAGTGTTGAGTGGCTATCTCTAATCAAGTTGAGAGTGTATTTCATTGTCGCACACTCTTTGCTGTGTCGGGTCTGTCATATATAAAGTGCCAGAGAAAGTACACTCTCAACTTGATCAGAGGCAGCTACCAAACACTTAGAAACATATGATAAGTCATTAAATCTAACCTGCACATTATTAAAAAGGGGCAGGGCAAAGCCCTGCTTGTATATATGTTTTTGATTATTATTATTATTATTATTATTATTATTATTATTATTATTATAAATATGACGGCATAGCCGTGTTTTGTTATTGTTTTATTAAATGTGACACTGAAGAACCGTAGGTTTTGTTTGGCAGCGTGGATGGGTAGCCTTATCCACAATTTAAAAACCTTGTGTAGAAGGTGGCCATCTCCCGAATTAAGTGATTTAATTTGTTGCTAATCGGGTCACCTGCATAAAAGCCTGCAGCTCTCTGCAATCTGAGTGGGTGTTCGGAAGCGTGAACGAGAGAGAGGAGGGTAAAAATCAAAGATAAAGAAAATAAGTAGGATCAGTGAAGGCTACTGCCCAGCCTGATCGTATTATTTTGTGTTTGTGATTTTGTTTTGTTTACATCTTTTGTTTCGCTCTGTGAGCAAGTGTGTTTGTGTTTAAATATAAATTTTAGTTTTGTTCTTTAAATAAATAAACAGCGCTGCTAGCGTATTTTGCCCTGCAGTACTTTGTTTTTGTTCCTGCATTCTGGCCTGATGTCCTCACTACAGCCATCCCTGTCACACCCTGATTTTAACATGTAAATTGTGTTGTGGTTTAAACATTTTGAATGCTTTGTCATTGACATACTGAGTGCAAAATCTCCAGCTATGGCCATGCTTTCTCTTTTTCATGAACCCGTTTGAACCTCAAGCTGCCCTTGTGATTACTGCTGTCCTCTGGGGATGTTTTTAGGGTTGTGTGCCAGGCTGTCATCGCTTTGGAGACGATTCCTCAAAAAACATTTTCTCCAACTGAGCAGCTGCCAAATGCACTATCATGCCCATCCTGACGGAAGCTCATCTCCAGTCTTAATATAATACAGAATCAATACAAGGGGGTTCATGTGCATAGAAAATTAATCAGTCACGTGAGGGTCAGCCTATTTAAATAACAAGATGCAAGTGTGTGCTGCATATGCCTGGTGCTTCCATCCTTTTTTGTCCTGCTGTTTTAAGTGAGGCAGTCAAAGCACAATCTATAGTCAGACGTTGCATTCATCTTCATTACTGAGATACGGCCTAGTCCCTCTTTGAACTCTTTAATGAGTTCTGTCGACTTGAGGCTACTCAGTATTTCACTGAGCTGAGTGGATCCAAGCGTGCAAAAGCTTCCCGCCTCTCTCTCTTTCTTAATGGTTGAGAGATATTTCTCACTGAAACAAACCAGCTGAGACTGGACCCTGTTCAGACCAGGGATTTGTTTGATAAGGCCAGTGATTCGTACTGATCGGAATCTGTACTACAATAAAAACAGTGTCCCTGCTTCTCATTGAAAAAAAAAAACAGGAAACCTTCTGCCCTGATTGTGTCTGGCTGTCCATCTGTTTACCAGTCCGTCTGTCTGTCTGTCTGTCACACTCTACATCAGGGGTGGCCAACCCTGGTGCTGGAGGGTAACAATCCTGCAGGTTTTCTGGGTATCTTGAAATCATCAAAGCCCCTGCTCTACATAGTGAACATGATAATATGAGAACATGATTTTTCACACATTTGATCTTCACCAAACTTCTCCTAAAGATATTTCAGATTGGCTATAATCCGATCAAGTGTTAGTTTTTATACCCTTTTTGTTCTTTAACCTCTTGCTAGGACCAACTCTGTATGCATGCACAGATTTGTGATTCTCTCCTAATCATATATAAGCGGGAACAAAGGTGGCATTCAAACAGGGCATTTTAAATGGAGTAGAAAAACAAGAGGGGGGATTGATCAAGCAATAGTGGTGTTGGAGAGAATGAGGTGTGCTACTGGAGATTGGACTGCAGGGAACAATGCAGTCTATGAGA
This sequence comes from Acipenser oxyrinchus oxyrinchus, assembly GCA_030684275.1. Taxonomy (NCBI): domain Eukaryota; kingdom Metazoa; phylum Chordata; class Actinopteri; order Acipenseriformes; family Acipenseridae; genus Acipenser; species Acipenser oxyrinchus. Next base: position 30,741,099 of record CM060256.1, read on the forward strand.
ATGAGGTGTGCTACTGGAGATTGGACTGCAGGGAACAATGCAGTCTATGCAGAATGAGGTGTGCTACTGGAGATCGGAGTGCAGGGAACAATGCAGTCTATGCAGAATGAGGTGTGCTACTGGAGATCGGACTGCAGGGAACAATGCAGTCTATGAGAATGAGGTGTGCTACTGGAGATCGGAGTGCAGGGAACGATGCAGTCTATGAGAATGAGGTGTGCTACTGGAGATCGGACTGCAGGGAACAATGCAGTCTATGAGAATGAGGTGTGCTACTGGAGATCGGAGTGCAGGGAACGATGCAGTCTATGAGAATGAGGTGTGCTACTGGAGATTGGACTGCAGGGAACAATGCAGTCTATGCAGAATGAGGTGTGCTACTGGAGATCGGAGTGCAGGGAACAATGCAGTCTATGCAGAATAAGGTGTGCTACTGGAGATCGGAGTGCAGGAAATGGTGCAGTCTATGCAGAAAGACATTGCTCTGGTTCCAGCTCCCTTGACACAGAGACACACACACACACACACACAGACACACTGTAGTAGAAATCTCTCTGCAGATATGAAGTCCCCAGAGTCCAGTGCCAGGGATGGAGCGCTCAGTCATTAAAGCAAAAACAATTGACTTCTTTCCCTCAGAGCCAAGGATTCTTAAACATGTGCCTGTGAGAGTGGGGTCTGTAGCTTTGAGTTTTTTTTTTTTTTTTTTTTTTTTTTTAAATTGCCACCATTATCACTGCCCTGTCGTTCTGAAGATGTTTCCGTTCTTCCATTGCTTTTAATTTTTTTTTTCAGATTTTCCAAATGCAGGGCTATGGATTCCTAATATCTAACGACTTCCTGTGCTGTAGGTCACACCATCTGATTTTTTTTTTTCTTTTTTTCCTCATATTGGCATTAAAGTAAAACAAACAGGCAAAACCCTAAGAGATTTTATGTGTGGGTCCAGTGATAAAACATTAGTTAAAACACGTTTTTTAAAACCTTGGTTATTACTGCTGTAAATACAAACACTAACCCTAATCCTAATAGAGAGCACAACAAAACACAACACAACATTTGAATTTGTATTTTATATTTTTGCTGTTTTTTGGTTGGCTAGGAACTTAAATGACGTTTTCAGCGACGGCACACTTGTGGAATTACTCTTGTTATTCTTTTCGTGTTGCACAGTTCTGAATTTGAAGCAACAGGAGGTGGAGTATTTTAAGTGAGTAGTTCAGAAAGTCACGCCCTCATGAGACTCTCTCAGTGGCTGTTTACCTTCCAGTATGTTTGACTGATTAAATATCTTCACACTGTAGTGCCATACTACTAATGGAAGCCTCTGTGCTACATTGCCACTGGAGATCATTTGGTTAGTGTATCAGGGATGGAAATAAGACTCCTGCTGCATAGCAGTTTCACCCATTCAGGTTTTAATATGTGTTTGATTAGCCCCAGTGTGTAGGCATCAAGCTCGGGTATGTCTTATTACACTCATAGTAAAATCAGGAATGGGCTGCAATGGGAGTATTATTTCCCTCTCTGGTGTATACAGCTAATGGAGTCTGTAGACACCACTGCATGCTGTGGTTATGAATTTTGACATTCTCTGAACAGTTTTGAAGTTTTTGTGTTTTGCAATATCGACCATGTGGATTTCTAACTGACTTTCAATGGAAGGTCTCTGAGCCGCTGTCTGTCTTTTCCATGATGTGAAAATGTCGTGCTGCGAACTACAGGAGCCGATGGGATGCATGCTGTTCTATTCTGGTGTCAGTACGTGTCTGTATCATGCATCAGCTTCCCCTGCCAGGAGCTTTGAAATAGATGAATACCGTTTATCTTTGGTACAAACAGAAGGTGACTGAAATCGTGGGACAAACTGCAAACCATGATGATCCAGAGAAAAGCAGGACATTTGTCTCCTGATATAAAGTGGAAAAAAAACAACCAAAAACACATCCATGAAGGGATGAGAGGCCAACTAGTGATAAGGTAGCTGATGCTTATAGGAGGTAAGGGAATTGGTCTTGAAGCTTAGGTTATTATCACTCCTCCAAACAGCAATGGCCTTGAAAGGTGAATGTTCAGGAATAGAAATAAACTATAAAAAGCAGAGCTGTGTGTATCAAGCTTTCTTTCCCCTGTGGGTTGATGTGAATCGTGGGTGGTGTTTTGTTTGTGTATGCCCCACAGATGAGCACAGGCATATCAAAGTCTGTTCACAAGCTATTAAAACAAACAACCTGTCTCATCTCACACTCCGTCCTCCTCCCAGGAGACGAGATATGGCCTGCCTGAGTGGGCGAGAGCAGTAAAATATTTGACAGGGCAAGCACTAAGACCACGCGGAATCCGCCAGAAAGTGGTTGTCAATTTAACCAAAACACAGCAAACAGTTGGAGGAAGGGGAAGTCTAATGAACGCGACATACCAATAGACCGTCAGGTAAGGAAGGAGTAGGTTTTTATTGTTGTTTATCATTTTTATTTTAAAAATAGACAGCGTTTACAGGCGAAATGGTGTAAAAACATTAGACTAGCGGGCCTGGAAGACTTATCTAAGCCTGGGACTTTCCAGAGATGAGTGTACTACGAGCTGGGGATGGCCCTAGCACAGGGCGAAAGCGGTTATTTGCTCGATTGAGTTAAGGCAGCGAAATGGAAGAGAGAAAGAGAAGCATTTATACGTGTCTAGAAATGTACTTTGGCGGTTTGTTTTTTTGTTTTTTGTGACGTTGTGTTGCCGCCTGTAGCTAAAATGTTTGAAGACCTCTCATTTGCAATTTAATGCGTGTCTGCTATTTGCATAATAATACTAGAGAAGCATGCACGTATTACACATTAGTATTTACTGGCATTAGTATTATAAATATAGATAGATATATGTACACGTAAGCTACTACGTTTCCACTGGTATGAATATTACATCATTGGTTTCATGATTGTGTATGGCGACTGTGAGGGTTACGTTATGTTTAAAAGCGTTCCACTTGAACTTTGAATTCTACTCACATGACAGTCAGCTGCTAGCGCGTCCTCAAGTTTAACCGTTGGTTACGAAGTGTGCACATGCACACTGACTACAGCACCACCAGCGATTCACCAGGGCTGACCGATTTAAATTAAAGTATTTCTATGTTCATTTTACGCCTCTTCTGTATTGGTGTAGGTGTCTGGCCATATGTCCATTTATTTGTCTGTATGTCACACATTTTATAAGAAACAGAATCGGCTTTCCAGCCTTCGCAAACCCGTTCGGGGAACACGGTGTCTTGGGGTCAGTTACTTAACAAAACCCTTAATTGAAGAAATAATTTGCTTAATTTGATCGTTTTAATTGTTCTTGCCTTCTAAAACGTTGCAGATCTAATGTTAACTTGAAATATCTCCCGCCACCGCCCCAAGCCAAGCACATCTTTTTTTTTTTTTTACGATTTAAACCAAAGCCATTTGTTCGACAGGTTTTTTATAAGCATTTCTTACACGTTTTGTTTTTCTGTTTGAGTAGCCAACTAGGAAATTACATACAAGTACACTTAAGTAAAACTTCAAACGTCAAATAAGTAAAACTCCAAGACAAATGCCTGAGTCAACCACAACAAGTGCAACACTGGACTTCCTCAGAGAAGGTCTTCGATTCTTAACACATTAAGTAAATTCCATTGCAACAAAAACACAGGCGTTACAATCTCAGTTTTAGATTCACAAATTACTATAAAGAAAATTAAAAAAAAAAAGGTTTTCATAAACCTAGTGCGGACAGTGTTCTAAATCGTTTCTCAGGCTATTCAGTCAAGTACTTAAGTTCGTTATAATGTTTAAATTAATTAAGATCGTACGTTCTCAGGCAACCAAACAGATATCTTGTTTCAGGTCTGCCGATAGCAGTGACTTATTTCAGTCACTGAAACAAAGCAAATTGTGTCACGTTTACACAGCAGTTAACTCGTTTCCAGTTGCACATGATACCCGCCGCACCCGCACGCACACATACAGCACTAGCAACAACCAGAGAAAGGAAGGTCAGACATACAGATACAGAAGTGGCGCTCCTGTTATGCTGCTCTCCATAGACTGTACGGAAATATTTTCACTTGTAATACTTGACATGAAAGTAAAATTCTGCAGTACTAGTGAAAATAAATGTTCATAATTATTTGTAGTAAAGTTGTTTTCACTACAGAAGAGTCTCTGGTTGAAGTCAAGGTGCAAAATATTTATTGGAGCTCAACTCTGGCTGAATTTAAGCCATGTATGTGTAAATGATTTCAATGGATGCGTCTCCTACAGCATGTGTTTAATGCGTTTATTCTGTTATATTTAATTCATTTGCATGTTGTGTCGAAGGACAGAAATATGGTCCACTGCATGGCATTAATCCTTTAGATGTTCCTAGCTTGTGCATCTCCATAACTACAGTATGGTCTGAAGACACTGTGTAATTAATTTGGTTTGAGATGGCATTTCATTTCAACATGATTCATGCAGAATAATCATATCCTGCTCTCAAAGGAAAAGATAATTAGAATGTTTGAGAGTAGGAGGATGTCAGTAGCAAAGTTTATGCCATTAATAAATATCTAATAATTCCCACATATATTATTATTATTATTATTATTATTATTATTATTTATTTCTTAGCAGACGCCCTTATCCAGGGCGACTTACAATTGTAAGCAAATACATTTCAAGTGTTACAGTACAGGCAATACAAAAAGAGCAAGATACCTGCTGAATCCTTCATCTGAGGTGCAAATCTACAAATGGAATTTTACAAATAATCAATTCTAGCATAATTTCCCTCTCCCTCCCTCCGTCGGAACTGAAAGGTTGTGATAACAGAAATGAGATTACCTTTGGGCATCCCAGTGTGTGACTCATTTGAAAGAACAGCAGTCCACAGGGGAGTTTAATACAATGCCTTGTTTTACTGTAGTGCAGTATGGAAATTTGCAGCCACCTATATCTCATAAACCCTTTTGAGATGCCGGCTTCATATTTACAGTGCTGTGGGAACTGCAGGCAAAATATAATGGCACCCTGCTCTTTGACCTGTGACTTAAGGTGGCTGCCATATTGGGGTTGTGTGGCTGTTTGGTTTCCAGAGGTTAAAGACCTAACGTCTTGAGATAGTGACTTCATACTCCGTGCACAGCTGTTTTCTGGCGTCCTCTGGATTGTAGTTGGCTTCCCTTAGTACCAGTGTTAAAGGTAAAGACCTCTGGCTTTCCGACAGTGTCTTCATAGTTGTTACACTGCAGTTTATTATTATGGTCTCGATAAAGCTGCATAACAGAAGGTGTTCCATTACTAGTGTCCAGTGAAAATGAATCCTTTCACTGCCTCATTGTGTTAACCTTGGGACATATCAATGATGCAGGTCTTTTATTCTATCCTTTTTACTTTAGTTTACAAACGATTCAATCTGATAAGGATGACATTCCCCTCACGTTCTAGTTTGTGTTGTGCTCCGCTGTCAGGATTTACACACAATAATTAACACATTTCTCCAGAGCCACAAGCGCTATTGCATATGTAATTGGAAGCCAGTCATGAAAATGAATGTTTAGGTACCAGTTAAAACAAAACCATGACAAGTTGCCCACTGTGCATTATAACAGAGCCCAGGCCAGGGAAAGAGCTGCTACTGTATGTTTCTATAGGAATCGTGAGCACATCAGAATCTGATAGCTGCTGCTCTCTGGGGAAGCAATCACTGCCACACTTGAGAACTCCCTACAGCATGCAGTAAAGAAACTTGCCTAATCAATTTGTAATGAGATTTCTGGATGATGCAAATTCCTGCTGCAGTCTTGTGTGCATGCAGAAGTGGGGATTGCTGAGTGCAGCAACTGTAACTACTCAGTACTTGGTGAGGCTGCAGCTACAGCTTGGTAAAATTACTAATGCGTGGCATTGCAACCAGATTTGAAATGAGTCCTTTTTGTTTCTATTGGCAGCAGTGCGGATCCACTTTGCACTGGAACTCATTCAGGCCCAGTTTGGGATTGGGGTTCAGTTCCTAATGTAAAGTTATCTAGAGAAAAACAAAGCATGTTAAAATATTATCAGGGCAATGTTGGCATTAATTGAAGGAATTTGGAATTTGTTGTTATACAGTAGGCAGTATCTGACCTTTGTTTAATGTAAACCTATGGAAGTGGGTTCATGTCAGAATTTGATACATGCCCAGTCTCTTTTTGGCTTGAAAACTGGTCACGCCAATCAGAATTTAGTATGCAGTGACTTATATGATGGTACCGTCTTTGCAAGTGAATGAAGTATGATGAAGGTAGGGTTATAGTTTTATAGGCTAGTTATAATGGTGCAGCTGGGAATGGAGTAGGATGCTCCGTGGTACTGCAGCATTGATGCATGGCAGGACTTCATGTAGGTGCCGAGCCTCAGGAATACAGGGTGTAGTTCTAATACCAGAGAGTCGTTTGTGAATTGTCCTCTGTTGCTGTAAACCTGCACTGTTATGTTGTGCAGTAACCAGTACTTGAGCACATTTTAAATGGGTCTCTGTGGTGCAATGGAGGCTGCTCAATTCTGTTGCATTGAGCACCATTGAGGCCTCCCTTACTACTACAGTATCTCTCATACTTGATCTTCACATTGCTCTACAGAGGGGAACTCATCATGCATTGCTAGTAATTCAGCTACATTGCTAGCATGGTTTTAAGTGCCTCTCAACGGCACACCAATTACAGCTGGTACAAGCGCCGGAGCACTTACTGTACTGAGCAGACTTCTCTTAGCACTGCGGTTTTAAAAGCCGACTCCACTTACTCTATCCCGGCTCTTATCTGATGTATCCAAACGGGATTATCTGCTGTATCCAAACTCCTGCCCAGGTAATGACTCCTACCAAATCAAGCGAGTATCACTCCAGTAATTCATTGACTCCCAATGTCCTCAATAATTGATTTTAAAATACTGATGCTAGCTTTTTCTTTTCGATCTGGTGTCTGGAAACGCACACCCACATGCTCTGTTTACCTTCCAGGAACCTGTCTGCAGATTGTAGGAGCTGTCAGAGCTGTCGGCTGTATTGTACAAAACACCTTACCAATGACCCTTCCTTGCGGATTACCAGGGGCTGTATCTGTTGATGATTCAGCCATTCGTAATCTCACAGGGATGGGAATAACGCTCCTATTGCACAGCAGTTTGCTCCATTCCTGGTTTTACTATGAGTTTAGTAAGACACACCTGAGCTTGTTACCTACACGCTGTGGCTAATCAAGCACATATTAAAACCTATAATGGGCGAGTGCTGTGCAATAGGAGTCTTATTTCCATCCCTGTCTCTGATTGCTACAGTTTAACTAGTATTTTATTTATTCATTTATTTTATGTCAAGGCATCTAATTTATTTTTTACATTTCTTAACTGGAGAAAAAATGGGAAGGCAAGCAATGTACTGTAGCCTTTCTTCATTGATGTCCTGGAATGGTTCAATAAAAGAGGACAAATACAAATCCTTAAATGCCATGATGAGAATCCAAAATCTGACATAATAATACTTGGAGCTACAGCAGAGGTTCTCATTTGATAATAATACCTAGATAATAATGTAGACTGCAAGGTTTGCCACATCATGAAGGTGTTCTGAAATATTGCGGGTTAAACCATGATCATATACTCTAATCAAAAGAAGCAGAACTACACAAGACTCGAGAGAAACGTAAGAACTTTAGCCAAGGGAAACAAGGCTTGGGGATCAATTCCTTTTTAAAATTCCAATTCTAATTGGAATTGATTAAAAGGCAATGAGAATTGTTTTTCAAAAGGAATTGGAAGTAGAACAGGAATTAAAGGAATGGACCCAACCCTGGGGATACCTGAAGCAGTGTCCCTACCATGACTACACATACTAGAATATGACCAGTGTGAGTCTAATTTTCAAAGCTTTTTGTCTATTCTTTAATTAACTCCTTTTTTTAAAGAAAAAAAATCATGTTTATGTTACACAATGAGAAACACCTTGAGAGTGAAGAGAACTTAAAATATACAGTATAACTTCACTTCTAGTTTCGTAAAAAATAACTTTAAAACAAATTTGACTTAAAGACTGGAGTAAACACTTTGAAAGTGTGGCCCGTGGTATCTAAAGCCCTGATCATCTTTCACCATTCTGCATATACTGCGTTCCCACAGAAAAGGCTTAAAAAGAGTTTTGTTTATCAAATGCGGAATGAGATTCACATGGCTAATGCTCAGTGTGCACAGCTGCATCCATCACAGTTGTCTTTTTCAGAGTTGCCATATTAATTTTAAAGGAACCTTTAATAGGCCCCAGTGGACACAAATGCTGCTCTAAATCACAGTAACACACTGAGATGTGCTGAGCTCTTAACACATGCACTGGCTTACTGGAGCCTCATAAAGGGTTAAATACTGTAATGACTTCCGAGAGCAGTGTGTCTCCCGAGGGCGGCTCTGCGTTATTTTAATCCTACAGCAGTTTGAAATTATTTGAATATGATTTTAGAATCAGGGTGATACATTAAAGGTCATTGAGGTGCAAGGCAGTGGCCAGATTTGCTAAGCTTTTGCATCAGGCAGTGGAAAAGTTGCTTTACTTTTTTTCTATATGGTGTTTGGATTAACAACTTTTCAAAAGCTAGTGTGCTTGGTAGGTGCAGGCTTGTGCTTTTGTTGGTTAAAAAAAAAAAAAACAAGTGCTCCTGGGTTACTCGACAGCTATTGCCAAATGTTTTGCATAACCCTATAGAATGAACAAAATTTGCTTAATTTGGTCAAATGAAACCTGCTGAATAAATTTACGTTAACATATTGAATTACATACCGCGTTGTAGTTTTCCATATACTTAATGAAAAACTGACAAATTAAATGACATTTTGAAATCTAACATGAAATACTGTACTATAGCTGTACATACAGTACTGGTTGAATTATGTTCCCCAGTTCTCCCCTATCCCAGTTTAATGATGTACATTATGCTATGCATTTGGCTTCTGTGCTGTTCATTCAATGCTAAGTAATTGACAGTCAGGTTTGATTCTTTTAAAAAGCAGGTCGCATTATTGATCTATCTTTTTTTTTAATGGGGATGTTGCACTCCTCCACAGATAGCCTCAATACCCAGGTATCCATGGCGATGAGATACAGTGTGTGACCTCTACCGTAACATTGTGTGTCGGCTCCTCCTACATCTCCAGGCTTCTGAGGGGAGACCTGGTTTATGGAAGCTGAATGGTGCAGCAGTGGGTCTACAGCTGAACTGTCATTGAAGACATTAGTGAATACAGTAACATGATAATCATGCTTATACAGCTTTACCTTCGCACTGCTGCTGCCTGACCAGTGCTGTATGATTGAGTGTTCTATTAAAATGAAAGGATGTAGTGTACTGCTGTAGCAGCATATACAGGTGCCTGTGAGACCTTCTCTAATGCCAGTCTGATTACACCTGACAAGCTCATTTTTCAGAAATAAATGATTGCAGCACAATCACGGGATATACAGTGTGGAGCCGCTTGTCTGTCTGTACAATATGTGTGCACCTTAGTCCCACGTCACATGTACAGTACATAACATGGATGATGTGTCGGTCATTCAGTAGACCCCTGTTTCACATACTCCTATCTAAAATAATACAGCACTATCCATATATTTATGCTTTATTCAATCCTGGCTAGTATCTCTGCGTGGAGATTTTTACCATACTGTATAGCCCAGAATGAGTAGAGATGGGGTTTTTTTTGTCCTATTTTGTGGAAGACCAGTCAGAGTATCAAAAATAATTGGATGTGTTTGTTTCTCAACACCATCAACCACATGCTGTAGACGGTGTGATTCTGAAGTGGAGACTTTACGAGCCTGTGTTGACTCGTTATTTTGAATGATCCAGGAGAACAATTAGTTTGGGACCAGGCAGTAATAGAGTATTAGCATAGAAATAAAAAGATAATTGCATTGAGGGGATCAACAGTTTTGCAGATTTTATGAATTTTCACCAACGATTTCATCCAATCAAGCATTAGAAAATAACTACAGGTACAGTGCATGCTCCAGAAAACCCCATGCCTGTCCAAATTGACACTAGGCGTACTCATTTGAAATACTGTAATACTAGTAAGTGTGGTTTTATGAGTTCTGTTGCTTTATGAAGCCTGTTTACGTGTCAGTCCACACTGTCCCCCACTACCCTTCCATTTGCCTAGAATGGTATGCATTGTTGAAATACTGATACACCCCTGTCTACAATAATGGAAGAGCTGTTTCCTCTCCTGCTCCAGTCGGTGTTGGTTTCTGTTGAAGCTGCAGGTACTGTACTGTGTGTGCAACAAATTAAATGAGTATTCCTGAGTCCATCCAGGGAACTCTCCCCTTTCATTTGAGTAAACACTTTTTAAAAAAGTTTTAAATGATGGATTAAATCTGTGGCAGGCTAATAAGTGTGTTTTTATACGCTGATGGAATTCACTGGCACTTAATTACAGCCACAAATGCCAATACGCTGAACATTTTCTTCATTATATGAAGTACTGGGAGTTTGAAACGATGGCTTGTCAGTCCATACCAATTATATTCCACTTCAGGCAGAGATGGAGGCTCTGTCAGGCACCCTCTTAAAGACAATTCTTTAACACTAGAAACCCTGCGGCGGTCATTATGGCGGTTTTTGGTTTTAAAATGTAATTTTCTCCAGTCGTGTAACACATATGTGGCTCCTCGTTCATGTACCTTTCTGTCCGTATGTATTAAGTATTCTCACAAAGCATGAAATGCGGGAGTGCAGAAATAAAGGAGATATATTACATTATACCTAAAAGCCCCACATTGACGGCCACACAGAAAACAATAGTATTGTGTTTATACAGAACGGTATTATACTTTATTATTTTTATTTACCAGTCCGCAATGTGTTTAGCTGTAATTAAATTAGTCTCTACTCTCTGCCCGAGTGAATGGCTGACAGTCTATTGTTTTTCAGTCAGCCTTTTCAAAGGCTGGCGCCTGCTTGCCAGCTGTGCTGTTTTGGTCAGTCAATTTGCATCGGGACTGCAACAAAATATGGAGTTGATGTTTTGGATCAGATGGCACGGAAGTATTCCATGAAAGCTGGCTCCCGACGGTGGTCTGTTCAGGTGTTTTACAATGTATTGAACCTAGCAGCCATCAAGTCCTGGGTACTTTACAAAAGAATGCACGGAGAAGAATTTACCAAGGAGAGAATATATTTTACAGTTAGCACAGGAACTTCGCAAGAACAGAGGGAGACTGCCAAGTGTGTACCCACAGCTGAAGCTGGCAACCCCGCTGAGAGCCGCAAGAGATGCCAATGCCAGGTTGGCAAGTGCAATAAAAATAAAACTTTGGGCAGCTGTGCCCTGTGCAGAAAGGCAGCGTGGAGAAGCACATTATCTGTGTTGACTGAGAACAGCCTTAGACTCAAAGTAAAGGAATACCATTTTGTGCTGTGCGCTTCTGTAAAATGTTTTCTAAGTTTATTTATCTACGTTGTTCAGTTGCTTTTGCGCATCTGATAATAAACCGATTGCTGTTAAAGTTAAAAATGTATTGCTATGGTTTCAGTTTTATAAATATGTATGTTGTAAACCGATGTCTGTTCAGATGTTTGTTTATTTACATTTTCTTGTTTTGGTTTGTAAAATAAATGTTCATATGTATATATAATGTGCTTCGGTTGTTTAGATGTTTATGTAACGTACTCACTAAAAAAAAAAAAAATGCATCCGACTGTTTCTCCTTTCATTATACTATTTACAGTGTTTTGAATACAGCCATCAGAAAGACTGCTGCGGGGCTTCTAGGTATGAGTATATCTCCGGTCCTTCTAGTGTTAAAATGCTAGTGATATTGGGAGCTGGGTGGCGCAGTGCCTTAATGCACTACTGCTGTCCTTTTGTTTCAAATCCAGCTTCTTGGTTACAAAGAATGTTTACATTGATACAGCAGGGTTCAGGAGAGCTTCATCCCCTTCCCCTCACACTCAGTCCTGACCTGAACACCCCAGCCAATCTCACGACAGTGGGGTGTTTCCGACGTGGAGCACACCCAGGTCAGCTCAGAAAAACACTTGCTTGAATCATTTCTCTTGTTTTATTGTTTACGTGGATAACGATCGGCCGAGGCGTTTTTAGATGTCCAGAGAACTGCTAATTCAATTGCCATGTTAAGGATTTTCTTTTGCTGAGCATCAGAATCTGGGGCTATGCGGAGCCACCTGTCCATCTGTGCACAGTGCAGGCCACACACATTTTGACATCTTGGCCTGCTGTACATGCTGTGGGTGCAGTTCATGTTCATCTACTTTTCCTATGATCCCAGCAGCTGTAGTCTAGTATTGACAGTACAGCAGGGGCAGGAATATGTAGCATATGCTATTCATGTCAGTCCAGTGATCCAAGTATATATTTGTATAGAGCATGGCTGCAGAATGATGTGCGCTGAGGATTTGGTCGTGAGACTATAGTGTTTTTTTGGGGTTTTTTTTTTCTTAGCTGTAAACAAGTTCCTGTGATTTGTTTGCTGTGTAATGTCTCTGCCTTTTGATAAAGAAATGCCCGTCTTAGTGACGTCACAAGAAAAAAAAAAAGATTGAGTGAAATTTAATCCCTCCCCTATCTAATGATATGCTAAGTATGGTGGCCCAGTAAGTTAAAGTTTTTTGTCTTGTTTACCTGATCACAGGCTCAGAATTACACTTCAGTATGATCGTGTTTACATGATCATGGCCCTTTTTTTAAATAAATAAGTAAAATAAAAACATAATGCACTTTGCCCAAAATTTAATAAAAATATTTAATGAAACAAAACAAAATCACTCAAAATGAGAGGCATATTTTACATTTTTCCATTAAACAAATAAAGAAAGAAAGAAATTTGTTTTAAAACAGTGCTGATATCCTCTTTACAACCCACAATAATAATGTTCACACAGGCTTTCTCTCGGGGCCCCCCACACAATAATGCTCAGTCACACAGGGTTTTTCTGAACCCCCACTGCCCCACCCTGGCCTAGTGCCCCGAAGATTTTGGACATTCTGCTACCCTGGTATAGCACGTTCCTTTTTGCATCCATATAGCAGGTGAATACGGACCAGCGGCCCAGTCAGGTGGCTGTAGCACATGCCTGGCTCTATTCATTGAGGATGTTGCACATTGTTCTGCTCTTGTATTTCCAGCAGTGGCAGGAATGTGTTCCTGTCAGTTTCACCCTGTTCTTTCCTTGCAGAATGAGTCCGAAGCGCTTCCTGGAGGGGCAGGTGTACTCCGTGCCTCTGATCCAGCCGGACCTGCGGCGGGAGGAGGCCATTCACCAGATAGCCGACGCCCTCCAGTACCTGGAGACAATCTCCTGTGACATCTTTGCCAGGTACAGTGCTTATAGCTCGTCCCTTTTATTAAAGCATGTTGTTTTAAAATACAGTTTTGCAGTTTTTTTTTTTTTTGTTTTTTTTTGGTTTCTGATGTACCTACTAAAATTATTCTGTATGTGGTTGTGACAGGTGCACTGTTTGGGGAGAGTCTTGTGAGCCGTGTTACTGTTTGTTTTGTTATAAATAAATAAAATACAGCTTTTAAAAACTTACCATTTTGCCTCCGGGTCTGTCATAGTGGTGTACAGGGGTTCCTATCCTGACTGACGTCACCAGGGCTCAGTTATTTTGCGTTTCCATTTAGAATAGATCACTGTGCAGGGTACAAGCATGGAAATAAGCAGCATAGCATGTTGATTAATTCCTGGTTTTAGTTTAATAAGACTCATCTCAGCTTGCTCTCTAAACACACTGGCTAATCAAGCTCATAGAAAAACCTGGAATGGATGAAACTGCAGTGCAATAGGAGTCTTATTTCCTTCCCTGCAGTACATATTATTGCTCCTCCATTGGCTGGAGAGACTGGGCCCTGCTAGGGTTAAATCCTGGAGCTGCTCAGAATTCCTGTCGCTGATTTGAGGCAATGACACTTGACTGTCTCCACTCAGACACACAACACTGTAATTATGTTTTCAGAGGAGAAGAGAAATAGATGAGAAATCGTCTGGAATTTAATTATAGGAAATGCTCTTTCTTCGAGGGGTACTGTTAATATAAATATAAAAGAAAAGCTATCTTGTGATTGATGTTTAACTGATCATGGCTCCCCTGCAGGTGTGTACGGATAGCCAGAATAAACAGCTGCTTCAGGAGGTGCTGGCTGGGATTGGTACTCATGAGTGGGCTGTGGGTGGAAGTGCTGTAGCTCAGGGTTGTTCTGTAGGTGCTGGGCTGGGCTGAGCCAGGGCTGGCACAGCAGCTCTGCTAGGAATACTCTGTTAGGAATAACCTGTATCCAGACCAATGCCCCAGTATGTCAGGGGTGCTGTGCTTCGTTACACATGTATCCAGATGCTAAACCCAGGTCATGCCTGTTTTGCTCCCTCTGTGGTCATAGAAGACCCCTTGGCACTTGTAGCAGAAGAGCCACAATGTGTCTGGTGCACAGAGTGGCAGGGGATGTGTGTTCTGTGTGGTGCAGGAATGTGATGCTGCCTGTCCACCTCCAGTGATTGAGCAGGGATGCTACAGTATTAAACCCAGTGCGAATGTGACCTGGCTAAATTCCCCATACATCATTCCTGTTTTAAGTGTAGCCTCTAATTTTAATTACATTTATTGACACCTGAGGGATATTTTTAGGGAGTTAGTTGATACAGAGATGGAAAAGACTCCTGTTCCATAGCAGTTTTACCCATTCCAGGTTTTACTACAAGCTTGATCAGCCACAGTGTGTATAGGTAACAAGCTCAGGTATGTCTTGTGAAACCAGGAATGGAGGCTTATTTCCATCCCTGTGATGGTTGATTTCATCCACTTTAGTACAGAATCTCATGTTGGTTTGTGTACAGGGACGTTAATCCTTATTTGGATATGAAGCTTTTAAAAAGCATTTGGGTAGGTTTCCATGGAGACAAATGAGGTTAGCACATGAGTGAAGCTGGTTGCTGAGAGACAGGGAGATGGCTCTGTCTGTTGGAAGATCTGAAAGGATTGGTGGCTCTTTTGGCCACCCTGTTGCTTCTAGAACTAAATGCACACATACATGTGTACATTGATAATGATTTTAAATCATAGCCGTGCACATTGATAAAGACTTCATGTGTGTTTATAATTTATTTAGTTCATTTTTTGGTTCTTCTTATATAAGCCTATGTGTGTATTTTACAATTTGAGTGTTTAAAGTTATGGTTAAAAAATGAGATCCAGCAATTGCTTCACTGCGCCAGTAAATTAGAAAAGTTCTGAAAGAGTAATGAATAGCTAGAGTGTGTCCATTAAATATGGATGAAAAACAAGTTCAGGACAGGTTGAGATGTGAAAGCTGCCTCAGATTATCCTGTTTTCTAATAGCATTGTGTGAACTGGTGGCTTTACAGTGAGACATTATTGAAAATGACAGCTGCTTAATTCAGGGGAATTTCCATATTCCTCAGAACTGTGCTTTTTATACATGCAGGATTGATTAGAATCAGGGTGAAGGAACTTGGTCTACGCTGAAATTGTTTATGAAAGAGGAGATGCAACCTTACTTTGAATGTAATGCAGTGTAAATTATAAATACAGTGGCAATAAATATGACACTTCAATACAGGGATGGAAACAAGACTCTCATTCCATAGCAGTTTGATCCATTCCAGTTTTTACTATCAGTTTAATGAGACCCATTTGAGCTTGTCCCCTATACACCGTGGCTAATCGAGCTTGTATTAAAACCTGGAACGGGTGACACTGCTATGCGATACTAGTCTTTTTTCCATCCCTGCCATACTTCAGGCTATAGGATATATGTCAAGGCTATTCATGTTGCACCGTGATATACTGTATGAACATCTGAGATAATCAATGATAGTCAAATGCTACCCAGCCAATAATCCAGTCATAAATAACAGGGCTTACACTGCACGATTTTGCAATCGGGAAACGCAGCGCCACTCACACTAACCGACTGAGCTACGATTTCTCACTGTAGATCGGGGGATTGCAAGCTACGCACACTACACAAGACATCTTGTCGCGGACTGCGCCTATTTTCATTGCAGAATCGTAGACATCATTCGGGAGAATCATGGACTCAAGCGAGGAGGCGATCGCTGTTGTCCGTGCATTGTTTTGCACAAAAAAAGAAGAAAACGCGGAGAAGATCCATTTGGACGCGCAGTTGGCTTATGTAGATTTTACTATTAATATTTTTCTCTGATATGAAAACATTAAATACTAGAAAAATATTCTCATTTAAAAAAAATACTTTACTTGCTTTCAAACTAGTTTCACTATGACGGTGCACAAGCATGGCTTTAAGAATTCAAGATTCTTTAAAATCCATTTCTGCCTGGAAGTGAGGTCTTTTGCCCCACTCCCACTGTGTGACGAGGTTTCGGCAGCTTTCCCTATTGTGTCCGCAGAGAGGATGCTTTTGTTTGGACTTCTACCACTGACCTAAAATAATTATAAATACATATTACAGTATAATGCTTCATATTCATATAATTGAAAGCATACAGTCATGCATTTTGAATATGTAATTACTACGTGTGTATAATAGGACCGTGGATATTGCTAATTTCATACTCTGCAAATTCCAGCACGAGAATTTATACTTCAGGGCCATAGACTGCTGCACAAATGTTCAATATTGCGATAAAAACAAACAAACAAAAACCGTTTATAACAGTTATAACATTATAGTAATGTCAATATTTAATTCCTTGACGTCTGTGCTCTGAACCGAGTCGAGGTGCGTCCAAAATAACAAAATCGAATCTGTTCAAAAAGCGCAACACTCGCTCGTAGTACACAATAGTTATTAGATTAAAAGATTGGCGTGGGAGATTGGCCGTCAAGCGATTTTCATCAGAATACCAAATTCTGATGAATAATTTGAAGACTTTTATAAATATTTTGTACTACGAGCGAGTGTTGCGCTTTTGAACAGACTCTACAACTTTAATAGTGGCTACTACAAGTTTAAGGTTTAAATATGCAACAACGTAATCTAATTTCTCTCTATTTCACCACACAGACGCGCACCCCTCCTCCTCGTATTTGATTAGATTAGCAATACAAGCATACAGCAGGGGTTTGAAAGGGATATCGAGTGACTGTAGAATTAATGGATTGAAATGAGAGCACACACTACCACACACAGTATCTGCTTCGGCGTTAACAAGTTATAACAATGATTTACTTAGGTACCTGAAGTTCCAAAGCAATTTCCCTCCATATTTGCTCCTTCAATGAGCGATCATGATAGGAAATGTCACTTATGTCAAAGAGACACGGGTGTTCCTGCCACATCTCCACCATCCTTTCCTCTATTTTGAAGCTCCACACCTCGGGGCACAGCCTTTCTCTTCGTCGTCATTGCTGCTAGCTTCTCCTATTGGCTACTGGCAGCATTCGTCAAGAAATCGACCCGTAGCCTCTCACACATTTCACGAATTGCTTTGTCGGGGATTAAAATTTTCTGACATGTTGGAAATTTGTCGGGACGTCGCAGACGCCGTTATCGGGGCATCGTAGAACCTCTCACACTTATCGACCGTTTTGTCCCCGACAACCTCATTTTGTCCCAGATTTTAAGAAATTAGTCGCTGACTCCTCAGCTCGTCGGCGATTAGCAAAAATCGTGTAGTGTAAACCCGGTTTAAGCAATTCAAATATGTAATACCCTCAACACAACCCCATCTAGAGCAGTTAGGACCGGGACGTTTTACATATTGTCATGTGCTCTCTTGTCATTTCAGCATTCAATTAATATCAAATCGGGTGCTTCACTGTTATTGTTTTTAATATTTCATGTTTTCTGGCTGTGCAAGTCAGAAGTAACAAGCTAGTGCAGTAATTGTTTCAGTATGCCTTCAAGGGACACACACACACAATCCCAAGATATTAATCTTGCACAGCACATTGCACATGGCATCAACATCTGCACCCAGGTCCCTGCACTGACAGCTTTGCTGCCTGATTACTGCAGACAAACTAAAGTGCTGATGTTCTGTAAAGCACACAATATGCGTGTCTCATTTCTGGTAATATCATGCACTCTGAGTCGCGGGACTTGTCTTTGTACCTCAGAGTTGGCAATGCAGTGGTTTGTGATTAAGTTGTCAGTAAATTAACTCTATTTATGATGATGAGGATGATGATGAGGATGAGGATGATGATGATGATGATGATGATGATGACGACGACAATGGTTGTGGCTGTTCTTCCTCCTCCCATTCCCAGGGTGTCCCGTAGTGTTGAGAAGAATCGCACCCATCTCCAGACTGTGACAGACCGCATCAAGCTGGCACAGGCCCGCATTGACAAAATCAAGGGCAGCAAGAAGGCTACCAAGGTAAAGAGGCACGGCTTGCAGAGACAACACTGACTCAAACCATTGCTACATGATGTGATTATTGCTGTTACCCAGCACCTGGATCTGTTGGTGCATAGTATGGTATACAGATTTAAAGTTGTTGTTCCTAATAAAATAATTGTTTTCTGAAGGGGTATTACTGTAGTCAATTTATCACACAAGCTTTATTAAATAACAATGTAATTAACTAAACACTAAATACGAAGCAGCCTGGACTTTCTGTCTGTTATGCAGCATTTACACCAGAAGTAAGGAATGTGGAAGATCTTCTTTTAATAATTCCTTTAAGAAATCCTGAAAGAAAACATAATAAATTCAATAACTACGTCATTGAAGACATTCATTGAAAAAGACTTCTGGTCGGTCATTGATGTCTTCAAAGTGTTTCAAGTTATGGACACCAAAATGCCTGATCATTAAGGGCTTAAAAGATATGCTGTAAATGGAAGATTCACATGCTCTGATAAATCGATTGAGAGAAGCTTGATCTAGTCCTGTGTGTTTAGGAAATGTTCACTACACTGAAAAAGCCCTCTAGTGTGACTATGAAAGCCTTGTTTCGTTTCTTTTGTTTTCCGTGCAGGTGTTTTCCAGTGCCAAGTTCCCGGCTCCTGATAGGCTGCAAGATTACTCCTCCATCTTCTCCGGCGCTGCAGACCCCAGCTCTCAGAAGCGCCCTCGCTACAAGGTGCAGGGGAAGCACAGGCCTCTGGATGAGCAGGCGTTGCAGGTATACAAAACAAATCGGCAGGTCTGCCCTGGTCTGTGCTGTGCAGAGAAAGCACATGTAGTCAACAAGTTGCAATTCTTTTTTCTTTTTTTTTAAACAGTGATTGTAAGGTAAGTAAGTAAGTAAGTATTTGCAAGGAATTCAGTTACTGAAATATTGTTTTCATTTTCCATGTCCCTTTTAGTAAGGTCTGGTATAATACCTTATGGTAATTTTTGCAGTTTCTACACTATGCATTTAGCATAGTTTACCCTGTTTTACCATACCTTGCTGTTATTTGCAATGCTTTACCATGCTTTCACTGTGCTTTTATCACACTTTGTTATGCTTTCACTGTGGGAATTTTTTATAAGGGGTATTGCGGTATAGGTTTCTCTGAACCAAGTCCATCTGTCAGATCCTTACCAAGGGGATGAGGGAGGTGCTGCTGTAGGTGGCACAGCGAGTCACCAGTCTGGGTTTGAATCTGGCTCAGTTCAGCCCCAGTGGATGCTGGTGTAATCCACAGTTCATCTGTCTCTTCCTGAAACTCCTGGACTTCCTCAGTCCTCTGATTGGAAACTGGCTAATTAGACCCTGAAGTAACTCCTGCCCCAGCTGTTCACTTCTGAAGAAGTAAAAGGAGCACTTGTGCACACCGATACAATGCAAGCAGCCCTGATGTAATACCCGGGAGTGTACGGAATGCATTCAGACTTCACAATCATTCAGACTTCACATTCATTCAGGCATCAGAATCCATTCTGAACAACCTTCTCTCAACCCAGTTAAAAACAGAACACGCAAGGAGAATGCAGGGATTGCTGTCTGGTACTGCTATCTGGTGTTGACTTTGTGTACAGCATGCTGTCTGTCAAACACTACACAGATTCTACATGAAGGGCTGCTGGTTTAACTGAATACTTTTGTGTTGATTTTAACACTTTGTTACTTACTAGACTTGTTTATCTATGTTAACCATTACAAAAGGGTAATTAGCCCTATTTAAAACAAACCACTTTCTGCAAAGATTTTGTTGAAGCATTATGATCTTTAAAATCTTTTATAGGGTGATCTTGAGAGCTGGTAACAGAGCTTCAAATGTGTGAATTTATATATATATATATATATATATATATATATATATATATATATATATATATATATATATATATATATATATATATATATATATATATATATATATATATACTCTCAATCAAATATGTGCAGCTTTAAATAAGCACATGTCGTTTTCAGACTGTGATATCTAGTTAAAGGTTAAAGAAAGCTCTGTTTTTAAGCCTTACTTTCAGGAAATCTTTTACTGTTCTACTCCCTCAGTCATTTTACCTCAGCAGTGTCTTTAGTTCACAGCATTAGGGGAAGCAGCTGGTTGGTTAGTAATAGGAAAAACATCTTTTGATTACTTCTAATTGAGTAACACGTGTCAAGATGTGCGACGTCTTTTTGTAAATCGTGTGTTTTCATGTTAGATTTTGAAATGCCACATTTTTTCATTTGTCAGTTTTTTGTTATGTATATGGAAAACTACACAGCGGTATGTAATTCAATATGTTAACATAGCGTTACTCAGCAGGTTTCATTCGACTTTATGAAGCAAAATTAGATAATTCTATAGGGTGATGCAATACTGTACCATAGCTGTACATCAAACAAGAGCCTTTTAAGTGCTTGTGTGTCAGCAGCTCAAAGGGAGAATCAGATGAAGTTTTCTGCTTTGCTTCTGCCTAGGCACTGCAGGCCAGCTGCCCTACTAAATTTCCAGCTGCTTATCTCAATAAAGACTCCCAGCTGCCCCAGGCTCATCCATATTGCAGGAGGAGAGAGGCAGGACCCGTATGAAAAAAGTGCTCTGATAAATAATGAATGAAAAACAAAGTGGAAGTTGCTGAGCCTGCAATGGTGTGAGTGTGGGAGCATGTCCTCTTGCTCTGCAGAGTGTGTGGATGGAGATGCACTCTGACAGCGCATCTTTTATTGATTGGGCCACTGTATGCCCTGGAAAGAGGGCGCTGTTATTTTTAACATCAGGAGGAGCGTGTCTACATCTGTAGAGTGAGTTACTGCAAGGTGTGCAAGCTGCTCTTGTCGTTAAGAAACTTGAGGGTAAATCTGCATTTCCAATAAAGTTTATTCTTGTTTTTCAACCCAATACAAAGTGCTTGCTGTATATTGAGAATGTTTAATTGTTATTTCCATCCAGTCTTACATTTTAAACCCCCAGCTCCAGGATTTACAGTAAACAACACACTTTCTCCATGAATTCAATCCTTTCGAACATAGAAACAGGAAAAGAACATCAGAAACCAGCATAGAAAATAAACCGGCAGTGAGTTTATTATTAAGGCTTCTTGCTATAATATGCCTTCATAATTCTCATAGCTTAGGAATGTCAGCCTTTTCTGTGCATGAAATGTGTATAAATAGCTTTTTGTTGTATTTGAAAAAACGCAATGCAGACAGGGTGACCCTTTAAGTGATGCACAGTGCATCCTTACTGACGCAGGACCCACACATTGCTGCTGAGTTGAGCACAGAGGACTGGTGATGACACAGGGACATGCAGGACAAGGAGTGCTCTGTAATGCTTCTTATGGAAACATTCGTCCTACAAATGACATACTGGGACACAGCTGGCCTGTCTGTTTTATAAGTACAATTACTCTCCAGGCTATGCAAACGTTTGCGTAATGAATGAGGGCACACAGCTTTGCAGAACAGTGGGGTATTGCACAACGACTGCACACCCTGTTGAGTTTTATTGATTACTTGTAAAACAGCTTTAGTTATTTCATTTTTCCTGCAGTACACAATTACTACAGTGGGCGTACGTGGTGTGTGGCGAACTTTGAGGGGAGAATCTACTTCTAATGACACTTGCTACGGTTTTTAAAACAATATGCTGTGTATGCCAGAATCTGGGGGTATGTGCAGGTTGTATGTCCAACATTTTTACATAAGTGCTTATTCAGTTGTGATGAAACCTAGTTAGGTCATGTGGCAAAGTTGTTTGTAGTGCAGTGGTGATGCGGTGCTCAGGAGTGATAGACACAAGACAGTTCACGGTGAAAAGCAGCTCTTTAGTTGCTGAAAATAATACCTGGCTCTACACAACAATGTGTATCGCTCAGGCAAACCAGGGGGGTTCAGTCCCAAATAATAATAATAATAATAATGCACAAAACAAGACACACACACACAACACAGTTACAAGTCCAGAGTGAGTGCTCTTAGTGAAAGTTGTGATTTACAGGTTTATTCGTGTACAATGATGAAGTGGAGTCTGGGTTTAATTGCTGGCGGTTTAGCTACAGCTCCCGGAGGTTAGTCTTATATAATGACAAATAACAGTATAAATAGACACAGGCAAAACAACACACAAAACTCATGGTTTCTTTATAAACACAGTTCGTCCTTATAGGTCTTTCTGTAACCATACCCAAGGAACAGATTGCTTGGCCACATCCCCTGATATACCTTCAGTCACACCCCCTTTGGTAGCGAGTGCAATCACGTATCCTCCAGTCCATGACTGACACATCGCCTACCGCATTGAGGCGATGACTTCTGGTATTGTGATTCCGCCCCCTTTCTGGATGGCCGACTTCCAATTGACCCTAGAATGAACTGCCAAACCATCCAGTCCAGGGCACACTGTTCCTGTTATACCGTGCCCTCACAGGTCAGGAGGGAGATTGTTGACTTGGATTCATTCGCTGTCTGTCACAGGTCATTTTTTATGTGCATACAGTTGATGGTAGATCATGGAGATGAACTTGTGTTTCTAACATTGCTGCCCCTTGAATATGTATCTGAATCCTGGCCTGTGTTCCATCCCCCAGGAGAAGCTGATGTACTTCCCTGTGTGTGCGAACGCTAAGAGGCGCTCGGAGGATGAAACGGAGGAAGGATTGGGAGGCCTGCCTAGGAACATCAGCTCGGTCAGCTCCCTGCTTCTCTTCAACACCACAGAGAACCTGTGAGTAAACTACAATGAGCTATGTTGTGCTTTTGGTCTTGTACTTCTATTACAATGCGATGCATCATGTAAAGAAAGAGTCACGATTCATTGATACGCAGTGAATCCCCACACCCCTAATCAGATTCCCAGCAGATCAGAGCAGCACGCGGCTACGCAGAAGTTTTGGTGCGATTCTTTTTTTTTTTAACTCTGAACCCATTTCGCCTGTGGATTTGTTGAAAAGTGTGGATTCTTCAAATTCTATCTAATTAGATAAAAGTCCATCAATTAACTTAAACTCCAAGTGTTGAATCCAAGCCTGGAGGGGAAATGTTTTTACTTCACCAGTTTAGTGCAGGTTTTAGCAGGGTTCCACCCTGAACTCGGTCTCAGAAAGATGAAATAGTTTTAAGAATATAATAATATATTTCTGAACCCGTCAATCTCTGGAGATGCTTGAGCAAGAATATCCTGTCTTGACAATTGAAATCCTCAGCCATCTGATTTTCAATGAACAAGACAGGAAGGACCAGCGAATGCATCCTTCAGACTCAGTTTTGCCAGTATTTCTGCACGGTAGGAGTCAAACAGACACTGCACACACTTCAGGCTCTAGTGCTGTTTTTACATTACCTACTATTTTGAGAAGCATTCATTTCAGCAGGCAGTGAACCAGTGCATAAAAAAGCACTCTGATAAACAGACAATAGGTACTGTAGTGAATACGAGATCTGTCCAACGCTAAAGTATATGTACTGCATTAAAAAAAAAGAAAGTGTGTCTGTGTCTGTGTGTGTGTGTGTGTGTGTGTGTGTGTGTGTGTGTGTGTATATATATATATATATATATATATATATATATATATATATATATATATATATATATATATATATATATATATATTAATTACACACATACTCTGTATATAGGTTTTCAAGCACAAAAAAGTATTATTTAAGTAAAATGCAATGATATTTACTTATGTAATTTGATTGTTCACATGAGGTTAATGAGTGTTTTAAACACACCAAACAAGAGAATTGTTGACAAGTTCCTTTTAAAGCAGTATTGCTAAAGTATTAATGTAGATTTGTTTAGTAAATAATACATGATGTACGTACTATTCAGTGTTTAAGATATTAAGCTACATTTAATTAATTGGACCATTAGAAGACGGTTCAGTTCATGTTGTTGTTTGAAATTTGAAATCCAGTCAGTGTGTTTCCAAAGCTCTTGGCTTCCTCAGAATTGCAG
This sequence comes from Acipenser oxyrinchus oxyrinchus, assembly GCA_030684275.1. Taxonomy (NCBI): domain Eukaryota; kingdom Metazoa; phylum Chordata; class Actinopteri; order Acipenseriformes; family Acipenseridae; genus Acipenser; species Acipenser oxyrinchus. Next base: position 30,765,434 of record CM060256.1, read on the forward strand.
TGCTGTAGTTTATCAGTAAACCTCATTTGAGAGGATTCAGAGCAGATCGTTTCCATGTTGTTGTTTGAAATTTGAAATCCAGTCAGTGTGTTTCCAAAGCTCTTGGCTTCCTCAGAATTGCAGTGCTGTAGTTTATCAGTAAACCTCATTTGAGAGGATTCAGAGCAGATCGTTTCCACAGCCCGTAGCAGAGGAGCTGTCATGAACTGCAAGCTCAGTGAGCGCGGCTCCCATTAAATGAGCTTGCTAATCTTGTCTCTGCAGTGCTAATGGCCTCATTTAATACTAATATTTCATCCTGCGGTTTTTAGTTGTTTCCTTGTTCAGTTAATTTAAATTAAGAGGTTGCTAAATGCATTTAAACTCTCTTGGCTTTTAGTTTGTTCTGTTTGATGCTGAGCAGGTGAATTTATTTTTACATTTACCGTGTGAGTTTTTCATAGTCTCAGGTTCCAGCCTAATTCAGTACGCAATGCTCCTAACCCTTTTCTCTGCATAGCTACTCTGCCTCACAATACCTCTACTCTAACCACTAGACCACACTGCCTCCTTCCCAGTCCTTCAGCTCTAACCACCAGACCACACTGCCGCCCTCCCAGTCCTTCTGCTCTAACTACTAGACCACACTGCCTCCAAGTCTATCAACCCTAATCTCTTGACCGCACTACACTTGCCTGCCAATCTTGCAGTGCTTCCCACGAGCTCACACTGTCTCTTAGCCCCTTGCTGTCATCAGTAGGTCACAATGCCCACCCCAGCTGTGAGCTGCGCCTAGCCTAGCACCCTGTCCTTTCTCTCTGAGCACTGGGCTACACTGCCTGCAGTCACCGCCTCAGGTCTGTCTCTTTTTCACCAGCTATAAGAAGTATGTGTTCCTGGACCCACTGGCAGGGGCTGTGACAAAGACACAGAACACCCTGGAGACGGAGAAGGAGAAGCCATTCGACGCACCGCTGTCCATGACGAAGAGAGAGCAGCTAGAGAGACAGGTACCGAAACTGAGGAGCATCCAAACATGCTTTACTGCTCGGGTCTTCAGAATACAAAAATGTATGCAGAGATGGAAATAAGACTCCCATTGCATAGCAGTTTGATCCATTCCTGTTTTTACTATGAGTTTAATAAGACACACCTGAGTTTGTTACCTATGCAGCTGTTTACTCAAAGAAACTACAAAGTGATATCGCCAAAGTCTACCGGAAGCCATATGTAGTACAATATTTCATGCTAGATTTTGAAGTGTCACATTTTTCAATTTGTCAGGTTTTCATTATGTATATGGAAAAACTACAAAGTGGTATGTTATTCAATATGTTAACATAACATTATTCAGCAGCTTTCATTCAACCTTTCTGAATCAAAATTAGTTAATTCTATAGGGTAATGAAAAACCTTTGTCCTAGCTGTACACTGTGACTAATCAAGCTTGTATTAAAACCTGGAATGGGTGAAACTGCTATGCAAAAATAGGAGTCTTATTTCCATCCCTGATACAAGCTGTGTTAAGATTAAACATTGAAACCTTATGTGCGCATACACATTTTAGTTTGTATTTTATAGCATTTATATTTTACTTACTCATTTATATTAAATTTGACATGCTGTGACATACCAAGGTACAGTGACAAGAACCCAGGAAGTGGCAGTTTTGTGTGTGTGTGTGTGTGTGTGTGTGTGTGTGTGTGTGTGTGTGTGTGTGTGTGTGTGTGTGGGTGGGGGGGGAAGGATACCGAGTAAGACATGTCTCCTCACAGCTGATTTCAAGCTGCTTTCCCCCTCACATCTCTCAGACTGCAGAGAATTACTTCTACGTGCCAGACCTGGGCCAGGTGCCAGAGATTGATGTTCCCTCCTACCTCCCCGACCTGCCTGGCATCGCGGACGATCTAAGCTACAGCGCTGACCTGGGGCCTGGCATCGCACCCTCCGGAGCTGCCAGCAGCATCCCAGAGCTGCCCTCCTTCGGGGCCGAGGCAGGGGAGCTCAGCAGCCCAGGTACTGGACTGGGGGTGGGAGCGGAGATCGCATTGGCCTCTACTGCTCTGAAACCATGTGTTTCATTCCAATTACACTCAATGAAAAATACATCCAGAGCCCCCTTTGCAGCTTACAAATAAAACTTAATGGTGCAGCAAATAGACAGAACTGTTGGGTTCAACACAAGGGAACTGAAATGGTTGATCAACAGCTTGTGCTGGTGGCTGCCCCAGTATTTATTGTGGAAATATTTTTCAGGCTTTTTTTTCTTTCTCATGATACTTTCACCACAATACTTTTAACATTTATATTATATTTAGCCTTTAAGAAAGAAAATACTGCACACCAATATTTTAAAACAGTGTTTGTATTTTATTTTATTAGAACAAGCTACAGCATGTGCAGATGTGGGAACTCAGTCTATCCCTTTTTTTCGCAGATAGACAACATCTGAATATTCTTGCTTGGTTCTGAACAGAGGGATGAAAGTTAGTGTGTTTTGTTACATTTTTAATTTTTTTATTTATTTTTTCTTCCAGACGTTCAGTTCAGGGAAGCAGCCCCACCCCCTCCCCTCCTCCTCCTCCTCCTCCTCCTCCTCCTCCTCCTGAAGCCCCCTCCCTAACGCAGGGACCCCCTGGGAGTCCCCCAGCCCCTCCTCCTCCTCCTCCCCTATCTCCAGCACTCAGCCCTCCACACCAGGTAGGTGTCTCCAGTGCAGTGAGAGATCAGCCTGGGTACAAGGATGGCTCAGAGATGAATTTGTTATCTATCCAGTATTTAAAATCTCAGCACTTAACATCCTTCCCTAATTGGACTAATAAATAAATAACTTGTTTATTCCCAAAAGTACTGACACCCTCTGTTAATTTTGTAATCATTTTTGGTTTTTCTGAGATGCATTCAGTAAATTGATTTTGCTTGATGTTTTAACACTGGGGTGGAAACCTCAAGGTTCTTGGTCCACAGTCTAGACTGTCTCTCTCCAGCTCTGAATCCAGTTGAGCATTGCTTGATCAGGTTGAAGAGAGTTAAAAAAAAAAAGTCTGACTTCAAGTATTGAGTTGAAATTGATCTGCTGAGAAATCTGATCTGAAACAAGTCTGTTGTGTCAAAAGATAATCCCCAAGACCGTACATACTACAACAAGCTATCTAGGAGCTACTGTGTATTATATACAAAGCAGAGCTGCACAAACCTGATAAGCTCTCCACAGGTGAGATTCATTGGTGTTCATCAGGCTAATCAGAAATTCGATCAGCTGTTTCTTCAGTTTCACTTGGAATGGTAAATTAGCCCAATCAACACCAGTGACCCTCGCCTGATTGTCAGCTCCTGATTTCTTTGGAGAGATCAATACGAATAATCAAATAATTGGTTTGTGCAGCACTAAAGTAGTTCATATTTATTGCAAAATAACCAGAATAGAATTATTTTAAAAATGCAAACTGGTTTCCTTCCTAAACAATTCTAAACAATAAAGCGTGCTGCTGGTTGACCAGTTCCCCATGCTCTTCCCTCCCCCAGCTGTGGTGAGGGGTACACCCTTGGAGGTGGTCAAGCCCTCAGACGGCAGGGCCAGCCTCCTGGAGTCGATCCGTGAGGCTGGCGGGATCGGCAAGGCCAAGCTGCGCGATGTCAAAGAGAGGAAGAAGGAGAAGAAGAAGCAGAAGGAGCAGGAGCAAGGTAGGGCAAAGTGCAACTGGACACTGCACCCTGGAGCACAGTCCAGCACATACCAGTCTGACCCTGAGCAGTGCATGGAGGGGTGTCGCTTCATTGTAGTTAATCAGGGATCTGGCTGGAACTGAATGAACCACAAGTGAGTACCACTGCGATTAAATGGCTGAGCTGAATCACACACTTCCTCAATCTGAAAACTGACACTAATATTTGCGACTGAAATTTGAAAGCTACCGATTTGATAATGTTGAGATTTTTTGATACAAACTTATTATTATTATTATTATTATTATTATTATTATTATTATTATTATTTTAACAACTAATTAATCACTTTTTATTCTCTTTTTAATTGATTGTTTTTAATGGAATGGTATAATTGTTGGCAGTTTTGTGTGTGACATGCCTTGAGATCCTTATACAAATGTATTTTATTGTGAATGGTTTTGTTTTGTGTTGTACAGTGCTTAGATACTTTTTGTATGAAAGGCACACAAGGGTTTGTCGTCTTGCGTTTCAGTGACATCCACAGTGAGCAGTGGGAACATGATGTCTGATCTCTTCAATAAGCTGGCCTTGAGGAGGAAAGGTAAAGTGCTGTTTATTTTGTTTTCTGAAGGTAGGAGGTACTCTGTGCCAAGAGGGCCAAAGGTGTTGGCACAACTCTCACCGATACCCCCCAGTCTCCCTGAGTGTTTGCAGATATCCAAGTAACTCTATAAACCCTAGCCAGTCTGCACATCCATTAGCTACATACTAAAATCTGCAGTTTTGAAAGGTACAGATGTTGTAGCACACATGTGTTTTCATTCTAAAACCTGATCTCTGATGCTACTTTAGGTTAAAGGAAGCTCAGTTTCTATGCCTTGTTCTTGGGTTATCTTCTTGCACTTCCACTTCCTGGGTCATTTCACCTCAGCAGTGTCTTCTGGGTCAAAGGATGTTACTGGCTGAAAGCTTATCAGTCAATATGGGGAAGCAGCTGATTGGCTGTTGACCGTAAAGAAGTCAGTGACTGGGTGGGGACCATTTCACCCACCGGTCACACAGGAAGTACAAGACAGTCTAAAAGCATGGCTTGCAAACAGTTTTCTTTAACCTAGTGTAGCACCGGATATTTTCTTAGAATGAGAAAACGCGTTTTTTTCTAAATTGTGCTAAAATTTCAATAAAGAAAAAGGTTTTACTTATGGGCCATGTTTCAATAAAACAAAACAAAATATAGGATGAGATTGTGCTAAATTGTGGGGGCTCCCGAGTGGCGCATCCAGTAAAAGCACTCACTAGAGTGCAGTATGTGCTCTATAGCCTGGACGTCGCCGGTTCGAGTCCAGGCTATTCCACAGCCAACCGTGGATGGGAGCTCCCAGGGGGCGGTGCTCAATTGGCCGAGCATCGTCCGGGGGGGAGGGAGGATTAGGTCGGCCAGGGTGTGCTCGGCTCACCGCGCACCAGCGACCCCTGTAGTCTGGCCAGGCGCCTGCGGGCTTGTCTGTAAGCTGCCCAGAGCTGCGTTGTCCTCCGATGCTGTAGCTCTGAGGCGCTGCACGGTGAGTCTGCAGAGTGTAAAGCGGGCGGCTGACGGCATATGCTTCGGAGGACAGCGTGTGTTCATCTTCGCCCCTCCCGAGTCAGCGCAGGGGTGGTAGCGGTGAGCTGAGCCTAAAAATAATTGGGCATTTCAAATTGGGGAGAAAATAATAAAAAACTTGTTGGCAACGACTAAATTTAAAAAAAAAAAAGAGATTGTGCTAAATTGTGATTTTGTATGTAAATTAGACCCAATTGTGTGTGTAAATGTGGTGAGGTTTCACGTGTAAATTCTGATTTCCTGTTTAAATTTAAATATGTGTGTGCGTGTGTAAACCTGTGTGATTTCCTCTCGGCAGGGATCTCTGGGAAGGGTCCGGTGGCGGGGAGGGAGGGGAGACGCCCGGCCAGTTCCGGAAGTGCCTTCGCCAGGATGTCAGACGCCATTCCGCCCCTCCCCGCTCCACAGCAGCCAAACACGGGGGAGGAGGACGAGGGGGACTGGGAGGCATAGCCACAGCGGCAAGGACTGCACATTCCCACAGACCAGCCTGCTACCAGCAGGGCAGCAGAACTGGGGAGGGAGGACCAGCAGTACACAAACAATAACTGCGATGAGTGCTCAAGCCATGAGCAAACTGACAACGCAGCTCAGTACAGAGGTCTGTCTTGAAATAAAAGACCCTGATTCCCCCTAAACAGCAGCCTCCCAGGGCGTTTTTTTAAACATTCCCATTAAATAATCTAAACTCCTGATCACTTCTGTCTAGTGACAAACCTCAACAATACTAACCGCCCTCATCTGTTATGCTCAGAAAGCGAATGACCCTTTTATTACTGCTCTATTCGTAAGCTTATTTCCAGTATCTATTTTGTAACGTTTCACTACAGTGTCTGCTCTGTATCAGTGTAGAGCCATGTGGATTTCGGCTTGTGGTTCTCATACTGGAAAAAGAGCTGCGGTAACTTTATTTTCAGCAGCACAGAAACATTGACCCTCTCTAACCCGTTGTAAATCAGTTAGCATGTGCTGCACTCAAACTGGAATATTAGTTTTTGTGTGTGTAGTTTTTGTCTAATACTCATGTCTTAATGAATTTCCAGGCCATGTTCTGCAAACCTGTGAGCTTGACATGGCATAGTATGGTCTGCAAACTCACCCAGATCAAACCAGTCTTGATCATTAAAAAATTATGTACATAAATAAAAAAAAAATTAAAAAAACAGTCTTTGTTCTGTGTGTGTGTGTGCGAAGAAAATAAAATAAAAATGCATTTGTGTGAGTGACAGGACAGGAGTTCTTGAGTTTCTGCCGATTCTACACGTTGTTCCCAGTCTCAGTGTGTAAGGCTGACCGAACTAAAGAGGAGCAACACAGTTTGGAGGCTTTTATATTTGAGTATTTAATATAAAACTGAAATCACACAAACACTTGTCACTGTTTTGCATCTGATATACAGCTATGGCCAAAAGTTTAGCATCACCCTGAATAATTTTGCTTCATAAAGTCTCCGTAAACTACAGTTATGGCTTTGGGTAGGATTTTTGCAATATAATTTTGTATTGTCTTTGATTACGTAATGTTAAATAAAATAACTCAATTATGTTCATACCAGTATATATATTTTTTCTAAATCCTAAAATTCTAGGTGATGCAACACTTTTGGCCAGAGCCATGTATAGATAGCGCTCTGTTTTTTTTTCAAACATTCTTTAAAACAACTGCAAAGGCAGAGTAACTTACAAAAACCTAATTCCAAAATACTAAAATCAGTATTTCTACAAAACAATCCAACTGTTGTGCAAAGAAGTATCAAACTAGACCATTTAAAAATGTAGATCCAATAATGGGCTGACTTATATTCCACTGAAGTTCCCAAGTATACATAGTGTTCCACAATTCCGGTTTATTCCGAATTTTACTAAAAAAATTACAGAATCTTTTTTAAACTAGTCTACAGGCAACCCTGCTCGAATTCTTAAGTCACGATGGGGCCTGCCTTCAAGACGACACAACATGTTGTAGGTACCTAAGTTAGGTCTTGCTTTTGTACTCTACAAGATTTAAATAGCCAACCAGACAGGCATTGCAAAAGGCACGTATCTACCGAAGGGAACCAGTACTGGTCAGTGGTACCTGCTGTTTTAAGTGTTGACTGCTGTTAAAGAAAACTTAAAACAACAAAACTTTGGGATTAATAAATCATTTCCCTGAAACTGTTTTCCATACACAAAGGCCAGCGTACCCTGGAGTTTGGGAAAGCGGGATATGGAGCTGATTACATCCCCTTTGGTCACGATTTTTTTTATTTTAATTTTGAGAAATGGTAAGTTTGTGTGAGCTCTGTGGAGTTCGACAAGTTGCACTGCTAAAACTTTGAAAAAACATATATGCATTATAAAACAGATACATCGATAGTCAACTGAACATGGTAGAGTCATGCACGCACTGACTGAAGGGGATGCCAGCGCTTGATGTCCTACGCAGCATTGAAGTGTGTTCAGCATGCATGTTAACAGCTTAACTGCCTGAGACTGGTAACCAGAATGCATTCTGAAACATTATAGAATGCGATGTCCTGCATGAAAAGGGTATGGCTTGTGCTGTGACAGTCCCTGTGCCTTACTGCTGACAGGTTAGATGGCACAGTAACTAACAAACCTAAACCTGCACCTCAAAAGCAAGCTCTAGGTGTCTGTTGTTTGTCATGCAACCACATCTCTATTAAAACAGCCAGACTGAGGCAAGTCTGCCTTCAGCTGCCTTCGTGGTCCTGCCTCGCTGAGGCTCCTCAGGGCCACTACGATTTACTCAGGGTCTTCTTTTCCATGAAGAACTGTTGGGCAGAAGACGACTTTGTTAGAGGGTGAGGCGCTACAGTGGGAGCACGCTCTAAAAGGAAGCAGCTGAAAGATAATGCATTCTGCAGTACAGCCCCCAGGAAGGGACTGCATGGGTAATAGTCTGGAAATGTTCAATAAATCAGTGGGAATCCAAGTTAATACATGCACATGGACACAGAAATTGATAAGATACAGGTACATCTAGTGGGGCCACTGGGGGGATTTCTTATCTACATAAATGACCAAGACTGGGATAATTAGTAAGCTTGTAAAATTTGCAGTCCACGCAAAGCTAGGGGGAGTGGCCGATGCATAAACAGCAGCAAACACATGGCAAATAATTAACTGGAACACAAAGACCTTTGCATTTTAGTAGACTCCTAACGTTACACATTTAGAAGGGTAAAGCCCTCGACACAGCCCTGCAGTGGGGCAGCCTCCTGGACTCACCTTGCGGAGCGCAGCGAAGGCAGGGCCGAAGCAAGGCTGCACCTGGGTGCTGCTCCGGATCCACTGGGGCAGCTTGGAGAGCGGGCCGGCCCGGGAATACCGCTGGTCCAGGAGCAGGACACTGGCGTAGTCGCCACGGTGACGGATCGCTCGGCCTGGGGGAAGGAAGGGTTACTAACCAGTTCAGAACAGAAGGGTCTGGCTGTCCTAGTCCTCACTAGGGTTGTATTACTTGGTTGAAGAAGATTCCTGTGCTTGCTGGGGTGTTGTATAAATAATGTGTGACTATGCGGCTGTGGCATGGGATTTTATTTCACGCTCCAGGATGTCCGTCCCCTCCCACGAAAACAAGCAGGATTCGTGCACTTTCATACAATATTCAAATACAGATAAAAAAAAATTCACACAAACCAATTGAACATTATTTTATGCTGTTTAGCACATACACCAAAAATCTAAAACAAAAATTTACATATTTCAAATAAAATCAGTTCAGAAAAAATAAATACAACAACAACAGGATTCCTGCTGGTTTCATTTTTAAGTGAGAGTGAAGAGCAGGAGAGATGGATTTATAAAACTAGCAAATCTAAAAAATTGCAGATCTATTGCACAGCAATGTTATTGCAGATAAGATTCCTTGATACTGGAATTGGTTGCATGCAGGTATTGCATACCATTGAAATACCTTTGTGACGCCACATGTGCAAACAGGTTGGACAAAGGGAGGGTGAGTGCTCTTACCAATGGACTGGTTCACAGCCTTCATACAGAGGTTTTCAATCAGCGCCTTCCCCGGACTCACACCTCCTACTCTGGGCTGCACAGAAACAAAACCAACATATGAAAAGGAAACGGCTTTCTATTAGACAAATGGACTGAACATTCACATGCAAACCTCCGAACAACAGTGTTCAATGGACTGAACATTCCGAATGCCCCAGTATGGGTCCTTCTATCTTTCATTCAGGGTATAGTGTACAGATAAGCCCCCTGTTTGTAGGAGCAAGCCCTCGTCCTGTCTCGTTAATTACAGTCTGAGGCAGAGATGAGGGGCTAAGTGTGTTCCATTATAATGAGAATCCCAGTACCAGTGAAATGGCATTAGGGGAGCCGTGACCGTACCACCTTCTAACCTGCTCCGCGGTATAAAGGGCCATCTTATAAAGGCAGACCAGAACACACTTTGAAGGGTTATCTGATTGAATGTTTGACCCAGCCTGTGACTCACCATGGTTTTGTCCAGATAGGCCATCTTCTCCTGCAGCTCAGGGGACTTGATATTGGGGTACGGCATCCCCACCATGACAACACACCTGCAGAGAGAAGTTTTTAGTTTTCGATATACTTAACGAAAAACTGACAAAAGTTGAAAAATGTGACATTTGGAAATCTAACATGAAATACTGTACTACTATTATGGCTTCCGGTAGACTTTGGCGATATCACTTTGTAGTTTATTTGATTACATGTTAAATAAAAGATCTCAATTATAAATAAACATTTTATTTTTTTTGTCTCATTTAAGATCACAGATTCTCTGATCCACGACTGCTCTACACTGCAACTCCCAGCCTGTTTCCTCCGCTCCAGGGGGGCACTGACCTGCCCAGCTCATCTGAGAAATTGATCCCCTCGCTCATCTTCCCTCCGACCACCGAGAACAGCAGAGCTCCGGTTAGGGGGCCGGCGGATGGGCTGCAGCGCTGTGGACAGACAAACCGACAGAGACCCCATGACATCACCGCGATCAAGGGGCAGCCCTGTCAACAGGCTCTCATTGTGCTGTTTGAAGATTTAAACTGTGCTGTCTGACATCAGAGGGTTGCTAACTGAATTACTCCTATCAGCGTGGCATAAAGAGACATTGATTACAATACAGTAAGCAGTGATATACCGCCCTATAAAACTCAAGTCTTACACAAAACATTAGGGGCAGGAAGTATAGCACATGCGCTCGGGCAAAATAAACAGAGTCAGTGTTGCCAGCTACACAGAACTCTTACCGATTACTAAAATGCCCTCCTCACCTGTATGCACCGGGAGTACTCCACCAGCACCTGCTCCACCTGGCTGGCTTTCTTTGGCTCCTGGAAAATCTGCCACGGAACGAGAAACAGGAGTGAAAACCAAGGCGTTCATTTCACTGCCTCTTATTCGCTCTACAACAGCATTGTCTGATTGAAGCCAGACTGCAGCCAGACCATTGCAGGGAGTTTGAACCACAGGAAGTGATTCAGTACCAGGAAGCAGCAGATTCAAGTATAAAATACAGCAAATAATAGTGTGTGGGGGGGGTAATATCAGAGGCAAGAAAAATGATTTTAAAACCTTGGATGCCTTGAAGATATTAATTATTATTAAAATGAGGGAGTAATGATAATTTGAACCGGTTATAGTTTAGACTTCCTCAACATAAAGTGAATTCATTTTACCATGTATTGGAACTAAATTTCCTGTGCCATTAGAAGAAAAACAGCCCCATACAAGGATATTACCACCTCCATGCTTGACAGTAGGTATGGTGCTCTTCTCTTTGTACGCCTCGCCAGACTTTCTCCAAACGTAACGACTATCAGCGTGACCAACTAGCTCGATTTTTTTTTTTGTTTGTTTCATCACTCCACAAAACCTTTGATCAGAACTCATATCCATCATTCAAATGCCATTTTGCAAACTTTAAGTGATTGTCCTTGTGATGTTTTCCTAAGAGTGGAATTTTCCTTGGCCTGCAACCATTGAGACTTTCACCATGCAATACTCGACCTATGGTTGAAATGGAAACCCCAGTCCCACTTGCATCCAATTAACTTTGAATATACCCTTTTATACTCTCTAAGAATGTTCACCTACAATCCAGCATTTTCTAGACTTTCCTAGAATTAGGTCCTGCATTATCATATTGAAATTTCTAGGACCGTGTAGACAATACTATCATAGCATCAAAGGGTATGAATACTTTTGAATTAGCATTTTTGGAGTTTTGCAACTAAATTGCTCAAATAAATAATTGTAGACATCTATTTCTTGTAACTTTTTTTCCTCATCCACAAAAGCAAAAGTTTTGCTACAAAAGATTTGTCCTACAATTCTTTGTTTTCGCAAAGTTTCTAGAAATTATGTATTTCCATTGGGGTATGTAAACTTTTGACTGCAACTGTATGTAACTTAGTGATTTGCTTCTAGTTTTGTAAAACAAAATGAGGTGTTTTTTCCTCTTTCAAAAAGTAGGAGTTAATTAAAGACTGGAGTAACTGCTTTGTTAACAGGGCCCCAGGCCTCCAGAGGTGGAAGAGTAACTGGGGCACGGTACAGGGAAATGCCTGGGACACAGCGAGTCTGGGGCTCTGTACCTTCTTCTTGGCAGAGAGGCGAGCGAGGAGCCCGGTCTGCTCCCAGTGAGCGTGGACCCGCTTCTCGTACTCGTAGGAGGGGAAGAAGCAGACCACGCCACCCGGCACCACGTTGCACAGGTTGGACAGGATCCGGCCCGTCTCGTCCATCTAGGAGGAAAGCTTGGTTAGTCTCTGGGATTACAAGAGCTCAACCTGCACAGGACAGAGTTTCAGCATCCAGCACTACAGTATAAAAACACTGCTGAATATAGACATACTGTCAGTGTCTCTTAGCATTTCTGAATACAGATATCATATCACATATTATATGATCGCAGAAAAAAAAAAAAATCACAGAATTTGCTCTCTCTCGCAGAATTTTTAATTACTTGCAAAAAAAAAAAAGTTTCCAAAAGCTTGTCACAGCTTCCAGACTATTTCTAAGTGCTGTCTTGATGTGAATACGCTATAGAATTACAACATTTTGGTGAACAACAAATGTTTCTAAAAATACCGTTACATTTCTACAAAAATGCTCCAAGCCAAGTACACATTTGTAAAACAGTGCATTTGTAAAATGCACCACTGCTAATTTGATAATTTGAATCCCTGTGCACAACTACAATCTTATTTTTCTAGGCAAATGTTATTATTACTAATGTGATTAAATAAAGTCATATGTTTTGGCCATAACTGTATTTATTTTTTAAGAATTGTTATGTTTTATGCATATTTAAAAAATGGCATCCAATAGTCAGTGCTGTAAGAGTTTAAAAGAAAAGTGAACTCTCTTTGCTTTATTGTATGTGTTTTTTTTATTCCTTGATTTCCATAAAATATGGCAAACATGTTTATTCTGTTTTCTTCTTTCGGATTTTAGTAATGTGACTTAATAAAAAATGAATTTAACTAACTGTGACTTACTTTTTCTTATTTATTTATACTCATTAACACTGTTTTTCATTAAAAAGTCATTGCCGCAGAATCTCGTTGCAGATTTTAGGAAATTTTACCATAGATTTCCGTGGGGACTATATATATATATAGTAATATGGCTTTATAGTGTGTTCATATACACAGATGTTGTAATATATGAAAAAAAGTTCCAATGCGTTTGTGTTGCAGCCTCTTACAGTGCAAATCCAGTGGTTCTGTTCCTACCATGTGGGGCGTGTCCCTTTTCTGATAGGTGAACTCCAGCTGCTGCCCAGAGGGGCCGCTGCACAGGATGATGGGTAGAATATTGTTGGGTGGGATCACATGACCTGCAAGTGAGGGAAGAGAAGAGAAGAGAAAGCCGTGAGACAAAGAGACACTGCGAGACACTAGGAGACACCTTGGGACAATATGAGACACTGCCAGACACTGAGACACTGATTTTTTTGAGGATGCAGCATCGACAATGGATAATTGCCAAGCATATGACATGGTTTATTTAGATTTCCAGAAAGCTTTTGACAAAGTCCCGCATAAAAGATTAATTCTCAAACTGAACACAGTAGTGATTCAAGGAAATGCATGCACATGGATTAGGGAGTGGTTAACATGTAGAAAACAGAAAGTACTGACTAGAGGAGAAACCTCCAAATGGGCGAGGTAACCAGTGTATCACAGGGATGAGTATTAGGTCCTCTGCTATTCCTAATCTACATTAATGATTTAGATTCTGGTATAGTAAGCAAACTTGTTAAATTTGCAGACGATACAAAAATAGGAGGAGTGGCAAACACTGTTGCAGCAGCAAAGGTCATTCAAAATGATCTAGACACATGGCAAATGACATTTAATATAGAAAAGTGTAAGGTACTGCACACAGGCAATAAAAATGTCCATTATAAATACCATATGGGAGACACTGAAATTGAAGAAGGAATCTATAAAAAAAGATCTAGGAGTTTATGTTGACTCAGAAATGTCTTCATCTAGACAATGTGGGGAAGCTATAAAAAGGCCAACAAAATGCTCGGATATACAGTGAAAAGTGTTGAATTTAAATCAAAGGAAGTACTGCTAAAACTTTACAATGCATGAGTTAGACCTCATCTAGAATATTGTGTTCAGTTCTGGTCACCTTCCTACAAAAAGGCTATTGCTGCTCTAGAAAGAGTGCAAAGAAGAGCGACCAGAATTATCCCGGCTTTAAAACGCATGTCATATGCAGACAGGCCTAAAGAATTGAATCTGTTCAGTCTTGAACAAAGAAGACTATGCAGTGATCTGATTCAAGCATTCAAAATTCTAAAAGGTATTGACAGTGTCGACCCAGGGGACTTTTCCGACCTGAAAAAAGAAACAAAGACCAGGGGTTACAAATGAAGATAAAGGAGCATTCAGAACAGAAAATAGGAGGCACCTTTTTACACAGAGAATTGTGGGAGTCTGGAACCAACTCCCCAGTAATGTTGATGAAGCTGACACCTTGGGATCCTTTAAGATGCTGCTTGATGAGATTCTGAGATCAATAAGCTACTAACAACCAAACGAGCAAGATGGGCTGAATGGCCTCCTCTCGTTTGTAACCTTTCTTATGTTCTTATGTTCTTATGAGACAATATGAGACACTGCCAGACACTGAGACACAGAGAGACAATATGAGACACCGCCAGACACCGTGAGACACTGCAAGACGAAACAGGAGGGAACCAACAGGCAGAAGAGTGAGTGAATGTGCAGGCAGACCATCAACGGGAGACAGAAATAATAATACTAGAGACATGAGGCAGGAAGGAGGTGGAGATACATGAACAAGGGGCTGTAAACAACAAGGGGGTGACAGAAGACAGGCAGAAATTGAGCGAGAGTGGAATTCTTATGAGCGAGAGAGAGAGAGAGAGAGAGAGAGAGAACAGCCAGAAACAGAAGAGCTGTGTGAAGGAGTTAAAATGGAGATCCATTCCCTTATTCTCATCAGGACTCACCGCAAGAGAACACTGCAATGCGCTCCGGCCCCACCCCTGCAGACAGCAGCAACTGCTCCTTGAAATCAGCCACCTGGAACAGACACAAGGTGAGATCTGGACTGCGGAGCACACTGAGGAGCTCCTACACTGCTGCTGATACCACAGATCCAGAACAATTTTCACACCCTTGTCACGTAGATTCAGTGCAGTGCCGCGGTTGCCCTGGAAGGAGACTCACCGGCTGCATGGTCCCCCCTGCGATGATCACGGCTCTGCACTGCTGGAGCACCGTGGAGAAGTGGACAGCAGGGTTCAGCATCAGGAACTTCAGGTTGCTCTGAGCCAGCGAGCCTGCAGGGACAGGGGAGGAAATCAGGCAGGCAGGGAGAGTGATACGGGCAGGAAATCAGACAGACAGGGAGAGGGCAGTAAATCAAGGAGGCAGGCACGGAGAGGGGCAGGGAGAGGGGAGGAAATCAGGGAAGCAGGGAGAGTGAGACAGGCAGGAAATCAGACAGACAGGGAGAGGGCAGTAAATCAAGGAGGCAGGCACGGAGAGGGGCAGGGAGAGGGGAGGAAATCAGGGAGGCAGGGAGAGTGAGACGGGCAGGAAATCAGACAGACAGGGAGAGGGCAGTAAATCAAGGAGGCAAGCACCGAGAGGGAAGGAAATCAGGGAGGCATGCAGGGAGAGGGAGACGGGCAGGAAATCAGGGAGGCAGGGAGAGGGCAGTAAATCAGGGAGGCAGGGAGAGGGGCAGAACTACCCAGCACAGATCTGGACCCCTGCTGGTATCTGCTCCACCTGCACCCTAAAATACTTACTTGAACCAATTTAAACCCCTTCCAGGTCTTAATCAGTTCATTATTTAACCCCTGATGTTCCATATACAGCTATGGTGAAAAGGTTTGCATCACTCTATAGAATTAACACATTTTGCTTCATAAAGTCAAATGAAACAAGCTGAATAATGTTACCTTAACATATTGAATTACATAACACGTAGTTCTCCATATACTTAACGAAAAACGGAAAAAATTGAAATGTGACATTTCGAAATCTAACATGAAATATTGTACATCTATTATGGCTTCCGGTAGACTTTTGCAATACCCCCCACCCTCTCTGCGGCTCCTCCAGCCCTACCCTGCCTGTGCAGCACCACTCTCCCATCCTTGTTGGCGTTGGTTAGTGCGAAGAGGAACCCTTCTATCTGCATCATGGGAGAGGCCATGCCGGGCTGCCCATCCTCCATTGCCCCCGTCTGGTCTGGAGAGGGAACTACAAAAAAGGAATATCAGGGAGAGTTAGCTAGGCTGACAGTTCAGCAATGTCAGCTCATTCTGTGAATCTGGCTCTTGACTGTGAGGCCTTCTTGCAGCATCACAAACTGTAACAGGCAGGGCCAGGAATCCATGAGCTGGTTTTCCAAAAATAAAAAGAAAGACACAAAAGGCCTCCCTGTTTTCAGAATACAGCTGTTGATGTTACAATACTAGTAAAAAGAAAAGTCAGAGTGCCAGTATAAAGGACTCAGAAGTGAAATGGACTGTGGACTGAGTTCTATAGGTAAATAAAAATCTGAAAGCAAGATTATGACAACATTCCCAGCAGGGGGTAAAGGGGGGCAGGACAACGGAAAGAGGTTAGCGTTAGGGGGTCAGGGGTGCAGGGTGTCAGGTGTTTAAGGGTTAGGGGTCAGGGGGTGCAGGGTGTCAGGTGTTTAAGGGTTAGGGGGTCAGGGGTTCAGGGTGTCAGGTGTTTAAGGGTTAGGGGTCAGGGGGTACAGGCTGTCACGTATTTAAGGGTTAGGGGTCAGGGGGTGCAGGGTGTCACATGTTTAAGGTTTAGGGGTCAAGGGTTCAGGGTGTTAGGTGTTTAAGGTTTAGGGGTCGGGGGGTGTAGGGTGTCAGGTGTTTAAGGTTTAGGGGTCAGGGGGTGTAGACTCACCCTCGGGGGCGCCCCCGGCTCTGATGGACTGCAGGAATCTCTCGAGCCCCGCGGTCGAGCGGTTCTCCTTGTTGGTGGGCTGGACTGCGCCCCCCTGGAACTTCTCTACAAATCCACTCAGCTGCCGGGAAGGAAAAGAAAGGGAGAGTTAAGTATCACAGTGCAAGACACACTCGGTGACACACTGCACACCATTAGACATACACATACGTGACATCACTGCAGCCAGGCACACACACACACACACACACACACACACACACACACACACACACACACACACACACACACACACACACACACACACACGTAACATCATTGCACTCTGACATACACACACTCAGTGACATCACTGGATACACAAGCAGTTTAGAATGATCAACTCCCTGTCAGTAGCTTAAAAAAAAAGCTCTGTAGTCATACTATGAATTTTAAAAATGTCATTCCTTAAAAAAGGAATTGAAATAAGCACAGTCACACGAGGAACTGCTTTTAACTTCTCCCAGGACTCATGAGTTCCAATACATCCATCAAACAGAGGAATGTTTCAGCGAGTGTCCTCATGCATGTAAAGGTGCGCTCCCTGTTTCAGTAAGCTTACCTTCCTGCTGATCATGCTTTTCTCATAATACCGCTGAACCTGTTCCAAATACAAAGACAATGAAGCATCAGGACCAAGCCATCAGATCTGTGTGTTACCCTGTCAGTGTGAGGCACGCCCACACAGCTGCTTACAAATCCACTCCTAGGAATCAACTCACTTTTCTTTATAAGCATTTCCATCGCACAGAAGTTTCAGTCCACAAGCTGATCAGTGTGATTTCGATGGAATAATATATGCGTACGAGGCTGACCAAGCGGTAAATCTGCATAACAAAGTGCACTGCTCTGTGACTAACAACTTTGTCCATCATTGCTGTTACTCACCAAAGTACACCCCCCACCTTCCACGATCAATCCAATCTAACCCCTCCTTACCTTGAACAGGTTAATATTGTCAATCTGCGCCTTGAACAGGAAATTATTGATCGACTGCAGCTCCGTCCCTGCATGAGGGGGAGAAAATCAAATAAATCCGCCTTCCACCAATTTACTGCACATTGAAAACATGAAAGAGAGAGCCTCTAATCTGAACACAGTGGATAGCAGAGCCGCTAATCTGAATACAGTGGAGGGCAGCAGGATCCCTAATCTGAATACAGTGGATAGCAGGTTCTCTAATCTGAACACAGTGGATTCAGAGCTGGGGTCTGTACCACAGTGGATAGCAGGTTCTCTAATCTGAACACAGTGGATTCAGAGCTGGGGTCTGTACCACAGTGGATAGCAGGGTCTCTAATCTGAATACAGTGGACAGCAGGGCCTCCAATCTGAACAGTGGATTCAGAGCTGGGGTCTGTACCACAGTGGATAGCAGGGTCTCTAATCTGAACACAGTGGATTCAGAGCTGGGGTCTGTACCACAGTGGATAGTAGGGCCTCTAATCTGAATACAGTGGATAGCAGGTTCTCTAATCTGAACACAGTGGATTCAGAGCTGGGGTCTGTACCGCAATGGATCGAAGCCCTGCTCTGTATGTTGTATTCAGACAGTGCTGTTAATAAATCACACAGGATTGATACAGAGTGAAAGGGCGACTGCAGGAGTGAGATCTGAGTTTGAGACAGGGGTACAAGCTTGTTTAACAGGAGTATTAAACACATTTCAATTTATTCTACATGTTTGTAACCAGCCAGAAGCCTCAAGCCTGGTCTTACCTGGCTCTGTTACGACCTGCGTATTGGGGTTCTGTCCAACTTTGCCTTTAAAGCAAGTAAACAAAAGCCAAGATAAAACATTTTGATAAAAAAAGTACAGAGGAGAATGCTTTATAAATAAATAAACAAATAAATAAATACAATTCAGTATGCGAGTGTCAGTGTTGTGTGACCACTGATAGACAATCATCCTAGAATAAGTCTTAATGATTTGATGTTTCAGAATGAACACAATTTGAGTTTGTAGTGCTGATGTGTGTGTGTGTGTGTTAGTGTGGTGTGCTCCTGCTGAAGGGGTTATGAGGACCTGGAGCATGTGTGTGTTTTCCTGTTGATGGATTGTGAGGACACAGAGGGTGTGTGTGTGTTAGTGTGTGTCTGTCTGTGTGTGCTCCTGTTGAAGGATTGTGAGGACTTTTTGTGTGTGCGCATCTGTTGAAGGATCACAGAAACCTGCAGTGTGTGTGTCTCTCTGTTGAAGGATCACAGCTCTGCACAGTGTGTCTCCCTGTTGAAGGATCACAGAGCTCTGTAGTGTGTCTCTCTGTTGAAGGCTCACAGCTTTGCACAGTGTGTCTCTCTGTTGAAGGCTCACAGCTCTGCACAGTGTGTCTCTCTTTTGAAGGATCACAGAGCTCTGCAGAGTGTGTCTCCCTGTTGAAGGAGTCAAAGCGCTCGTTGTTCTCGTCTCACCTCCCAGCACTCGCACCAGGCTCTCCAGTACATACAAGATCTGTTTGATGTACATCAGGTTCTTGGCTTTCAGTCGGCTCCTGGAACAAACACATCAGTTTAGTTTTATTAAGCTACATAAGCTACGTGACTAAAGTACTGTGTGTGCTTATGATTTCCATCATCTTGTTGAACTCACTGAGGTTGCATCATGTAATCAAAGAAACTACAAAATGACATTGCAAAGTCTACCAGAAGCCATAATAGTGGTACAGAATTTCATGTTAGATTTGTCACATTTTTCAATTTGTCAGTTTTTCGTTAAGTATATGGAAAACTACAAAGTGGTATGTAATTCAATATCTTAATGTAACATTATTCAGTAGGTTTCATTCAATTTTGTGAAGCAAAACGTGTTAGTTCTATAGAGTGATGTAAAACCTTAGCCATAGTTGTACAGGATACCCCTTGTCTCAGACTTGATGATGAGAGGGAAGGAGAGCTCTGAGAGGAGAGGCCCCTGAGGGGCGCATTTCCTAATTTGACTGCGGCACAGTTCTTGGATGCTGGCAGGATGAGAGGCATGCGGGCAAAAGGTCAGACCCCGGAGTTTGGATTCCAACAGAACGGGGAGAGGAATACAAGCCAGCCAAGCAGACAGGCAAACAGACAGACAGACAGGCAGGCATGAAAAGAGAAGGACAGACTGACTCCTACCTGTATCTCTCCATGTACTGGGTCAGCTGAGAGTGAGCACAGCAGAGCTGAAAAATGTAGATTAAAAATGTAGATTAAAAAAAAAAATGTAATACTGTATTATACAGACACTGACACACACACACAGACACACAGACGAAACCCATATTGAACAGCTGAACACGGCAACTCCGCAGAAGTATTTTCTGTTGAATAAATAGTCACTGGTCTGTAACTGGGGTGCAGCTCAAGACTCATTTAATCTGTGAAGAAAACAATTATTCTACTGGGCCATTCTTGAGAAGTGACTTCAATACATATTCACTTCAACCCTGCAGTCATCCTTTGAAAACTATAAAAGGTTAAAACCGTATACGAAACTAAAAGCTGATAAGAAACTCAGTCCAGAAGACACACTGTGTGCCTTCATCATTTTAACCTTGTAAGTGTGGCTTGAATATTTGTGAATGAAGGTCTTGTTGCATGCCTTCAAAGCTACACATCCCTGCAGTGTTTGTAAAGAGCCCAGTCTAATTTGTTTGGTTTTGTCCATCAGGTCCAACCATGTAAATCTCACCAGCAACAGCTGGCATGGCCCGGTACTCGCCCACCCGTTGTAGATTAAACTTGTGGAAGATCCCATTGACAGATGGAGGCCTCTCATCACTGATGCACTGCAGAGGATGAGGGATGTAAACCCCACTGGTCTCCCTGCCCAGTACCTGAGCTCCAGTGACCAGGGCGCTGTGGATGCAGGTGATGGTGTCAATGAGGTTATGAGCTTCATCGATGATCACAATCTGGTCCTTCAGTTTGATCCCGGAGGCGCGGCGTGTTGACTCGTGAAGCAGAGTTTGATAGGGCAGCACCACCAGCTGAAAGCAGGGGTACAATGAACAGCAATGTTGGCTCTGTGTAAAGGCATGATTTATGCACCCTGTTCTCTGTAAGTTAAGAGCCAATGGATCCTGTTCTCACAGGAACATTCTGTAGGAAATGCATCCTGTGATCTTCACAATATCAGGTAGTGAATGCAGGTGATAAAATGCATAGCAACAGGAGCGATGTAATGCCATAGAGCTGTACCTATATAAACTAAAGTTTGGGCAATGCTTTGAATTTTTTGGACCATTTGAAGTCTCCAGGTCTTGTCTGTAAAGAGAATTCCACAGTGCAGGTCATACTGATCAATTATCGTGTAACTGTTAAAGCTAGATTTTGCATCTAGAGAAATATGTTGCAATAAACTGTTTTGTTTTTGTACATGTGGAGTCAGTAAACATGGATATTTTTGTTTTACTAAAATGTCATTGATATTTAATCATTTAATCATTCATATTAAATAAACTATTCATTAATAATACAAGACTTAAGATATTTGCTATAACCTCCTCCTCTCACCTGTGCTGTGGGGATGGTGAGGAGGAGCCCCTGTAGTAAGAGCATGCTCCTCCTCCTCTCACCTGTGCTGTGGGGATGGTGAGGAGGAGCCCCTGTAGTAAGAGCATGCTCCTCCTCCTCTCTCCTCTCACCTGTGCTGTGGGGATGGTGAGGAGGAGCCCCTGTAGTAAGAGCATGCTCCTCCTCCTCTCTCCTCTCACCTGTGCTGTGGGGATGGTGAGGAGGAGCCCCTGTAGTAAGAGCATGCTCCTCCTCCTCTCTCCTCTCACCTGTGCTGTGGGGATGGTGAGGAGGAGCCCCTGTAGTAAGAGCATGCTCCTCCTCCTCTCACCTGTGCTGTGGGGATGGTGAGGAGGAGCCCCTGTAGTAAGAGCATGCTCCTCCTCCTCTCTCCTCTCACCTGTGCTGTGGGGATGGTGAGGAGGAGCCCCTGTAGTAAGAGCATGCTCCTCCTCCTCTCTCCTCTCACCTGTGCTGTGGGGATGGTGAGGAGGAGCCCCTGTAGTAAGAGCATGCTCCTCCTCCTCTCACCTGTGCTGTGGGGATGGTGAGGAGGAGCCCCTGTAGTAAGAGCATGCTCCTCCTCCTCTCACCTGTGCTGTGGGGATGGTGAGGAGGAGCCCCTGTAGTAAGAGCATGCTCCTCCTCCTCTCTCCTCTCACCTGTGCTGTGGGGATGGTGAGGAGGAGCCCCTGTAGTAAGAGCATGCTCCTCCTCTCACCTGTGCTGTGGGGATGGTGAGCAGGAGCCCCTGTAGTAAGAGCATGCTCCTCCTCCTCTCACCTGTGCTGTGGGGATGGTGAGGAGGAGCCCCTGTAGTAAGAGCATGCTCCTCCTCCTCTCTCCTCTCACCTGTGCTGTGGGGATGGTGAGGAGGAGCCCCTGTAGTAAGAGCATGCTCCTCCTCCTCTCTCCTCTCACCTGTGCTGTGGGGATGGTGAGCAGGAGCCCCTGTAGTAAGAGCATGCTCCTCCTCCTCTCACCTGTGCTGTGGGGATGGTGAGGAGGAGCCCCTGTAAGAAGCATGCTCCTCCTCCTCTCTCCTCTCACCTGTGCTGTGGGGATGGTGAGGAGGAGCCCCTGTAGTAAGAGCATGCTCCTCCTCCTCTCTCCTCTCACCTGTGCTGTGGGGATGGTGAGGAGGAGCCCCTGTAGTAAGAGCATGCTCCTCCTCCTCTCTCCTCTCACCTGTGCTGTGGGGATGGTGAGGAGGAGCCCCTGTAGTAAGAGCATGCTCCTCCTCCTCTCACCTGTGCTGTGGGGATGGTGAGGAGGAGCCCCTGTAGTAAGAGCATGCTCCTCCTCCTCTCACCTGTGCTGTGGGGATGGTGAGGAGGAGCCCCTGTAGTAAGAGCATGCTCCTCCTCCTCTCTCCTCTCACCTGTGCTGTGGGGATGGTGAGGAGGAGCCCCTGTAGTAAGAGCACGCTCCTCCTCTCACCTGTGCTGTGGGGATGGTGAGCAGGAGCCCCTGTAGTAAGAGCACGCTCCTCCTCTCTCCTCTCACCTGTGCTGCAGGGATAGCGAGACGGCCCCCATAGTAAGGACAGGCTCTGTTCTGCTTGGCCAGCGTGACGAGCTGCTCGATGTCCCGCACCTGCGCCAGGGCCTGGTCTCGGAGGGTCTGCAACGCTGGGGGTGACGAGAATGGGCACACCGCCTTCCTTGGGCCCCTCCGCTTCCGGGGCTCCTCATCCTCAGGGGCCTTCCTTTCTCTGGGGGGGTTGGGGGTGTTGGTGGTGGAGAGAGACAGGGGCCAGTCAGAGGGGCCCTTGCTGTACAACATGGGACCAATGCCTGAACCATCACCTATTTGTTCTGCATCTCCATGGTGTTGCGCACAGCCCTGCTCACCTGAGTGTTTGTTCTGCATCTCCATGGTGTCGCGCACAGCCCTGCTCACCTGAGTGTTTGTTCTGCATCTCCATGGTGTCTCGCACAGCCCTGCTCACCTGAGTGTTTGTTCTGCATCTCCATGGTGTCGCGCACAGCCCTGCTCACCTGAGTGTTTGTTCTGCATCTCCATGGTGTCGCGCACAGCCCTGCTCACCTGAGTGTTTGTTCTTGTGCATCTCCATGCACCGCTCGTTGATGAGCTGCACAGAGCCGAGCCGTCGCACCTCCTCATTGATGCACAGATTCTACAAGCGGAAGAACAGCACGGTGCTTTACAACAGAAAAGAGCAAGAAGAAACGCTCTGCTAAACATGCTCACCTTGTAGCTGATTGATCTCAGAAATCTGTCAAGTCAGGTCCTAAAGGATCCCAGTAATTCAGCATCAACAATGGGGCCAGGTAACCCTTGGTAACCCATTCCATCCCCTCACCACTCTGAGTGAAGAAGTGTCTCCTACCCTCTGTCCTAAGTCTATCGCCACTTAATTTCCAACTGTCCTGGTTTTTGTGCTGTGCTGTTCAGTTCAACTTGTCAACTCCTTTTAGGACCAAGATCCTTTCAGGCAGCACACCATTCCATACCGCCCCCCCTCGTAACCTCCCGCGCTGAATGTTCCCCTCACTTCCAGTGTATCAGCGCACAGCATCGCTGGGAGCCGTACCTGTCTAGATGCCAGTGATACCAGTCTGGTGTCTTTGCCAAATGGGCTCTTCTGGACCTCGTGTACAAACTGGGAGAGCTGGGAGTGAGTCCGGCTGCAGTAATATATCTGAGGATCAAGGACAGTCATTAGGGAGGCACCTGTGCTTTAATATCAATATTCTCATCATTATCATTGTCCATGCTTTTCTACTTCAACTACAGGTAGCTACACTAGGAGTGGCTCCCTTGGGAAAGGCATGGCTGTGTGGTGTGCATGGCCAGTCATACAGTCAGGGCGCGAAGGTTCGTGTCCTGGCTGTGTAAAGTCATCAGTCTTCACTGGGGATTCCAGAGGGAGTGTCGAATTGGCTCTGGCACTCCAGCGGGTTAGGGAGGCAAAACCAGCAGGGACTGTTTCTCCTCATCGCGCTACAGCGGACCCTACTGGCCAGGCGCAGAGTGAGCTCATTCCTTTGTCCTCCATAGTCCGGTAGCTCGCTGACATGCGCTCTAGAGATCCTGGTTATAAAAGAGGTAACTGGCTTGGTCTTGGGATCGGAGGACGCCCACTGAACCTTCAGTTCTCCTGAGCAGCTGTGTGGGGAATTGCTGCGGTCAGAGGAAAAATAATTACATTCTAAACTGGGGAGAAAATCAGGGGGTAAAATAATTGGGCACTAAATTAAAAACATAAATAAATAAAAACAGAGGTGCACAGCACGCTCCAGTAAAGGTGTGTTACAATGTGTCATAGAAACGTTCTTTACCAACCTTGGTCACATGCTCTTCTTCCAAATCATCGTCTTCATCATCATAGCTGGAAAACATGGGAAGGTTTTAACATGACGCTTCCACTCACCAGAACAGCGGTTAATATCATTATTATTATTATTATTATTATTATTATTATTATTATTATTATTATTAATAAATTCCCAACAAGTCCCTGCAATGCACTAATACAGATACAATGAGACCCTAAAACAAGCAGAAAAAAACGGTTTTGGGGTTAGTATTGAACAGATAACTAATTAATTCTATCCACATAATGTATTGTTTAGCAGGAGTTTGCCAAACCCTGCGAGAATCATTTTTACACAGAATCGTCTGGCGTTACGAAGTCCGATCAGCTCTAGCCTTGGAGGAATTTCTCTACCTCAGGAAAGACAGGCCAAGATTAATGCAAAGCAGGTCTGTGAATCCAGCCAGACAATGTATGTGATTATTCTAATACGTCTTCTTCAGAGTTGGTTAATAGCAGACCTGGGATAAACATAGTTATAAATATGGTTTGTGAAAAGTAATTAGTATTTGAAAATAATTAAATACAGACTGCAGAAAGTAACTATTATTTGAAAATACTGTATTTAAATATGGTTTGTGGAAAGCAATTATTATTTGAAAATATTTAAATATGAGTAAAGTAGTTGAAATACATTGAAATACTTTCAACTCTTCATAAATATGTAACTGTAACATACTGAGGTGTTCCTGTGTGGTGTTCCTGTGTGGTGTTGCCGTGAGGTGTTCCTGTGAGGTGTTCCTGTGAGGTGTTCCTGTGTGGTGTTGCTGTGTGGTGTTGCTGTGAGGTGTTCCTGTGAGGTGGTGCTGTTGAGGTCCCTTCCCCTGGTTACCTATTCTGCTGCTTCTTTGTGTCGTCGTCGCTCTCGTACTCTGCCACGATAAGCTCCTCCTCCTCCCTGTCCTCCAGCCCGCCCCCCTCTGATGTCATCATCTCCTGACTGCGCTGGAGCAACTGCACAGCCTCCAAGTCTTCATCGCTCTTCTGAAACACAGCGTCCGTTCCTTAAAAGCGTCCGCTCCTTATCAGAGTCCCGTTCCCTTAACAGAGTCCCGTTCCCTTAACAGAGTCCCGTTCCCTTAACACAGTCCCGCTCCCCTAACACAGTCCCGCTCCCCTAACACAGTCCCGCTCCCTTACTATACTGTACTATACCTTGCTCTTCATTGCGTTACTGTACTGTACCTTGCGTTTCATTGTGTAGCGCAGCCCCGTGTTGTGTCTAATCTGCTCCAGACGCTCCTCTCTCCTCTTCCTCCTCAGCTCCTCCTCCTGAGGGAAGATCAACATACAGTCGAGAGCCCCCCAATGCACACATACAGTCTAGCGTTCCCCAATGCACACACAGTCGAGAGCCCCCCAATGCACACATACAGTCTAGCGTCCCCCAATGCACACACAGTGAGAGCCCCCAATGCACACATACAGTCGAGAGCCCCCCCAGTGTACACAGTCGAGAGCCCCCCCAATGCACACACACTGACTTTTATAAGAAGAAAAGGTACACAACTGTTACTTAATTGAACCTTATCAACAAACGAAGACCTTGAAAATAACGGGAAAATGCCCAGTTAATCACTTAATTAGTTCAATGAAGGGTTCAATTTAGCAACTGAGCGCTGCGTTGGAAAGAGAACCAGCAGACACTGTGTGCCGCCAGGAACAGGGTTGGGAAACACTGCTGTAGAGTGTATCCCTAAATGCTGAAGCGTTGAATACCTTGTGTAGTGAATGTTTTCACCAGGTTTCATCACAACCAGATGAACGGGCTCTGGATACATTTTGATGCGACGTATGCATGTGCACATCCACAGTCTCCCCTGCAGATCTGACCATAGAAACCCCTCTTTACCTTCAGCTTGTTCACTAGGTCCCTCTCTGCCTTCTTCTGCACGAAGTCTGTGATCCAGCCTGGCTCGCTGGGGGAGTGGGGGCTGTCCCGGCTGGCAGAGGAGGGCTGCGTGTGGGGAGAGACCCCCGGATCAGCCAGCAGCACAGCCGCCTCCTGCCTCTTGCGCTCCTCCTCATCCCGCAGCCAGGAGAGGGCGCCACAGATCAGACTCAGAGACTTCCCCTGCAATCAGAGCCCTGGATTAGAGCAGGACTGTATGGAGAGCAGGCAGCACACAAGCACACTTTAGGCAAACACCACAGAGAAGGAAACAAGACTCCCTGCACAGTAGTTTGACCCATCCCTGGTTTTACTATGAGTTTAATAAGACACACCTGAGCTTGTTACCTATACACTGGGGCTAATCAGGATCATAGTAAAACCTGGAATAGGAGAAACTGCTGTGCAATAGGAGTCTTATTCCCATCTCTGTATCAGGGCTGCTAGTAGTGTTGGCAAGCTTAAGGGAACGGCAGACTGCGGACACTGTAAACCAGTCAATGTAGCACTTGACGTGACATGACTGTGGTTTGGGTATTTTGAGTCCATTGCTTTTGTAATTGGAGAGTCTTTGAAAAACGGTCCTTTTAAATGCCAGTCAAACTGCCTCTGTGCCAGATGACAGGCAAGACAGCAAGCTAATTCACCACTACAATACAAGCTCACGTCAACGGTTTCTTCTATAATGAAATGTTGGTTTAAAATGACGAGTTGTTCTGACTGACTTCCGAGAGCACTTTCTGAGAACCTCTCTAATTCGCTCTCTGTAATAATATGATATAGGAGATCACTTGTATTCTGGGCTGCGTTATATTGACATGAGCCCTTACCGTCCCAGTTGGGCTCTCAAAGATCCCGATCTTCCCTTGATCCAGAGCGCTGTACAAGGATTCCATGAACTGCTCCTGGATGGAATACGGTTGGTATGGAAACGGGAAGCGAGGGGAAGCGTCAGACATCCTGGAAAAGACTGTCTTTGGAGAAACAAATGTGCCTTCTTTAATGTTTCCTTGAAAAACACACGGAATCTAACATGTGTCTGTCCGTCAGGCCAGTCTCCTCTTTACACTGCTCTGCTTTAGAGACCACATTGACGTGCCAGTTTGTTTACGTTACCCACGGTAGTAGCTTCAGGCACATGACCTCCCCTCCATTCACACTCTCATGTCAACGGAACGCCCCTCCTCTACATGCAGATGATATGATATATACAGATGATATTTAACAAGGAAGACCTTAACTGCAATGTCTGCTAACTAAATATTATTTGTTTTCTGATCTTATCTGGACATTACAGTTTGTGTCTAATCCCATCTCATCTGTGTGTATATATATACAGTATATACAGTGCCTTGCAAAAGTATTCAGACCCCTGACCAATTCTCTCATATTACTGAATTACAAATGGTACATTGAAATTTCGTTCTGTTTGACATTTTATTTTAAAACACTGAAACTCAAAATCAATTATTGTAAGGTGACATTGGTTTTATGTTGGGAAATATTTTTAAGAAAAATAAAAAACTGAAATATCTTGCTTGCATAAGTATTCAACCCCTGTGCTGTGGAAGCTCCCAGTTTACACCAATGAAAGAAATTGCCCTAACGAGGACACAATTACCTTACCATTGGCCTCCACCTGTGAACCATTAGTTGCTGTCACATTTTCTGGATAAAAACTCCACTGTTGAAGGATCATTGATCAGGCTGTGAATCTGAAGGAAAATGAAGACCAAAGAGCATTCTACAGAAGTTAGAGATAAAGTAATACAAATGCATAGATTAGGGAAAGGGTACAAAATAATATCCAAGTGTTTGGATATCCCAGTGAGCACAGTTGGATCAATAATCAGGAAGTGGAAGCTGCATCACACCACCCAGGCACTGCCAAGAAAAGGCCGTCCCTCAAAACTCAGCGCTCAAACAAGAAGGAGACTTGTGAGAGAAGCCACAAAGAGGCCAACAATCACTTTGACGGAGCTACAGAGTTCAGTGGCTGGGAGTGGAGTAATGGTTGACCAGTCAACCATATCAAGAGGTCTGCATAACACTGGCCTGTATGGGAGGGTGGCAAGAAAGAAGCCGTTACTCAAAAAGTACCATCTGAAAGCACGTCTGGAGTTTGCCAGAAAGCATGAGAGTGACCCAGCTGCGATGTGGGAAAAGGTTTTGTGGTCAGATGAGACCAAGATAGAGCTTTTTGGCCAAAACTCAAAGCGCTATGTGTGGCGCAAACCTAACACTACCCATGCCTCAAGACACACCATCCCTACATTGAAGTACGGTGGTGGCAGCATCATGCTGTGGGGATGCTTCTCATCAGCAGGGACTGGGAATCTTGTTAAAATTGAAGTAAGAATGGATGGAGCAAAATACAGGGAAATACTGCAAGAGAACCTGCTTCAGTCCGCTAAAAAACTGACGCTTGGGAGGAAATTCACCTTTCAGCAGGACAATGATCCCAAGCACAAGGCCAAAGCAACACTGGAGTGGCTCAAGAACAAAAAGGTGAACGTCCTACAGTGGCCCAGTCAAAGTCCTGATCTCAATCCCATTGAGAATCTGTGGCACTATTTGAAAATTGCGGTCCACAAGCATCGTCCAACCAACCTGAACAACCTGGAGCAAATCTGCCAAGAAGAATGGGCCAAAATCACTCCGACATTGTGTGCAAAGCTGGTACATACTTACCCCAAAAGACTTAAAGCTGTTATTGCAGCGAAAGGTGGCTCTACCAAATATTAATGTGTGGGGGTTGAATACTTATGCAAGCAAGATATTTCAGTTTTTCATTTTTCTTAAAAATATTTCCCAACATAAAACCAATGTCACCTTACAATAATTGATTTTGAGTTTCAGTGTTTTAAAATAAAATATCAAACAGAACAAAATTTCAATGTACCATTTGTAATTCAGTAATATGAGAGAATTGGTCAGGGGTCTGAATACTTTTGCAAGGCACTGTATATATAATACATGGATGGAGGCTATATTTGCAAGCTGAGCCATTCGAAAAAAAGGCATAATAGCACAGTTAGTGATGTCAAAATGTCATAATTCCATGATCAACAAAATGAGAATACGTTAAAAAAAAAAAAAATGATGTAAAGCTAGTACATTCGTCTTTAAAGACATCCCTGTCAATGACTTTCAAAATTTCAATTACTCGACAACACCCACAATTCGTGTTTTTAGGCACTTTTAACAAATCTGTCTCTGTGAAGATTTACAATCATCCTTCACCAACGGGAGCACCAACCAAGCGAGCGACACAAATCTTCAACTCTGACAAGGACTAATAATAAAACTTAAAAAAGCATACCTCACTGAAACACATTTTACTAAGAAATACGTTATTTTTTGCAGTTCATTATCTACCCAGTTTAATTTACCATTCCTGAATTATCAAAAAGGAAATTATATTTAAGATTCTTTAATATTGACTTAATGTATGTTATTATTATTTATTAAATGCACTTGCAATTTGAACCTTAACACCAGTTTATTGTATTTTTTTATTACAGATACTAATATCCATGTAGTATAAAAAAATAATAATTGATAGGCTTCAGTGAGATAAAGGAACAGTTTATAAACTACTCGACCTAACGGTCTCTTAGTTTATGAGGTCACATAAACCCTTGGTGCAATTATTTTCCTGTAACTCACTGATGCCCATCTCTCTCTCTCTGTATGTATATATATATATATATATATATATATATATATATATATATATATATATATATATATATATATATATATATATATATGTATATTTGAAAGGAGGTATATCTGCAGTGTACAAAAATGTAAAGTTTTTTTTTTTTGGATGTACACAAAGGGATTAAATGACTTTAAAAAAGTATTTATTTATTGTGTAGAAAGTGAAGCAAATGCCTTTCTACAAAGCTGAAGAGTACATGGTAAACTCGCAGCATTAAAGGGACGATCATCCACTTATGACACGATTGGTTAACAATTCAACAGAACACACGCAATTACAGTGTTTTATTCTGTTTTTATATCACCTTGTTTAAAATAATCGATTATTAGATTAGATTTGAAATAGTACATCGTTGTGTTTTATTAAAAAATATATATTAAAAGCAAACCTGTTCCCGATTTATACATACCGACCAAAAGGCAGAAAACGACCCGATTTATGCGATCAGGCCCAAACAGCATGGCACGTTTCTTCTGGATAAAGTGATCAAGGTTTCTTTTATTTACACTATATACAGACCCTACCCCCAGACAGAGACAATTTTTTGCAAAAAGCGCGGGTACAGAGAGAATGCTTTGGGATACCCGCCAACCAATCACAGCTCGGAGAGAGTTTATGGTGCCAGACGAGCCAATCGTGACTCAGTAGAGGATCAACACTCAGAACTGCAGCCGGGGCACAACGCACACACGCCGTTAATAATAATAATAATAATAATAATTTAAAAAAATACCATTTCCTAATAACCCTTGCAACCAATGTATTTAATTAACACACAGCATGGCCTCTTTGTGTCTGTGTCGCACTTAAATGTACTGTAACTTGTACTATAATTTAGTAAGCTGACCGACCGAGGCTCGGTGTTCAAATACATTCCTGGAATGTTTAAGTATTTGACACGTGACGCTGATTTGAAATAAATCACGGTTATGTTTATTTTGGTTTTTTAGACCGTCCTACACTGCAAGAGTAGTCTGCAAATTCAGCATAGACATTAAATTACATTTAAAATGATATATTCATATAAGTACAGTTTTAAATATATTTAAAAAAAAATTAAAGTTGTTTTTCTGTGAGCCACCAAAAACATTCTAATGTTTTAAGATTTGGACCACATACACCTTTACTCTCACACTAAAACGCGGTTTTACGTTTTTTTTTTTAACTTTTCCCCAAAATTGTGAGACGGTCCCTAAGCGACGCAGTTGTTCTTTATTTCTGGAAAGTTCTGTGCCCTGCCTCCTACGGAAAGCGAGTTAACCGCACAGCACAATGTCTGGAAAGTTCTCTGCTCTTCGTCTTCCAGAAAGCGATTTCAATTCCGTGCAACTAACAAAGCACGCTGCAGACAACATACAAGTACCTGCTGCGGATTGAATGCAGTGACCGTTCTCCGCACCGTGCCTTAAAATTTCACAGATCCACAGTACTCCTCGCACCAGTTTGTTTAGCAGCTGCGAATTGTAAACATTGCATTGTTAGGGCAACAAAGTTTCAGCATATAATAATAACGAGAGATTCGACTGATCCAGAGTTTTTGTTTCTCAGTCTTGCACTCGCTGTCTTCAGGGATATCAAACAGCACTATAATATACACCACAATGACTGCAGAAGAGGTGAAAAACGAAGAGGAGCAGCAGCAGGCAATGCCAATGGAAGGAGAAGACCTCACTCCGAAGAAAGATGGGGGACTATTAAAGGTAATTACTGCACGGCTCGTTACAGTATAAAATATGTCATGCGGTGTTTAATAATAGAATGCTTTCAGTTTTAATATCCAGACCATCTATTGTCTGTACGGTTTAGAAGTTAAAGGTTTGCTTCAGTTTAGTTTTATTTATTATGTGACGTTTTCTACAGACCACACCAGTGACGTGTGACGCAGGGTACTAGTGTGTATCTGCATCAGTGCGATAGTGTTTATTCACCCGGTTCAAACTGAGATTGCTAGCTCATTTTTCTGCCACTGCGTTGTTCAAACAGGCAGGCAAACAGAAAACGCTGCTGACTCGGTTGCAAGAAAAATATTGGAAACATCGAATTAAGTTCTGTATACACGTGCATTTCAACTTGTACTGGGTGAAGTGCACCGGAACAAACTGCTGGCCCTGGGAATCATTCATTCGTGTAACGCGGAGCCTACAAGCTCTAGGCCAGGAAACCCCACTTGTCCAGCACCCAGTGCCTTGTGTGTTCGTAAAAAAATCCGGATAGCCCCAGTCGGCAATAGTGCCCGTGCTATTGCAGTCCAGGCAGTGTACTGCAGTGCACCTGAACCGCAACATGTGAACGTGTTATTAATTTACAGTACCAGCCTCAATTTATAATTCTACACCCGCAACAAGTACCCAGGAACGTGTTATTAAATTAGTACAGTACCAGCCTCAATTTATAATTCTACACTGGGTGCAGTCTGCAGTGAGTGTCTAATAAAATACAGCTTATGTGTCCTTGTCCTGCACTTACATTTACGTTTTTTAGCCATTCATGATGTAGTTGGACTCTTGTTAACCTGTTAAGCACAAACATACGTTTTGCTGAAGTGCAACCTCTTAAATGCTTGTATACATTACAAATATACTCGCAACAGACGTAAAGAAAAAGGTGACGTGAGCCTTGTTTTGCTGTTATCATTTTGTAATGCATGCGTCAAGAACTCGTCTCCTGTACTTTCGTTTTTGTTTGAATGCAAGCAGGAATTGTGTAGGAGCTCTTATGGAGTCACGTCCTGCACCGGATATTGTGCTTGACTCTTTTGTTGGATCACAAAGCCCTAGAATTGATCAGCAGAGCGTCTTGGGGAAATGCACCTGTTTTCATTTCCACTAAACAACATGTAGTAGACTGGTGTAGGACTGCAGTGCATTTAAGATGCATCCTCCTTACCAAACTGCACAACATAGTTTGTTTGTGGTGCCTACAATAATGAAATACAAAACTAATGCGGGTACCCCCTTTATTTTCTATTGGTGTGGTTTACTGTCGTGTGTTTTCATTTAGAAGGTGTAAATCGTGCAAGCTATCAGGCTTTGTCTGTTTCATGATTGGCAGACCCACCTTGAGGTATTGTCCCTGTCTTTGTGATTTTAAATAAAGATTGATATTGTTGGCATCTTTATGTAATATGTAGCTCATAACTTTTGGTTGTGTGTATTTGAAGACATATTGAACACTGTTAAACACTTTTTTCAGTAGTTAATGTTTATTTTCTGTTATGTTAATCTCCCCAATGGTTTTATTGTAACAGGTGATTATGAAGGAGGGGACGGGCAATGAGACCCCCATGACTGGGGACAAGGTCAGCGTTCACTACGTGGGGACACTGCTGGACGGCACCAAGTTTGACTCCAGCCGGGACAGGGATGAGCAATTCACCTTTGACCTTGGGAAAGGTAGGTCAGTTGCTGTGATCCAATAGGCTGGGGAGGTTAATCGGTGAGCGCTTGATCTGGACTGTGGCAGAGCTGTTGATATGGAGTGAATCTCAGACTAGAGCTGATGAAGGGTTAAAGCAGAGGTCCTGTCCCCATTCTACACCATAAATACATGCAGCTATGGACAAAAGATTTATATCACGTATAAGTTTAGGATTGAGAATAATAATAATAATCTACATGAACATCATCTAGCTATTATTCAACAGCATGTAAGTCTACCAGAAGCCATAATAGTAGTACAGTATTTCATGTTAGATTTTGAAATGTCACATTTTTCAATTTGTCAGTTTTTCATTAAGTATATGAAAAACTACAAAGTGGTATGCAATTCAATTAGTGTACTGCGATACCTGATTTAGGGAGTATCGATAAGATACCATGCACAGCATCATGATACTCGATGCTATCGCGATACTTTGGATCGTATGTTCATTACCTGTTAAATGGCTGCCAAATTCCTTTTTTGCAAGTACAAAGTGCATAAGAGGCTAATACACAGTTAATAATGCTACAACATGGTGGAATGCTTGCTATCTATATATATATATATATATATATATATATATATATATATATATATATATATATATATATATATATATATATATATATATATATATATATATATATATATATATATATATATATATATATATACTGTGTGTGTATATATATAATAATAATAACACTCCTGTGACCACAATCCTCCGTGCACGAAACTGTGCTATTCCTCCGGGGATGTGGTGAGTGCTGGTGCTGTGCTGTGCTGTGTTGTGCTGTGAGGGACGTGCTCCGGGTCTTTAGTGCTGGCTCCGCGGCTGCAGCTCCCTCCTCTCACTCCTCCTCTGGTTGAGACAAAACACAAACAATAACAAAACACAGGCTCCGGCTGGATACTGTCATCAGCGCAAGGGGCCGTACTAACGTAGCTGCTCCCCTTTGTACCCAGAACCTCCTCCTTGCAAACAACCCGCAGCTGATTGCAATGAAATCCTTCCAGGTACATGCAACTACGCGCTCCCCTTAATATGGTCACCTTCCGGTTTCCGCCTACCGTCAAGGCAGTCCATCTAGGAGGAAGCATACGATCAACCTTACCCAGCGCCTTTTTTGGTCGGGAGGGAGATTTACAGTTTGAATTCTTTCTCTCTCTGTCACAATATACAGTACTGTGCAAAAGTTTTAGGCAGGTGTGAAAAAATGCTGTAAAGTAAGAATGCTTTCAAAAATAGACATGCTAATAGATTATATTTATCAATTAACTAAATGCAAAGTGAGTGAACAGAAGAAAAATCTAAATCAAATCCATATTTGGTGTGACAACCCTTTGCCTTCAAAACAGCATCAATTCTTCTAGGTACACTTACACAAAGTCAGGGATTTTGTAGGCATATAGTCAGGTGTATGATTAAACAATTATACCAAACAGGTGCTAATGATCATCAATTCAATATGTAGGTTGAAACACAATCATTAACTGAAACAGAAACAGCTGTGTAGGAGGAACAAAACTGGGTGAGGAACAGCCAAACTCAGCTAACAAGGTGAGGTTGCTGAAGACAGTTTACTGTCAAAAGTCATACACCATGGCAAGACTGAGCACAGCAACAAGACACAAGGTAGTTATACTGCATCAGCAAGGTCTCTCCCAGGCAGAAATTTCAAGGCAGACAGGGGTTTCCAGATGTGCTGTCCAAGCTCTTTTGAAGAAGCACAAAGAAACGGGCAGCGTTGAGGACCGTGAGACGCAGTGGTCGGCCAAGGAAACTTACTGCAGCAGATGAAAGACACATCATGCTTACTTCCCTTCGCAATCGGAAGATGTCCAGCAGTGCCATCAGCTCAGAACTGGCAGAAAACAGTGGGACCCTGGTACACCCATCTACTGTCCGGAGAAGTCTGGTCAAAAGTGGCCTTCATGGAAGACTTGCGGCCAAAAAGCCATACCTCCGACGTGGAAACAAGGCCAAGCGACTCAACTATGCACGAAAACACAGGAACTGGGGTGCAGAAAACTGGCAGCAGGTGCTCTGGACTGATGAGTCAAAATTTGAAATATTTGGCTGTAGCAGAAGGCAGTTTGTTCGCCGAAGGGCTGGAGAGCGTACACGAATGAGTGTCTGCAGGCAACAGTGAAGCATGGTGGAGGTTCCTTGCAACTTTGGGGCTGCATTTCTGCAAATGGAGTTGGAGATTTGGTCAGAATTAATGGTCTCCTCAATGCTGAGAAGTACAGGCAGATACTTATCCATCATGCAATACCATCAGGGAGGCATCTGATTGGCCCCAAATTTATTCTGCAGCATGACAACGACCCCAAACATACAGCGAAAGTCATTAAGAACTATCTTCAGCGTAAAGAAGAAGAAGGAGTCCTGGAAGAGCCCTGATCTCAACATCATCGAGTCTGTCTGGGATTACATGAAGAGAGAGAAACAACTGAGGCTGCCTAAATCCACAGAAGAACTGTGGTTAGTTCTCCAAGATGTTTGGGCCAACCTACCTGCCGAGTTCCTTCAAAAACTGTGTGCAAGTGTACCTAGAAGAATTGATGCTTAATGCTGTTTTGAAGGCAAAGGGTGGTCACACCAAATATGGATTTGATTTAGATTTTTCTTCTGTTCACTCACTTTGCATTTAGTTAATTGATAAATATAATCTATTAACATGTCTATTTTTGAAAGCATTCTTACTTTACAGCATTTTTTCACACCTGCCTAAAACTTTTTGCTCAGTACTGTATATATATATATATATATATATATATATATATATATATATATATATATATATATATATATATATATATATATATATAATAAAATTCCAATTACAATGAATCTCTTAATTCTTAAGTATAACAAAGTAACACAGAAATACTTTCCTTGAAGCAGACTTCTTATAACTAGGCCAGATGTTTCATACAGGGGTATCTTGGAAGTGCTCTAAAAATGTGAGCAAGGAAATTAAAAATGAAACACTGTTGTGGAAGCTGATTCACATGGGTACTTCAAGAAATGGCTTGATGAGGTTCTTACTTGGATCAATAAACAACCAAATGAGCAAGATGGACCAAATGGACCTCCTTGTTTGTAACATTTCTTAAGTTCTTAGTCACATAACACATCCATGAATCTATACTGTTCAAATCTTTTAGAAAGTAAAACAAGTAAACAGAGTATAATGCTAAACTAGACTAACCTGATTGATTCATGTACATTGTAAAACATTTCTTTTTAAACAAACAGTAATGTTACGTTAGGGAATACACACAAACGTTGTATTCCTTAATTTTAAACACTATGCGTTCATTTTACAATTTTATAGTGTTAGATATTTTGAAAATCACCACTTCCAAATTTAATAATTAGTTTAGCGGATAAAAAACAAACAAACGAATTTATGGCTAACTGCTTTACTAAAAACGCTACTAACATATGCAATTCAATAGTGAACAATTCAAAGTTAAGCATTGTATTTAATGCTACATTTCTAAAACAAATTAAATGGGCCACTGATGCTTTCCTCACACGTGCTATTATTAGAACAGAATTATGTTTAAACGTAATCAAGCCAAATGTCTCCGTCAAAACAACACCCCTGTGCACCGTAAAACATATTAAGAATTTTACTAGCGAGAAGATGTTAGAAATCTTGCAAAGAAAGTAAATTAGACAAAAGACAACCAATATGTCTACTATAATAAACTAAGTGCTTTTTTTTGCTTTCATGTTGAACCTGTAACCGTCTGCATTGGCGGTCTACTTTTGCAGTGTGACTCTGAAGCTTTAGGTCTGCTTTCCTCTGCAGGTGAAGCGTCGCATTAATCCTGTAGTGTTAGAGAAATTGATATGCTGGCAATGAAGTCTGTATTCATTCTGGTCTTTCCACCGCTCATGCATGCTATTCAAAACACAGGATTTTCACAACTATCACATTACATGCACATAAAATACGGATTAACACCAAATCCAAAGAATATAAAAATATTGCTAACATTTGACATGCGGTAGAGTTTTAATGACACATATCAGCAAATTATATTTTTGCACTTTCTATCAAATGCACTGTAATGATGAAATAAGCAAGCATCAGTTTAGATCCGCGCCTAGCGTGTTCCTGTTATGTGAAAGGTATGTAAAAGTACAGAAGAATCTACAGTCAAAGTAAACTTCAGCAAAGAGATCGGGGTGGCGATCTGCATGACGTTTCAATAAATTGGTGGCGTTTCCTCCTTTTTTACTTCTTTAAAAAGCTTTTGACATTTTGACTGTCCATGTTCAACCAGATTGCCGTTGTCATCTGGCTGAAATCCAAAATAGTTCCACATCAGGCTTCTCTCCCTGGCATTCGCCATGACTGCTGCAGTAATTGAATTTTCCCAGAACACACAGGGTAGTTGGTCTCTTCCGCTAAGCGGAAATGAGTAAGCCGAGTTCATGTTGTTTTTAAAAGGACACAATTACAGAGTTTTTTGTTTTAAAAGCTAAAAAAAACACAGTACGGGTATCGAAAAACCGAGAGACTTCAATATTTTTATTTTACCCCAATATTAGGTATCGTAGGATTATGATATCATGATATACCGTAGGTATCGATATACTGCGGATATATGTTAACGTAACATTAATCAGCAGGTTTCATTCGACTTAATTCTATAGGGAGATATGGCACATGTGGAATTACATTGTATTTCTAATTGTAATTGATTTCTATAAACTGGCCTTCCAGAGGAAGTTCTTCAGTAAAATGCTTCTCGTGTTCTTATCTCCAGGGCAGGTGATCAAAGCCTGGGACCTTGGTGTGGCTACCATGAAGATAGGTGAAGTTTGCCGGCTTATCTGCAAACCGGAATACGCCTACGGGGTAGCTGGCAACCCACCCAAAATCCCACCCAACTCCACGCTGGTCTTTGAGGTAAGAGCTGCTCGGTGCTGCAGTTATTTACACTGCCACGAAAAGGAGCTGTGTCCACTGAAAATGCAAATTACTACAACCACTGAGGTCTGAGCTGCAGTCGGGAGACTATCTGCAACCCTGCTCCATCTCAGATCTGGTGTGTGTTTTTGTTAAGTTGGTGAGAGGGCAGAAATGAATGAGCACTAGCAGGCAGTGCCTTGGTAACATACTTTTAAAAAAAATAATCAAAATAAAAGTATGCATGCTTACTGACATTCTCACTTAGAGCTGTTACAATGTCCTCTTGAGTTTCCTCTCCCTCCTCCAGGTGGAGCTGTTTCATTTCAAGGGGGAGGACCTCTCTGACAAGGAGGACGGAGGGATCATTCGCAGGATCCTCACAAAGGGGGAGGGGTACACCAAACCCAATGAGGGCGCCACCGTGGAGGGTGAGTGGAACTAACTGCTGAATCCAAGGAGAACTCCCAAAACATGCATTGGAAGGGAAGCATCAGGTGTCAAACTATCTAAACTATTCATAGGCCTGTCTTATTGTATGCCGTTTTTTCAAAATGGTTCATCATGTTTCCGGGATTGTTTAACTCAGCAGCAACATCTTTCTTTTTCTATAATGGTGGTGCATTATCCAACCCTTTCAACAACTCCACTTTGGTCTGCAAAAAAATTATTTGCACTAACAGGAAATTTGTGTTAAGTGAATTTGTATTATAATTAGTGCTGTGACGAACACAGGATTTTCGTTTTCGGATAATTGCTCATAATTTAAATGTTCATTCGGATATTCGTTCGTTTTCAAAAAAGAATAAAAGCCATTATATTAATCAGAATGCAGGCAGAGACAGTATAACAGCAGGGGCAGGATGGCGTGGCCCTTGTCATATTTTACAGCAAAACGCTACAATGTGTAACACAAAGTAGAAAAATATCCGAGGAGAAAAGAATACTTTGTGTAGACCTTACAACAAGTGAATTAACTACAAAACAAAGGATGCCAAATAGCAGTTCAAGTTAAATGTTTTGTTTACTCCCAAAATAAACAGTACATAAAGTTGACACCGCATTTTATTTATTTTTTACTTTTTTTCATTCCTTGCCATTGCTGTTTCTTAACAGTAAACAGCGGCCATAAGCACGTTTTCATAAAGTAATAACATGAGGTTTACTTGTTGCTTTTTGTAGTTGAACAAGCAGATGAAAACTGAAATTTAAGCTTAAACACTTCAAATAAAACAAAAGTGAAAATGGAGTTGTTATAATACAATCTATATAAAAAAAATCACTTCACAACATTTCCAGCAAGTTGGGCACTGTTTAAGCGAGGCATTTCACAATGACGTGCTTGCCTTTTTTCTGTCCCATGAGATTCTGACTCTAAAGCAGCACAATGCTTTTTTGATCCAGGTGGCTCTCCATAGAGATCACTATGCGTGCGCACATAATCTGGTTTGTTTACTTTTTGCTGTCTAAAACTTTGAAATAGAGACTTGAGCTGCTGTGTTGATCCTGCGTTTCTTTATATTTATTTATATATATATATATATATATATATATATATATATATATATATATATATATATATATACAGTACTGTGCAAAAGTTTTAGGCAGGTGTGAAAAAATGCTGTAAAGTAAGAATGCTTACAAAAATAGACATGTTAATAGTTTATATTTATCAATTAACAAAATGCAAAGTGAGTGAACAGAAGAAAAATCTACATCAAATCAATATTTGGTGTGACCACCCTTTGCCTTCAAAACAGCATCAATTCTTCTAGGTACACTTGCACACAGTTTTTGAATGAACTCGGCAGGTACGTTGGCCCAAACATCTTGGAGAACTAACCACAGTTCTTCTGTGGATTTAGGCAGCCTTAGTTGCTTCTCTCTCTTCATGTAATCCCAGACAGACTCGATGATGTTGAGATCAGGGCTCTTCCAGGACTCCTTCTTCTTCTTTACGCTGAAGATAGTTCTTAATGACTTTCGCTGTATGTTTGGGGTCGTTGTCATGCTGCAGAATAAATTTGGGGCCAATCAGATGCCTCCCTGATGGTATTGCATGATGGATAAGTATCTGCCTGTACTTCTCAGCATTGAGGAGACCATTAATTCTGACCAAATCT
The DNA here is from genome assembly GCA_030684275.1 of Acipenser oxyrinchus oxyrinchus. Taxonomy (NCBI): domain Eukaryota; kingdom Metazoa; phylum Chordata; class Actinopteri; order Acipenseriformes; family Acipenseridae; genus Acipenser; species Acipenser oxyrinchus. The sequence continues at coordinate 30,806,069 of CM060256.1, forward strand.
CCAACTCCATTTGCAGAAATGCAGCCCCAAAGTTGCAAGGAACCTCCACCATGCTTCACTGTTGCCTGCAGACACTCACTCATTCGTGTACGCTCTCCAGCCCTTCGGCAAACAAACTGCCTTCTGCTACAGCCAAATATTTCAAATTTTGACTCATCAGTCCAGAGCACCTGCTGCCAGTTTTCTGCACCCCAGTTCCTGTGTTTTCGTGCATAGTTGAGTCGCTTGGCCTTGTTTCCACGTCCGGAGGTATGGCTTTTTGGCCGCAAGTCTTCCATGAAGGCCACTTTTGACCAGACTTCTCCGGACAGTAGATGGGTGTACCAGGGTCCCACTGTTTTCTGCCAGTTCTGAGCTGATGGCACTGCTGGACATCTTCCGATTGCGAAGGGAAGTAAGCATGATGTGTCTTTCATCTGCTGCAGTAAGTTTCCTTGGCCGACCACTGCGTCTCGGTCCTCAACGTTGCCCGTTTCTTTGTGCTTCTTCAAAAGAGCTTGGACAGCACATCTGGAAACCCCTGTCTGCCTTGAAATTTCTGCCTGGGAGAGACCTTGCTGATGCAGTAGAACTACCTTGTGTCTTGTTGCTGTGCTCAGTCTTGCCATGGTGTATGACTTTTGACAGTAAACTGTCTTCAGCAACCTCACCTTGTTAGCTGAGTTTGGCTGTTCCTCACCCAGTTTTGTTCCTCCTACACAGCTGTTTCTGTTTCAGTTAATGATTGTGTTTCAACCTACATATTGAATTGATGATCATTAGCACCTGTTTGGTATAATTGTTTAATCATACACCTGACTATATGCCTACAAAATCCCTGACTTTGTGCAAGTGTACCTAGAAGAATTGATGCTGTTTTGAAGGCAAAGGGTGGTCACACCAAATATTGATTTGATTTAGATTTTTCTTCTGTTCACTCACTTTGCATTTAGTTAATTGATAAATATAATCTATTAACATGTCTATTTTTGAAAGCATTCTTACTTTATAGCATTTTTCACACCTGCCTAAAACTTTTGCACAGTACTGTATATATATATATATATATATATATATATATATATATATATATATATATATATATATATATATATATTTATTTTAGCTCAAAGAGCCAGCTGCCCACATCACACAAAGCTCTTTTGCCATTTTTTAAACTGTCACGCAAATTCTGGTGAGACGGTAAATAAGTGCTTGGTATTTTTTGTCATTTGTAGCGAATACGAACATCTGATTTTTGTATCCGAATATATGTCAAAAATATTCGTTTGGATATTTGGCCCAGCACTAATTTATAATAAGTAATTTACTATAAACAACTGCTAAATAAATGAACAAGAATCGACTATTTAGAAAACCTCTTATCTAGTTTTCATGAAACTAGGTTCTCACAAGTTAAGTGAAGCATCAGAATTAGACATTTTGGAGAGGTGGCTGTCTGTCCTTGTGTGTGTCACTCTAGTGATTTCGGTGGAAACACCAGGCAGTGGAAACGAGACAATAGAAAGCCTTTTATTGAGAGAATCCACACCTAACGAGATAAGGAAGTGAATATCTGTCTGTTTTTATAGTGGTCTGTGTGTCACCTACATATATCTATAGAACTAATTGGCAGGCACTGTTTGTTTGTCTATATGGTGATTGCGGTACCCTTTTCTGTTTCCTGATGCTTGCTGTTTGTTGACCCATTTGTTCATTCCAGTGTCTCTGGAAGGTGAGTGGGAGGGGAAGGTTTTTGACCGCAGGGAGCTGACGTTTGAGGTGGGAGACGGGGAGGGCTTGGGGATCCCAAGAGGCATTGAGAAGGCTCTCCAGTCCATGGAGAAAGGAGAGGAGTCCATCATCAAGCTCTCGCCCAGGTAACGGGGGCAAATGGGGCAGACTTGGGAAGAAGCGGGGGCAAAAGAGGGAGGGAGTCATTGTAAACTTTCAAAGAATAAAAACCGTGAAAGGCTTAGTCAAAACGTTTTGGGGTTCGGTTCTTTTAATTTGTGCTTGAAGTTATGGATGATTTAAAAACTACTAATGGCAGCTTCTTTGCTGCATTGCCACTGGAGATCATTTGGTTAATGTGTCAGTGATAGCAGTAAGACTCCCATTGCACTGCAGTTTCACCCAGTCAAGGTATTATGTGCTTGAATAGCCACAGTGTGGAGGTAACAAGCTCAGGTTCATCTTATTAAGCTCACAGTAAATTCAGAAATGGATCAAACTGCTATGCAATGGGAGTCTAATTTCCCTGCCTGGCAATCAATGCAATAATGAACATATTTGACCCATAATCCCCCTGTGCTGTTTGTGTCTTTGTTTTCTCTAGCTATGGGTTTGACAGCACAGGGAGCTCCCAGTTTAACATCCCTCCAGGCGCAGAACTCTGCTACAAAGTCAAGCTCATCTCTTTTGAGAAGGTAGGTTGGGAGAGGGAGGGAGCTGCTCATAAGACAAGTGACCCACTCGATTCTCAAGCACAGAGCACAAGTGTCACGAGGAGGAAACTGAAAAGTTGGATGACCAGTTCCAACTTGTCGATACATTTTAAACACTATTTTGTGCACCTCATTGCAAAATAAGAAAGTTAGCATCATTTTATAAAGGTTTAAAGTGTGGTGCCAGTGAAAATAAAGTTTTGAGACTGGTAGCTAGAATAATTTCATAGTTGAGAAATCTTTTTAATCAAGAGCTTCACATGAGAAACTGTTTTCAGCTTTGCCCGCGTGATGGAATCCTATAACTGACTTGCAGGAAGTGAGTTCCAGGGGCTGCTGGGAGATTAAGTTTTTATGGAGCTCATGGCGGTCGCTGTAGTATGTCAGACTCCTTTGGAAGGGTTTCTTGCATTAGGGCTTCAATCCTTGAGATGCCTAAACAGCAGAATGAACGAATACGTGCTGCATGTCATCAGGGACACACACACACACACATGCACTTATTGGATAATGGCTCCATCATTTCAGGTATGAACAGCTTTCCCACAGCAGCAGCCATGCAAAGAAGCCAGGTGTCTTTATACCTGCTGTTAGGAACAGTTGATTTTAATAGACATTTCCCACCCCCACCCCCCATCAGGCCAAAGAGTCGTGGGAAATGAGCACAGAAGAGAAGCTGGAGCAAGGACCCATTGTCAAGGAGAAGGGAACCCAGTACTTTAAAGTGAGTATACTGCACTGCATACCATGAGCCAATGCAAACTGCACCATATACTCTTTGCTCTTATTAGGACTGAAGTCTCTGTATTTTGTATCTTGCTCTTAATTGTACTGTAGTTCTTGATATGTATTTTTTTGTATACAACTGTAAGTCGCCCAGGATAAGGGTGACTGCTAAGAATAATAATAATAAATAATAATAATAATAATATACCATGAGCCAATGCAAACTGAGTATACTACACTGTATACCATGAGCCAATGCAAACTGTGAGTATACTGCACCATATACCATGAGTCAAAGACTGTTTTGATGCATAGTTAATAACAGACATAAGCACACATTTGGTCCTTAAAATTACTTAGTTGTCTTCTGTTCTGCTGAGAGAAACATGCATCTGTACATCAACAGTGCCTGTGTTCATTTTACTGAGGGTGTGTGTTGTAAGAGACAGACCAGGCATATACTGTTTTAAAGGAGTGCTAACCAATTCTTTAAAATGACTTGCCTCTTACTAATATTTATTTAGCATTAATACTCTCTCCTTTACTGCAGTCTTGTGGCAACACCCTTTCCACTTGCATAAATATCAAGGGTTTATTTGATTGTAGTGGAGTGCAGTCCGCAATGTCTGTATGACACTAGGAGTGTATGAGAGAAGTTTGAAGATTGCTTCAAACTCAAGGGTGTTCCCATGTGAGTGAGACAGTATCGTTTAGTACCTCTGAGTCTGTTCCCTTTTTTTTTTTTTCTTCCTGGTTTAACCACTTAAGGTACACAAGGAACTGAGCGGCTGTTCAAACAGTTTCTTCTTAAAATACATTTTGAGAGCGATTTCAAGTATCACGAGGAGGAAACTGACAGTTTGCATGACCAGATCCAACCTGTCAGGCACATTTTGAACCCTGTTTTGTGCACCTCATTACACAGATCAGAAAGTGGTTTGTATTTGTGGGTCACACATGTCCCTTGTATCTTACAGTATCAGCACTGCTGTGCCTAACCCTGTGTCTACCCTCAGGAAGGGAAGTACAAGCAGGCGGCAATGCAGTACAAGAAGATCGTCTCCTGGCTGGATCACGAGTCCGGGCTGTCGGAGCAGGATGAGCAGAAAGCCCGGGCCCTGCGGCTCGCTGCCCACCTCAACCTGGCTATGTGCTTCATCAAGATACAGGAGCATGCGCAGGCCCTGGAGAACTGCAGCAAGGTAGCACAATGCAGAAAGCACCTCACACGAACGCCCTCCCTCCCCACCCGAGCCCTCCCTCCCCACGAACGCCCTCCCTCCCCACACGAACGCCCTCCCTCCCCACCGAGCGCCCCACACGAACACCCTCCCTCCCCACGGCGCCCCACCGGCGCCCAGCACACATCGCGCCTCCCCACCGGCGCCCAGCACACATGCGCTCCCTCCCACCGGCGCCCAGCACACATGCGCTCCCTCCCCACCGGCCCAGCACACATGCGCTCCCTCCCCACCGGCGCCCAGCACATGCGCTCCCTCCCCACCGGCGCCCAGCACACATGCGCTCCCTCCCACCGCGCCCAGCACACATGCGCTCCCTCCCACCGGCGCCCAGCACACATGCCCTCCCTCCCCACAGAGCCCAGCACACATGCGCTCCCTCCCTACAGAGCCCTGCACACACGCCCTCCCTCCCCACAGAGCGCCTTGCACACACTCACTCACTCACTCACTCACTCACTACCTCCCACACAGAATCTCGCACCCACCCACCGTCCCTCCCTCAATGACAAGACACTGTTGCGCTGATTGTATGTCTGTCTATCTGTCTGTCCCCAGGCTCTGGAGCTGGACAGCTGCAATGAGAAGGCTCTGTTCCGTCGCAGCGAGGCACTCTTTGCTCTGAAGGAGTTTGAGGAGGCGCGCAAGGGCTTCCAGAAGGTGGTGCAGCTGTACCCCGACAACAAGGCAGCCAAGACACAGATCACAGCCTGCCAGCAGTTCCTGAGAGAGCAGTACGAGAAGGACAAGCGGCTCTACGCAAACATGTTCTCCAAGTTCGCAGAGCATGACACCAAGGTGAGGAAGGAGGGGGCACTGGTCAAACAGCACCCTGGCCTGAATATTCTTGAGTGCTTTGTTGACCCTGTCCCCTGAGTGGAGGCTGTGTGAGGGCTGGGCTGACTCTGTCCCCTGAGTGGAGGCTGTGTGAGTGCTGGGCTGACCCTGTCTCCTGTGTGTTTCTTTCCTACAGAAAGAAGCTGCAGAGAAAGTGAAGGATGAGAAGCCAGAGAACGGGCAGACAGAGGAGGGCAGCATGGAACTTGAACAGAACCCCTAAACCAGACGCGGCTTCCTGTCCTTTTTGTTTGTTCGATTTCTTGTATTTAATTTTGTTTTATTTTTTTGCTTTGTAACTTTATGAAGATAGATTGTATGACTCTGCGGGAGGGCTGAATATTGAATTTGCTATCGTCTTACACCCCCACCCCCATCAGTCTCACCAATTACAGTCGTATTTATTACAACAGTATTAACCTTTGATCTTCTCCATCCCCAAATCTAAAAACCCTGTGATCGCACACGTGCTTGTATGTGGGAGGAGCGCCTGTACTGTAGAGCATGTGCTTGTTGGAGGACCTGTGTCGGAAGAAGAGACACAAGAAAGGGCAGATCTATTAGAAAACCAGCAGCACGGCGCTGCCTGGGCTTGAAGCTTCAGCATCCCTCTTGATGATTGTGTTGCTTTGCACTCTGACTCTCCTGCTGCACAGGAAGGGAATCTATGGTGTGGAACACAAGCTGCTCATGAGACCGGCGGAAGCAAACACTTGCAGATGGCTTTGATTTTTTTTTTTTTTTAACAAATTGAGCCGTCCCCTTTCTAGTTAATGTAGCCTGTTCCGAAAACAGTAGTGATGATGACTCGCACTCACTCAAAAGGAATTTTTTTTTTGTTGTCAAATGTTTATGTGCATTCAAACTGATTGTTATCCTTTTTTAAAGGAAAAATAAAAAAAAGTTTGATTTGTAAAGTGGGAATTGCTTGCTTATTAGACAACCCTTTCTCTATGTGGCTGCTTCAGGCTGAATAAAGATGTGTGCGCTGCACATTATAAGATTTACTTTATTCTTTATTTTTAATATACCCCAAAACATACTATTATAAGCCACGCCCCCATTGGATCCTATTAGCAGCAGCTACTCTTCTAATGGCACTGAGAGTGTAGCTCTCACACTCAGAATGTCAATGACAAAGCATTCGAAACGTTAGAATCTACATAAACACATTAAGTGCATTAAGTTGTTTGTATTGTATTATGATTGAATGACTTATTTCTGTGTTCAGAGGCCACCTAATCAAGTTCAGAGTGGGTTTTTGCTTGCACTCTTTGTATGATGGACTTGGTAAAGCAGAGCGCAAGAGAAAATACCTGTACTTAATGAAACAGCCAAACGAACACTTAGAAACGGTAACACTTGACTAATTACTGTGTATTTACATAGTAGTTACTTAGTAACTCCATGTGTACTTACAGATCATTACAGTGTTATTGTGCATACTTGCAATGTACTTGATGTGTATTTTTGTGCATGATATAACTAACCCTTACCCTTGTCTGATACAATTTTGTAGTGCAAAAAGATTTACACATTTAAGTACATTGTAACTATCCATAATAAAATTGTAATTGTATCAGTGCATAATTAACGACTATGTAAATATGCAGTAATTAGACCCAATGTAAAGTGTTACCTTACATATTTACAGCATAGGGATTACAAGAGCAGTGAAAATGTAAGCAAGAGATCCAACACCATGTATAATACACAGTTGTAGTCAAAAGTTTACATACCCAAATGGAAATTTATAATTTCTAGATATTTCACAAAAACAAATAATTATAGGAAAAATCTTTTGTAGCAAAACTTTTGCTTATGTGGATGAGGAAATAGGTGTCTACAAATGTCAAAAAGTGTTAATTGAAGAGTATTCATACCCTGACATGGAAAATGAAATTAATAGCTAGTTGAGGCACCTTTAGCAATAATAACCTTTTTTAATCAATTAGGATATTTCTTAATGAGCTTTTGGCATGATTCTTTAGTGAATTTTGATCATTCTTCAATGCAAAATTTTTCCAGTTCAATCAAATTCCAAGGAATGCCATTAGAGGAAAAACAGCCCCATAGAAGGATATTACCACCTCCTTGCTTGACAGTGGGTATGGTGGAGTTTTTTTGTACGCCTCACCAGACTTTCTCCAAACGTAACGACTATCAGTGTGACCAAATAGCTTGATTTTTTTTCATCACGTCACAAAACCTTTGACCAGAACTCATATCCATCATTCAAATGCCATTTTGCAAACTTTAAGCGATTGTCCTTGTGACATTTTCCTAAGAGTGGCTTTTTCCTTGGCCTGTGACCATTAAGACCTTCACCATGCAATACTCGGCCTATGGTTGAAATGGAAACCCCAGTCCCACTTGCAGCCAATTCACTTTGAATATCTTTGGCAGTCAGTCTCGTATTGTTCTTAACCTTCGTTATAATTCTTATACTTGTTCTTGGTGAAAGAACCTCCTTTCTCCCAGACCGATGGAGTGTTGTACTTCTTGATAATAGAAACAATAGTTGAAATTGGGATACTCAAATGCTTGGAAATCTTATTGTGTACTTCTCCAGCTTTATGACAATAAATACATTTCTGCCTAATGTCTTCTTTTCTAGAATTAGGTTCTGCATTATCATATTGACATTTCTAGCACCTTGTAAACAATACTATCATAGCATCAAAGGTTATCAATACTTTTGAATTAGTATTTTTGGAGTTTTTCAGAAAAATTGCTGAAATTGTAGGCATCTATTTCTGTACTACTGCCTTGCAGTTTAAAAATAAAAATAAATAAATGACAACCGCGTGCTTCCTCCATTAGGCCTTGGCCTTATTTCTGAGCACAGTGCGCACATTACCACTCACAGGTGTGTTTTATTTTTCTCTCTGTTATTCCCCCTTCTCCAGGTCCGTGACTGTACTACCTCGCTGCAAGCTTTGCTCTGCACAGGTTGTGTGACTGTACTGCAACTGTCTGCAGGCTACGCGCTGCTCCTGGTTGTGTGACTGCAAGCAGCCCAGACACAGACACGCAGCCCAGTACCTTGGTGCTTTACCCTCGGTACTTGGTGCTCGGTGCTTTGGCGCCCCAGTGTCTAGGCCTCGACCCCCACAGTACCCTCGGGTCCTCTGTGCTTCAGCGCCTCGGTGCCTCTGCGCCCTCGGTGTTCAAGCACTTACCGACATCGGTGGCTTCATGCCTCGGTGCTTCGGCATCCTTCAGTGCCTCAAGAGCTACACGCTTCGACGCCTTTCGAGCCCTGTGCAGCGGCGCCTTTGGTGCCACGCTGTCCCAGAGCCTCGGTACCTCGAGTGCTACACGCCACGGCGTTTCAACGCCTCAAGGCTTTTCGAGCCACGCGCTTCGGCGACCTCGGTGGCCTCGGTGCCCCGACACTCCACAACCTTGGTGCATCGGTGCTTCGGCGTCCTCGGTACCTCGAGAGCTACACGCCACGGTGTTTCGACGCCTCGAGGCTCTTCAAGCTCTGTGCAGCGTGCATTCAGTGCTGCACTAGCTCAAGACCTCGGTACCTCGGTGCTTTGACACCCTCGGTAACTCGACGACGATACACCCTGGCACGTCGACGCCTCGAGGCTTTTGAGCCTGTTCAGCGGTGCCTTCAGTGCCACACTGCCCCAGAGCCTCGGTACCTCGGCGCTTCGACACGCTCGGTGCCTCGAAGATTCCATGCCTCGGCGCTTCGACGCCCTTGAGGCTTTTCAGCTCTGCGCATTGCGCCCTCAGTGGCCTTGGTGCCCCTGTGCTCCATAGCCTCGGTGCCTCTGTGCTTCAACAACCAATGCTCTGAAAATACGGCCCTCGTGTCTGATTGCTGGTGTACCATTGATCGCACTCACAGTGTGGGACTTACAGCTGTCTCTGTACTCTGCCTGCTTGGATCACAGTGGATCTCGCTTAAAACCCATCCCAAGGTCTGTATGTGAACCTTTCCCAGACTCCCTATTTTGTGCATATGAGCAGCAGATATGATTTGGAAAGCTCAGTGTCTCCTGCAGTTACTTTGATCAACCACTAGAGGGGGGTGTAATTGCAGATTTGGATAAACCCCGCCGGGTCTATGAATTGGGACATTCACCTTGCTGCCCCTTTCTTGACCAGACCTTGTTTTGCATCATGGCCCTTTTAAACAGATGTTCAAACTGCTGACCTCCTTCTTTCTCTCAGGTGTTATCGGTCTGGGAAATGCTTTTGTGAGATTACACATACTGTTTCTTTTTTGGAAAGGTTTTGAAAATGCACTTCTTCTCTTTGGCTTTGTAAACTTTCTCCTAAAGTAGGATACCACAGTAAATTTGTCCACTGGTGCAAAAACAGCAGTTTAAATTCAAGAAGGGTCCTGATTATACTGAGGCTCACAGAAGCTCTATTAACAGCCCTGTCTGTCCTGTAACTTCCATTTAGTAAAGTCACCTGACCTGTCAGCTTGTAAAGGGCAGACACACACAAACAGTGCCAACAGGCTCTGGATCAGCTGCCTCCCTCCCTCCCCTTGTCCCTCCTTGCCTGTGTGCTTGCCTCCCTTTCTCCCTGCCTGCTTGCCTCCCTGCCTGCCTCCCTGCCTGTCTCCTTGCCTGCCTTCCTCCTTGCCTCCCAGCCTGCCTGCCTGCCTGCTTGTCATGGGTAAAGAATGGTAAAGCACACAGAAGTATGAATAAGAATAGCAAAGCACAGTGAATGTACCGTATAAGCAGAGGAAGCTGCACAAACATATAACAGTACAAAGGACAATATGATTGGTAGTTCCATTTAAGGTAAAAACAACTTTGTTAATACATTTTTGGCAGTCCACTAGACCACGCTGTCTCCCTCCCAGTCCCTCAGCTCTAACCAGTACACCACACCGCCTCCATCCCAGTGCCTGTAAATTCGGAGCTATCAGTGGGCTTGTGCATCCCTCTCCTCCAGGCTCGGTTCAGACATGACGGGCTCCTTCTCCCTGTCAGTTGCAATTGGAAAGCAGCCTGTCCCTCTCCAGCAATGGATATCATTGGGAGCGACGGGCCACTAATGGATGAATGTGAGAGCTTCTGTCTCAGGGCAGAGTTGTGATTCCAGTGACAAAGCTGCTAAAACACACTGACACTCACACACAGACTCTCACACATACACACTGCCTCTCACACTGCCTCTCACACTAACACTCACACAGACACTCACACACTGACAAACACACAGACTCTCACACATACACACTGCCTCTCACACTGCCTCTCACACACTGACTCTCACACTGACACTCACACACAGACTCTCACACACTGACAAACACACAGACTCACACAAACACACACACACTGCCTCACACTCTGCCTCGCACACACTGCCTCTCACACTGCGTTGTCATCAGATCAGTCACTTTAAATTACTCAGCATCACTGCAGAACCCCAGCTGTATTTCAGAGCTTGCCGTTACCCTTATTCAAAAGTTCAGCATGGTCACTGTGCAGTTTCCCCAATGCTTTTTCTTATGGTTATACATGGCATTTCCCACAGTATGATTGTTAGATGTTTTCATAACTTTTACCTTACCATTCGGATAGAGTGATTTGAAGTTGTGGATTAATTACTGTAATAAAATGCAAACAGCAAGTACTTGTAATGTTCGCAATTAAAAACCTTTTCAAATAAAAATCGAATCATCGGATGTTTGAAGTATTGAAATAGTGACAGTATACTGTAACGATTCAGAGATGATCTCATTTATAAATACTGTATACCCTTTATCCCTGTTGAAGAGATTTTGTTTCAATGTGTTACATAAAAAATAAAATATTGGTTAGGATCGCGCATGTGAATGCTGGTCTACACACATGCCGTCGCTACTTATGGGACGTCGTTTTATCCGTGAAATGCAAGCCTCGTTTTTTCCATTGCCAGTTTATCCTTGGAATATGGCATCTTGTTTCAAGGCGTGCTTGAGAGAATGTGTGCAGCAGATCTGGGCAGAGCTGTCTGCTCAGTCGAAGCTCAGACACACAGGTGTCCTCTCATTCCCCCCCACCCCAGACTTCATGAATGAACCTGTTTAACCCTTTCAGTGCTGGAGGGACCTCAAGGTCGAAGTAGTGTCCTGTTCTCATGCATTCTCAATAAAGTTTATTTTTCAGCTCAACAAAAACAATTCAGGACTGAAATGGTTAATGTTTAAACATCAGGCTAGCAGCATGCTTATGACCCCTTGTATTCCACCTTGTCTACAAGTGCAGCACCTGGACTGTTACTGCCTCCACATGACAGTCCCTCCACTCTGTTACTGTGATACTGTCAAGACTGTGATGTAGAGGTTTCTATTGAAGCATGGTCACAGAGGAAGGGGAGTTCACCTCTGTGTGCTTCACACTGTGGTTTGTGTGCATCTCCACACTCTTGTAATCTCAGAAACATGGTTGTCAACCGTTCCCCTGCTTCAGAACCATAGAAAGGGCCTGAGGGCTGGGCATAGGGGGTAACAGCAATGCATATGGGACAGTTCAGTACATCCACAAAGGGCCTGGAGTGGAATAGAATTGCCCAGAGTCAGAAAGTGAATGAAAAGATTTATCAATACGATAAGAGGAATCGTTCTGAAATGGGAGTTCAAAATTAAATGTGATAACAGCTCTTATAAAAGTTTCCCACTGTATTCTTGCATTTCCCATGATTATACTATGCTATGAATTTAACATAGTTTACCCTGGAGGATTGCCATGTTTATTAATATGCTTTGCCATACCTCACTTTTCTTTTCAATGCTTTGCTATGCTTTTACTGTGGAAAACTTTTATAAGGATGGACACAGTACACCTGCTGCAGGAAGCAACAGCTGACTCACCTGCACCATTCTGTGGTGTCCTAGCAACGCCCTTGTCTCCTAGAAACGCCACCTTCCTGTAGGGATTAAATTCTTTAAAAGAAAAAAGAAACACAACAACAGGAAGGGGTTGAAGCCGATGGTAATAAAACGCATGAAAGCACACACGCAGGATACATTGGCATCCTTACTTTTAAAGGTGAATGTGAATCACGATTTATGAACATGTGAAATTGTAATTAGAGGATGGCTACTCCCAGTTTTGAAAGGCTTAATACCCAGAGTTGTTTAAAACCAAGTCGTTGTTTCCTACATGCCGGAGATGGGCATCTCCAGAAGTTCAGGCACAGTATATGGTGAAATGTAGAAAACCTGTAGAGTCTTCCACAGGGTAAAACTGTCCACACCCCTTCAACGCCTTCTTTCCTGTCATTATCCAATCAGCTGTTTCCCTCTAATGACAGACATTTGTTGCAGCCAGTGACATGCTTTGACCCCAAGAAGTACACATGTAACAGACTGCCAGAAAGTAAGGCATGCAAACTGAAAGCTGTTTTTCTACATCTTTTTTGGAACCACAAACCACTGCTTGGCCACTTTATTAGACACAACGTGCCATAGACTCCACAAGGTGTTGGAAGGTGTCTGGGGGGGGATGTTATAATTCAGTCAGTCATTAATATTTCACTTAATTGGTTGGCTGATGATAGTGATGACAAATGCGTTGTTCATACCTCACAGGGGGACTATGGCGGCCATAGAAGATGTCTGGAGTCTCTGTCATGCTCCTCAACCCCATTCACACACAATTCTGGCATGGTGGATGGGTTATTGTGTTTTGCAGCTAATGAGGGAAGTGGAAACATATACTCAGCTAAAGCTGAGGCAACACGAAGCCGCATTGCAGCTTGGAACTTGGTTTCAGGAGACTAGGTTTCAGGCCACTGCATGGCACACCAGGGGAAACTAGGGGTTTTATACAGTAAAGTTGCCCCAAACTAGGTCTCCCAGTCTCCATGAACCAGGTTTCAAGCCACAGGTTCCCTCAACTTTACTCAGAGTGTGTTCCTGTGCCCCTGGGGGTAGGTGTAATTCACATGCGATTGTAAAATTTCACAATCACAAGACCTGAATCCTGGGATGTATTTTGTTGGTGAAATTTGAAAACAATTCTGGTATGTTTTGTTTGTAAAATGTTATCAAAGCTCTTTTTCTTACTGCAAAACTGACACCAAGAATCCAAACAGATTTATGTTAACTCTTCAATACCTCATGGAGCAAAAACAAAACAGAGCAGACTTTTCCCTCTGTAAGGTGTTTGTGCACCATTATGACAAGAAAATAAAATATTTGGGTTCATCTATTACAAATATGTTGTATAACATATTACCGAACCAATGCCAACATATTGCGAAATATATATTAGACTAACTAAAATATATACTAAAATGCATTAGAATCCGTATGATTGTATATACTTTTCCATACATATATTGTACTGTGTATTTGGTAGCCCTTATTTTACACTATGTATTATTTAGGCAGGTATTACTACCAGAAGTTAATTTCGCAACTACCAATCTGGCTGCACAAAACACTTTCAATATAACTACCTATTTCCCTTTCTTTAAATTCCTTCATGTAAACTTCTGGTAGCTGCGGTCTTTCTGGGTTGTTTTTTTTTTTTTAAGTATCGGTACACCTTCTGCATATGTATTTGAAGAAAGTGACTCCTTTTGTTATCCAAACTCCTCACCGCCTAATTTACAACTGGAAGCGCAGTGAGCAGAAGAGCCGGGGAGAGAGGACAGCGGAGAGAATCTGCATATCAACTATACATTACAAAATGTGGCCCACCTCGGGACCGTGGCAGGGTCTGAAAACCGAAAACTTGAATATTTATTTATTTAAAAGCGCGCTGCAACACGTGCCACTTTGTCTAAAAATAAAGAAATAAAGAAATAAAGTTTGTAAAAGCAAGTTGACTGCAAGGCGTTGCCGTTTTAAGCTCCTCCCATCGCAGTAGGTAAAGACACTGGGCGTTTGGAGTATAAATACCTTGTTTAGAAGCATGGAGGGAGTGGATATAGCGGCTTGTATCTTTTTTTTGTGTGGAGTTTTTAATTGAATTTTCACCAAATAAAAAAATAGAATATGAATGTATAATACGCCAGAAGAAACGCTGAAGTGATGTCCCCACATGGTTAAAGTAAAGTAGCGTTATAATTTATGTTACACTAGTGCGTGCAACTCAAACTCAACTTCCCAGGAGGGAATAACGTTGCTTGTCTTGAGTGGTACTGTGGATTTCAGAATGAAGAGTAACCGCCGCTGAACGTAAATGAAACGTGATATAACCGGAGGGACCGGTAAACCAGTTCTAAACACCAAACACGGAGAAGGACACACAACCAACATGCTGTGGTTCTTCCCACTGAAGAAACTGAAGAAACATTTCAAATTCGTCTTTTTTGGATGCGTGCTGGTGTTGGGGTTGTTAGCTGCATATCTGGAGTCCACGGCGACCGCTGCTGGGAACCCACACACCCGTGAGTATTATTAAAACGTATTACAGTACCAAATAAAATTGAGTTCTTTTGCGTTAATATTTCTTTTCGCTCTGTTCAACAGTTTATCAAACGTTTATTGCGTACCGTGTGAAGCATGTGTTGAAAACGTGCCTTACTTACAAAGTTACACATTGTGCTGTGTGTAGTTTACTGGCACGGCTGGCTTTTATGTTTCAGGGTATTGTGAGTTAGTCGTAGTCACCTAGCCGTGCAGAAGTTTAAACTGGATTTTAGGCGGCTGGTTTTCAGAAGTTGTTCTTAGAAATTTGCAAATGCATTCTGAGGAGTTCTGAACAGGTGCCGTGTTGGGGTCAAATAAGAAGGGTATAGTACATACTGCCCTTGATTTAAAGGACGTGTGGGATTGAGCCTCGTGCTAAATGTAAATTCAATTAAATGTAAGGCAATCTGTTTAGGTTTTAGAACAGATCAGTCGTATATCATCGTGAAATCACAGTGAAATTGATTAAATATAGCTGTAGCATAGGCAAGCATGGCAAACCACTCTGTAGTTAAGCATGGGAAGGCGTAAAGTTAGATAAATAAGGGATGAAAATCGAAAGTATGCTAAAATGCCAGATTGATTATAGGTAGAAAATTACCGAGCCATTTGGATTCGACTTTGCCGTTGTAAAGGTCATGCGCCGAAACCATTACGTTTTAGCGCATGTTTTTTATTTACAGTAAAGTAAGTTGCAGAAATTTCTTCCTTGAAACAAATGTTCATTGCCTCCGGCCATTTAGCAATGAATTCTGCACCGATACGTGTTGAATGGTAGCTGTCTAAAAACCGCATTTCTATTGGCAGCACCCCTTTACTGAGACCTGAAAACCTTGCAGTTTGTGATCCACGCTACTGAGAGTTCAGAATCCGGGGATAATACAAGGATATACCAGCCTGTCTGTCTTTATCCAATTGTTAGAAAAAAAAAGTTGTAAGCTATCAGGGGTGATATGGAGGTGCCTGTTCTGTACCTGTCTGGCACTTAGATTTTTCAGTGCACATGCAATGCAGTGATGGAAATAAGACTCCCAATGCATGGCAGTTTGATCCATTCGTGGTTTTACTGTGAGTTTTTAGTAAGACACACCTGAGCTTGTTACCTTTACACACAGTGGCTAATCAAGCACATCTTAAACCTGGAATGGGTGAAACTGCTCTGCATTAGGAGTCTTATTTCCACCCCTGCAATGCAGGTTGGTGGTGATGATGACCTAGTTTTGTATTTGCTGCTGTGGCAGGCCAGGGATTAGTTATAATCACAATGACAGCAGAATTGTTTGCTGAAATTGCAATTCCAATTCCAATGGTATTTTGTTCAATTACAATTATGCTGCAGTAATTACTAAAAAGTAACATAAACAACTACTCACATTTAACATGTTTATTCTAAATAGCCCAAGCAATAATCACAGGCACAAATACAGAAGCATACTAGAGAACTTCGTTTTTAAAAAAAACAAATGGGGTCTCCAAAAGTGGTTGAAAATACAAGAAGAATGATCGAATAACAAATGCTAATTGAACTGGAATCGAACAATTATATGATAATTACAACTGTAATTACAAAAACACACAGGTGTGCCAGGGTTCAACTGTAATGACATTGTGAATGCATTTCATTGCGAATTGCACAGTCTCACTTGTGACTGACCCCAGCCCTAGTGTGTGTCACTGACAGACTGATTGGAGACTCATCGGGAACCATTGTTGAGTCCTTCCCTGCACAGCCCAGGGAATGCGGAGTCACACTGCAGAGCTGTAGAGCCTCTTTCACAGGGACAGGTTTGTGATGGAGAAGCTTGAACCCCCATCACCTTCAGCAGCAGCTCATCTGCTTCTCAGTGAAGCTTCAGTTAGTGTGACTCAGAGAGCTGTGCTTTGAGTGTAGTATGTAGATGTGTATCTGTAAATATAAAAAACCACTCGTCAGCAATGCTGAAAGAAACTAGTAAAACCATTTGACTGATCTACCATCTCTGTGATAAATGCTTCTCGTCAAATTGTTTGCCCAAAGGAATTCGTGGGGTATTGTTAAATGTATGCAGACATTTTCCCAGGTGTACCATAAAAGCAGAATGGCCTTCAAAGTTAATAAGCAAACCCTTTCCTCATCAAATCTTGAGATGCAGGCACACCAAGCCTGAAGAGATCTGACATCAACAATGCTTCAGGAAGATGTGGGTTCATTCAAATGTCAAAGTTTTTTGAGAAGGAACCCATTAGCTTTCGAGCCAGTTAAAAAGAATGTTTTCTTTGCCGGATTTGTAATCCTAGACTGCTGTTTCTAACCTTTCCCCTCCACTGTACTCCACCCCCCACACCTTGCTGTGAAATGAGATGCCTGGAGGTGACCCCACCCGCACCCCCCTTTCCCCTCATTTAGTGTGAATGTCTTGCTTGTTTGCTGAACGCACACAGTGTCCTGTGTGTGTGTGTGTGAGAGATGATCCTCAGGGGACGAAGGCCTGGTGGCTGGGATTCTATGACACTCACGCAGTGTCTTGTGTGTGTGTGCTGATCCTCAGGGAAGAAGGCCTGGTAGCTGGGGTGCTGTGAAGCTTGCACAGTGTCTTGTGTCTGTGTGTGTGTGTGCTGATCCTCAGGCAGGAATCCATTCTTATAAGCTATGTTTCCAATTAGACATCCATAATTAGTAATATTTGTAAAGGTGTGCACTGAAAGTTTGCTTGCTGCGGGGGACACACAGTCTGCTTTTTGACCTAAAATACCAGAGCAGTTCCTCCACAGCACTGTGAATCTCTCCACAGACACCACTGAGACACCTCTATAAAGACTCCCCTCGTTTGCACAGAGCTGACTAAATAATCCAGTCACCATGATGCCATCCCTTCCTAGCTCTCAATACAGCCCTGCATTGTACATCATGAGGTCATGTGAAAGAACGCATAAAAGAAGGAAGAAGACGGGCGAATCACTGGAACAGCAGCTGTAGGTTACATATTGTGGATGATCCAACTCTCAACGCCAGGGCTGCTTTTCACAGGAACAAAATCCCTAAGGGCCTGTAGGAAAGTGAAAGACAGCACAGTGCGGAGACCGGGACAGCCAGAGCTCGGAGACGCCACCCAGGCTCTAGTGTTTGGGAACGGTTTGTACATTTCGGTTTCCGCTCTTTTGCCTCTTATATCTCTTCTTTAAAGCTGTAATCTTCACATGGCTACATTCTCACAAGCCCCTTGCTGTTTTGTTGCTTCTCTGTGTTAATTTCCCCTCAACTTAATTTTCACTTTGACAGACAGGGAGACGCTTCTGATGCCATACTGTTTGGATAAAGGCATGTTTTCAGAGAGGCATAAAGACAATGAATTGCCGATGTAAAACTAGCAGCTGCAGTAATAGGTCAACAGCTTCCTCCTGCAGCTCAGTTGCTTCTTGCCAGTTTAATAGTCAGTTTGGTGTGCCTCTCAGTAATGTGTCTTTGCACTTGCCTCAGTCTCGGGCCCTATGAGGTCACTTCCTGCGCTGCAGCTAATCAGACCCGCTCTAAGCTGGGGGCCTTAATATCTGAAACGCAGGAAGAGGATATGCCGGGGAGATGAAACATTCCCATCAAACTGCTGGAAGTTAGCGGGATCGACAGCAATGCAAACAGAGGGGGGTCTGAGACTGGAGTGAGATTCTGAGAGGGCTGATGATTTCCTGTGTTCTGTGTATAATTGAGGGGATGGTGGCCCTATTGAGAGGCGCATGGCCATGTTGCCATGGAGATGCACCGCAGGGAGAGGGGGATCTTCCGGTTCACTGGGGATGTCACATTTTATTGTGTTGAAACAAAACCGGCTGCCAGGTTCCTAAATGCAGTGTAAGAGGAAGTGCATCAAAATGGCAAAGGTTTTGTTTAGACATTGTTGAAATGTTTTGTGGTTTTGTATTGTATTACAAAGGCATTGAAATGTACTGAATGAACAGTTCTATTTTTTAGCAGTAGACTTTGTCAGTCCATGTGTGTTTAGTTATATTGGCTCTAGATTACTTTTATAGGTTAGCCTTTCAACCTGACTTACAAATAGAATCATTTTTATCTAGTTGAGTTGCGTAATTTTGTGTTTAGTCTGTTATTCCTATCTATTTCCTGTTTTTTTTTATTGTTTTATTTAGATATTGATTTAATTAATATAATTGTTTTATAATTTGTACTTCCTGATACTGCAGACGACTTTCTGTTTTGAACCCACATGTAAAGCGCTTTAGTGTTTTCACACAGAGGAGTTATGACGGTTCAGAACCGCCACTGAAGCGGCTTATAGGTCTGTGTGAATTGTCTATACCTCCACAGAACCTCGTGAGGTGGTTCAGAGACAGCACTGAACCATCATAACTGCCCGTGTGAGGCTGTACCTCCACAGAACCTCGTGAGGTGGTTCAGAGACAGCACTGAACCATCATAACTGCCTGTGTGAGGCTGTACCTCCACAGAACCTCACGAGGTGGTTCAGAGATGGCACTGAACCATCATAACTGCCTGTGTGAGGCTGTACCTCCACAGAACCTCGCGAGGTGGTTCAGAGACAGCACTGAACCATCATAACTGCCTGTGTGAGGCTGTACCTCCACAGAACCTCGCGAGGTGGTTCAGAGACAGCACTGAACCATCATAACTGCCTGTGTGAGGCTGTACCTCCACAGAACCTTGCGAGAACCTTTTATATATATATATATATATATATATATATATATATATATATATATATATATATATATATATATATATATATATATATATATATATATATATATATACAGTACTGTGCAAAAGTTTTAGGCAGGTGTGAAAAAATGCTGTAAAGTAAGAATGCTTTCAAAAATAGACATGTTAATATGATTATATTTATCAATTAACTAAATGCAAAGTGAGTGAACAGAAGAAAAATCTAAATCAAATCCATATTTGGTGTGACCACCCTTTGCCTTCAAAACAGCATCAAGCATCAATTCTTCTAGGTACACTTGCACACAGTTTTTGAAGGAACTTCGGCAGGTAGGTTGGCCCAAACATCTTGGAGAACTAACCACAGTTCTTCTGTGGATTTAGAGCAGCCTCAGTTGCGTCTCTCTCTTCATGTAATCCCAGACAGACTCGATGATGTTGAGATCAGGGCTCTGTGGGGGCCATACCATCACTTCCAGGACTCCTTCTTCTTCTTTACGCTGAAGATAGTTCTTAATGACTTTCACTGTATGTTTGGGGTCGTTGTCATGCTGCAGAATAAATTTGGGGCCAATCAGATGCCTCCCTGATGGTATTGCATGATGGATAAGTATCTGCCTGTACTTCTCAGCATTGAGGAGACCATTAATTCTGACCAAATCCCCAACTCCATTTGCAGAAATGCAGCCCCAAACTTGCAAGGAACCTCCACCATGCTTCACTGTTGCCTGCAGACACTCATTAGGTATGCGCTCTCCAGCCCTTGGCCGAACAAACTGCCTTCTGCTACAGCCAAATATTTCAAATTTTGACTCATCAGTCCAGAGCACCTGCTGCCATTTTCTGCACCCCAGTTCCTGTGTTTTCGTGCATAGTTGAGTCGCTTGGCCTTGTTTCCACGTCGGAGGTATGGCTTTTTGGCCATAAGTCTTCCATGAAGGCCACTTCTGACCAGACTTCTCCGGACAGTAGATAGGTGTACCAGGGTCCCACTGTTTTCTGCCAGTTCTGAGCTGATGGCACTGCTGGACATCTTCCGATTGCGAAGGGAAGTAAGCATGATGTGTCTTTCATCTGCTGCAGTAAGTTTCCTTGGCCGACCACTGCGTCTCGGTCCTCAACGTTGCCCGTTTCTTTGTGCTTCTTCAAAGAGCTTGGACAGCACATTTGGAAACCCCTGTCTGCCTTGAAATTTCTGCCTGGGAGAGACCTTGCTGATGCAGTATAACTACCTTGTGTCTTGTTGCTGTGCTCAGTCTTGCCATGGTGTATGACTTTTGACAGCAAACTGTCTTCAACAACCTCACCTTGTTAGCTGAGTTTGGCTGTTCCTCACCCAGTTTTATTCCTCCTACACAGCTGATCCTGTTTCAGTTAATGATTGTGTTTCAACCTACATATTGAATTGATGATCATTAGCACCTGTTTGGTATAATTGTTTAATCATACACCTGACTATATGCCTACAAAATCCCTGACTTTGTGCAAATGTACCTAGAAGAATTGATGCTGTTTTGAAGGTAAAGGGTTGTCACACCAAATATGGATTTGATTTAGATTTTTCTTCTGTTCACTCACTTTGCATTTAGTTAATTGATAAATATAATCTATTAACATGTCTATTTTTGAAAGCATTCTTACTTTACAGCATTTTTTCACACCTGCCTAAAACTTTTGCACAGTACTGTGTATATATATATATATATATATATATATACAGTACTGTGCAAAAGTTTTAGGCAGGTGTGAAAAAATGTTGTAAAGTAAGAATGCTTTCAAAAATAGACATGTTAATAGATTATATTTATCAATTAACTAAATGCAAAGTGAGTGAACAGAAGAAAAATCTAAATCAAATCCATATTTGGTGTGACAACCCTTTGCCTTCAAAACAGCATAAATTCTTCTAGGTACACTTGCACAAAGTCAGGGATTTTGTAGGCATATAGTCAGGTGTATGATTAAACAATTATACCAAACAGGTGCTAATGATCATCAATTCAATATGTAGGTTGAAACACAATCATTAACTGAAACAGAAACAGCTGTGTCGGAGGAATAAAACTGGGTGAGGAACAGCCAAACTCAGCTAACAAGGTGAGGTTGCTGAAGACAGTTTACTGTCAAAAGTCATACACCATGGCAAGACTGAGCACAGCAAAAAGACACAAGGTAGTTATACTGCATGAGCAAGGTCTCTCCTAGGCAGAAATTTCAAGGCAGACAGGGGTTTCCAGATGTGCTGTCCAAGCTCTTTTGAAGAAGCACAAAGAAACAGGCAACGTTGAGGACCGTAGACGCAGTGGTCGGCCAAGGAAACTTACTGCAGCAGATGAAAGACACATCATGCTTACTTCCTTCGCAATCGGAAGATGTCCAGCAGTGCCATCAGCTCAGAACTGGCAGAAAACAGTGGTACCCTGGTTCACCCATCTACTGTCCGGAGAAGTCTGGTCAGAAGTGGCCTTCATGGAAGACTTCGGCCAAAAGCCATACCTCGACGTGGAAACAAGGCCAGCGACTCAACTATGCACAAAACACAGGAACTGGGGTGCAGAAAAATGGCAGCAGGTGCTCTGGACTGATGAGTCAAAATTTGAAATATTTGGCTGTAGCAGAAGGCAATTTGTTCAGCCAAGGGCTGGAGAGCGACACGAATGAGTGTCTGCAGGCAACAGTGAAGCATGGTGGAGGTTCCTTGCAAGTTTGGGGCTGCATTTCTGCAAATGGAGTTGGGGATTTGGTCAGAATTAATGGTCTCCTCAATGCTGAGAAGTACAGGCAGATACTTATCCATCATGCAATACCATCAGGGAGGCATCTGATTGGCCCCAAATTTATTCTGCAGCATGACAACGACCCCAAACATACAGCTTAAAGTCATTAAGAACTATCTTCAGCGTAAAGAAGAACAAGGAGTCCTGGAAGTGATGGTATGGCCCCCACAGAGCCCTGATCTCAACATCATCGAAGTCTGTCTGGGATTACATGAAGAGAGAAGCAACTGAGGCTGCCTAAATCCACAGAAGAACTGTGGTTAGTTCTCCAAGATGTTTGGGCCAACCTACCTGCCGAAGTTCCTTCAAAAACTGTGTGCAAGTGTACCTAGAAGAATTGATGCTTGATGCTGTTTTGAAGGCAAAGGGTGGTCACACCAAATATGGATTTGATTTAGATTTTCTTCTGTTCACTCACTTTGCATTTAGTTAATTGATAAATATAATCTATTAACATGTCTATTTTTGAAAGCATTCTTACTTTACAGCATTTTTCACACCTGCCTAAAACTTTTGCACAGTACTGTGTATATATATATATATATATATATATATATATATATATATATATATATATATATATATATATATATATATATATATATATATATATATAATTAGCTCAAAGAGCCAGCTGCCCTATAAATATACACACATTTATTTATTTGTTTAAGTAGCTTTCCCACAATATTCTACTTATTTGTTTTCATGTACTCACACGATCCCTTTGCCTGTGTGAAAGGGTAATGACGATATTATACTGACAATTTTGTGCTGTGTGTGGTTATTTTAAAGAATTTTTTAATGTCTCTGAGGCGGCACGGTGGTGGTATTTGTGTGTGAAAGTGGTATTTGAGATACTGTGGTATGAAAGACGCTATATAATTAAAATGTGTTCTCCAGGGAATCTTGCAGGTAAGTCCTAGAGCTACAGTTTCATGTGCCGAGGCCTCAGAGCCCAGAACAGGGACTCCTGTTACAAAAGTAGAACCTGCAGGATACTTGCACTGGTGGCTTTGTCTGCGTTGTGATTAGACTGGTTAAATATGACTGGAATCTGCAGTATTCAGGACCACCAGCACACAGAGCTGATTGAAGCACGTAACATCATGACTGGAGCAGCTTGCGTGCTGCCCCTACCTGTGGAGGCCTGGAGTGGAGAGGGAGGGAAGTTAGAGGCTCTCTAAACCAGAACTGACTCTGTTTTTAAAAACTCACAGAACCAGTTGTGCCTGTTCAAGTAATATTGTAACCTCCCCTGAAAATAAACACAAAACATTCTGTTAAGAGAGCATAGCAGCATGTGGATATACTGTGGCTTCTCTCCCATTGTGATCACCCTCCCTGTCTGAGCGACCAGTGCCAACCTCATTTCAGTACAGAGCCGCGGCTCAGATCTCTGTCTGCCTGTGGCTCAGAGGATCGATTTCTCTGTATCTCTGTGCTCCAGGCAGACCCTCTCTGCCCCCCCTGACTGCACATCTAGTTTTGGATTCCAGGCTCTCAGTTGTTGGTAATCTCCTCCTGTTCTTTCCATGGGATACTGCTTTCCTACTTTTCTGTCTCAGTTTAAAATCAGTTTAAAGAACTGTGCAGTGTGCTTTATGTTAAGCGCAAAGGAAGCATTGTAAACTGATATGTTTTGATAAACACTAACTGAATCTGGCAACGCTGCTGCATACTGAAGAACTGAATCACTCTCTGCACACTCTGGAATAGCTGAATCACACTCTGCACACTCTGGAATAGCTGAGTCACACTCTGCACACTCTGGAATAGCTGAATCACTCTCTGCACACTCTGGAATAGCTGAGTCACACTCTGCACACTCTGGAATAGCTGAGTCACACTCTGCACACTCTGGAATAGCTGAATCACTCTCTGCACACTCTGGAATAGCTGAATCACTCTCTGCACACTCTGGCATAGCTGAATCACTCTCTGCACACTCTGGCGTAGCTGAATCACTCTCTGCACACTCTGGCGTAGCTGAATCACTCTCTGCACACTCTGGAATGGCTGAATCACTCTCTGCACACTCTGGAATGGCTGAATCACTCTCTGCACACTCTGGAATGGCTGAATCACTCTCTGCACACTCTGGCATGGCTGAATCACTCTCTGCACACTCTGGCATGGCTGAATCACTCTCTGCACACTCTGGAATAGCTGAATCACTCTCTGCACACTCTGGCATAGCTGAATCACTCTCTGCACACTCTGGCATAGCTGAATCACTCTCTGCACACTCTGGCGTAGCTGAATCACTCTCTGCACACTCTGGCGTAGCTGAATCACTCTCTGCACACTCTGGCGTAGCTGAATCACTCTCTGCACACTCTGGCGTGGCTGAATCACTCTCTGCACACACTGGCGTAGCTGAATCACTCTCTGCACACTCTGGCGTAGCTGAATCACTCTCTGCACACTCTGGCATAGCTGAATCACTCTCTGCACACTCTGGCATAGCTCAATCACTCTCTGCACACTCTGGAATAGATGAATCACTCTCTGCACACTCTGGAAGAGCTGAATCATTCGTTACAGACTCGCAGATCTGCTCATGCGAAACCTTGCTTGGGTTTGTGTGGATCGCTGTTCTCCACAGAGTCTAAGAAAAACAGCAATCACAAATCCAAGCAGCTGTTTCTTCACTTGTTTCACTTGGAATGGTAAATTAGTGTAAATCAATATAAGATGCAATAGGCTACTTGAAGCATTTTGTAATACAGAATTATCACAAAATGCAAGAAACCAAGCTTGTACTTACATAAGGTTAATGGCTGCTTTTACAACAGAAAAAGGTCAACTCTGCCTAAGAGAACACTTTGGCTAAGAGAACACTTTGCTTGCTTCCTGAGGGGTGTTCTCTTAGCCAGAGACTACTGTATTACCAAAAATATATAACATTGCTATTCATGGAAAAATTACCAGTTTTGTTGGTGGCGGTGAAAATAAGATTTCCGCTGCCTTGCCATCAATATTCTTGCCTTCTAAAGTGTTCATGTTTCCATTCTTCAATCAATTATCCAAGTTCTCTGTATATTTCCCATTTTAAACATAATCTGTTTCTCACAGCAAAAGTAAAGGTTATGCACACTGAAAGGCTGTCTGCCACTGAACTGAGTGACGAATCCCTCTCCCGCAGTCCCACTGCAGTCATGATCGGATACATTTTGGGGTCTCTAGGTGCTGCAGCACCGGTTGTTCCTGCGCCTATGATTGCAACTAAACTTTGTGCACTATGCAAGCGCCTTTTCCCCTATGTTCACATGTTTCTTTTGTTAGAAAGTTGGGTGTGTGGGTGGCTCGGGGCTACTGCGCCCCTGCCAAAGCATGAAGCTGCGTCATCAAAGACATGGGAAAGACTTTTAGTCCAAGCGCTTGCCATTGACTTGATCAGGTTTCTTCCAGTCTAGATTGAGTGTTTTAATAGTTCGTCATGTTTGAGTGCATTCCTCATCAGATTCAGCTCCAGGAACCTGCCTGTCAGTCTTGTGAAATGTCAGCACTGGGCTTTCTAATTGTAATTTAGCAGCTTGTATTACAATATTTTACAAAACAGTAGCCTGATCTTTCATATGAAGTGTTGTACATATCCCCATTTTCTACACGGTGATAATAATATTTGAGCTAGTTGCGTTGGTCTCTGTTGTGCTTTTGAAAACATGCATGGTCTTTTGGTAAAGGGATTCTAGCTCATGAACTCATTCCATTAAATTTCCCCCTCGCTTTCATTCTCTATGAAGTCTCAAAGAAACACAAAGCAAATATGTGTCTTTTTACCACACCTGGTTATAGAAATCTCAGTTTACACACCTTACTTTCAGGTCATCATGCACTTCTATGTTTTTCTAAAGGGTGAAATGATCCCATTCCCTTCAATTATTCCACCACCTCCATCCCCTCTTTGCTGACCTGCTTAAACTCCTGAAGAGACTGCTCAGGTGAAATGAAACCGGAAATACAAACAGATGCCTGCTGATTTTTTTTTTTTTTAATGAATGTGATTCTTTCAAACCTGCACATAGAGTAAACAGAAGTCACGTTCCCAATTTGGAACCTAATTAATTTGTGTATTTATTTTGGCAGACGACATTATCCAAGATGATTTACAGGTGTTACAGGGCAGTAGGGTTACAATGCAAGATTAATATTTAAATACACTACAGTTTACAGTGTTATTAGCAGCAGCTACACTTATAATTCTGCTGTGTAGATCTTGCACTTGATGTCAATGATAAAGTGTTTGAAACATTTAAACCACAACAAGGTTCTTTTGTCAGTTTTTTTTAATTTAGACTTCATGACTTATTATTATTATTATTATTATTATTATTATTATTATTATTGTGGAGTAGTGGTTAGGGCTCTGGACTCTTGACCGGAGGGTTGTGGGTTCAATCCCAGGTTGGAGGCACTGCTGTTGTACCCTTGAGCAAGGTACTTTACCTAAATTGCTCCAGTAAAAAACCCAACTGTTAAAATGGGTAATTGTATGTAAAAAAAAATTAAAATAATAATAATGTGATATCTTGTAACAATTGTAAGCTGCCCTGGATAAGGGCATCTGTTAAGAAATAAATAATAATAATTATTATTATTTATTTCTTAGCAGACGCCCTTATCCAGGACGATTTACAGTCGTCAACAATTACATTTCAAGAATCAAAGTGCAAGTAATAATACAATTAAGAGCAAGATAAATACAATGATGAATACAAT
This sequence comes from Acipenser oxyrinchus oxyrinchus, assembly GCA_030684275.1. NCBI lineage: Eukaryota > Metazoa > Chordata > Actinopteri > Acipenseriformes > Acipenseridae > Acipenser > Acipenser oxyrinchus. Next base: position 30,832,861 of record CM060256.1, read on the forward strand.
GACTTTGGTTCAAGCAAGTACAAGTGTGACAAAATACAATTCAATAATACAGCAGATAACAGTGTCAGTGATAGTTACATCAGGATATAATTAAATACAAAATACTACAGATTAAACACTTGGCAGATTACAGTACTCCTGAAATACAGGATTACATGCAGTAATATAGGGGGCAGATAAGAGCAAGTAATGTGCATTTAAGGATGGATGATATGTGTCCCAGGGGAAAAACAGAGGAGTTCTACAGGTGCTTTCTGAAGAGGTGTGTCTTGAGGAGGCGCCGGAATGTGGTCAGGGACTGGGCAGTCCTGACATATGTTCAACGGATACCTCTAATCAAGTTGAGGGTGCACATTCTCTTGCACTCTTTGCATGACATACCAAAGAGTGTGTGAGAAATTCAACTTGATTAAAGGTAACCACCGATCTAATTAACTACTGTTGCAGCCTCTAGTTTAACCACAGCAGATTTTTCAAGCATAAACGTTCTGTGATTGTGTGGGAGGGGTTGCTGGTCTGACACAAACCCATTGACACGGCATGACTTAAACAACCAATGAGTGCTGAAGCAGGGACTGGAGACCCGGTACCAGGTGTCCCGCAGCACAATGCTATCCTGTGCGTCTCTCTGAGCTCCTGGATTCACAGGGCTCTGTTATCCGAGCAGACAGACAAGGTTCAACATGACCTTTGGAGGGAGTCTTGTCAGCATGCTGGAGGGCTCGCTTAGTTTTGAATGATAAAAGTACAAAAATCAAGATACCCTTGAATCAAGTTTTCTGGGTTTTCAAATCCCAATTATTGGCATTTCTTCTCAACCATGGCAGTAAAATGACTTTTTAGCAGTGGGCTCAGAATTCTGAACCTTTTAAAGGCTCAATAGTGAAAAGAACACTGATCAATTCAATGACAAGCGTTTGGACTAGAAGGCTTTCCCCGTGTCTTGGATGATGCAGCTTCATGCTATGTGATGCAGGCTGTAACACGCTCTGTGCTGCTGGGTCTGGCTTGCAGTGGATACTGTATTGAATGCTGTGTTTTCAAATGTTATTGAGCCCTCAGGGTTTCTGTTTACACAGAGACCTCTGTGAGCTGCTTCACCTCTGCTTAACAGCTGCCAGACTGCTTGCTCACACTTGTCTTTCTCAACATATTACTCCATTGCTTACATTGGTTGCTTGTGAGTTACCGAATTGATTTTAAAGTTGCCGTAATAACTTAGGTCCTTCATGGATTAGGGCCATCCTATCTCCAAGAACTACTAACTGTGTATTAAATCCACTGGAGCCGGATCTTTTTGCTGTTGCGCTCCTCGTTTTGTGGAACGTTGACATTAGGCAGGTTGAAACATTGGATTCTATTAAATTCTAAATTGAAAACATAATTTTTGAATGTGCTTTTATATAATCAGTTGTAGCTGGCGTGTATTGTACATATGAGTTCTCGTTTTGTTTTGAACTTTCCAGTGCTGTATAAAAATAAATTTGTGTTGCATTAGGGCAGCAGTGTGGAGTAGTGGTCAGGGTTCTGGAATCTTGACTGGAGGGTCGTGGGTTCAATCCCAGGTGGGGGACACTGCTGCTATACCCTTGAGCAAGGTACATTACCTAGATTGCTCTAGTAAAAACCCAACTGTATAAATGGGTAATTGTATGTAAAAATAATGTGTAAAAAATAATGTAATTGTATGTAAAAAAAAATATAATGTGATATCTTGTAACAATTGTAAGTCGCCCTGGATAAGGGCGTCTGCTAAGAAATAAATAATTGTGAACAGCTGCTGAAGCACTGCACAGCCCTAAGCCACGCAGCACACCTAATTAAAGATGCTTTCTATCTGTCAGCAAGAGGAGGTTATAAATGTAACCCTTTGCTGCTTACAGCACACAGGCCCTTTTATTTATGTGATCTGGATAGTGGGGTCTATAAAGGAGCTAAATAAAGTCATACTAAAATGTAAAGCAGGATGACTGATTCAGAGTTCAAGACTCCAGTCTCCAGTGCTCTGCAAAAGCTTTGAAAGCATTTCATTGTTGTGAATTAGAAGCAGTGTCCCCATTGGAACCTAATAGCAGCAACTGCACTTATAGTATCACTGAGAGTGTAGCACTCAGAACATCTATGACAAAGCATTTGAAACATTTCAGCCACAACATGATCTACATAAACATCAATACATGTTGTCTTGTTTGTTTTAGATTTAATGACCTGTATCTTTCTAAGTGTTCGGTGGCTGCCTCTAATCAAGGTGAGAGAGTACTTTCTCTTGGACTTTGTACGACAGACCCTGACGCAGCAAAGACTGCGTGCGAATGAAGTACACTCTCAACTTGATTAGAGGCAGCCAACGAACACTTGGAAACAAACAAGAGACGTGCTAGTGATGTAACACTTTGGGTGGAGTGGTGTCTGCCACTAACACAAAGGCATTGTGTTCTCCCTCTTGTTCCACCCTTTCCAGCCCTAAGGCTACCTGTATATAGTATAATCTATTGCAGATCATAAATGTCTTAAGAGCCAACTTCCCAACATTTCAGTATGTTTAACAAACCTTAGTCAAGGGAAAGTGTGTTTGAAAACAAACAGTGGAGGTACTTATAGGCTTTTGATGCCCTGGTATCAACACTCGCTTATTTCTATTGAAATCTATTAAGGTGCTTGTGCTGTCATTTACTACATCATTAATAATAAAACGATCTAGTATTCCTTTCAACTAAAACCTTCAGGCATCATGCTATTGAGTCTGTAAGATAGATAGATGGATATTAAATCAAATCAAATCTGTTCTAAAAGTGGCAGTGTTCATCACAATAGGACTTACTAAAAGGCTGACTTGGCTAGTGGCACTACCAAGACAATGTTTTAAAAATTGGATAGGATCCAGGAAGTCGAACGGAATATTAATTATTAAACAAATAATCTCTAAGATTTTATTTTTGAATTGGGCTGACACAATAAATTACTCTGCTGTTAACATGCTGAGCACACTGATTCTGTTTTGTACACAAATAGTGTGAATACAGAATAGCAAAACCGCTTGCTGTTTGTCTCTCTCTGTCTATTTGTCTGTGTGTGTATTCTCTGTCTCGGTTTGTCTGTGTGTGTCTCCCTTGATGTGTGTTTCTCTCTCTCTCTCTCTCTCTCTCTCTCTCTCTCTCTCTCTCTCTCTCTCTCTCTCTCTCTGTCTCTGTGTGTGTGTGCAGACAGGAGGGCTTCTTTCATCAACACCTGCCACCTGTCTGTTGATTCTGCTCATTACCTTCTGCCTACTAGCGTCATATGGCAAACGGCACGCTTGGACAGACAGTGTAATTGACGGAGAGAATTACTGTAGCAAACTTTTATAGCTCTTTTTTATATTGTATTGAGGATAGGTGTGGTAACTGTTTAAAATGAAGAACAAATGTCCTGCCCTATCATTCTGTACTTCATAATGTGTGCAAATATTTGCTGTGCCATTGATCTACAGTATTTTAAATGGGAAGAAATCCTGATGATCTTCTGTGCAGTTAAGAGTTGATAGAGGACTGTTTATCCTGTTGTGGTAAAACTTGCTTTAACCCCTTAAGTGTCATTCTCCTCATTTTGGGAGCATTTTTAAATGGCATCATCTACCTGTTATTTTAACTTTCTCTTTAACTATATTATGATAACTTACTCATTTTGTTAACCTGCTAAATGTAATGTTCCAGATTCCATAAATACAGCTGGTGTTGAGACTTTATTCAAATAAATTAATTTGGTAACCTATGGGTTCAGGACACTGCTGACAGTGTTTGCTCCAGGACTTACAGACTGGGGGTCAATGTGGCCCCCTCTCAAAATTTTAGGGGGACATTTTCTTCAGTGAGGAGGTCAATATGTTTGATTCAGAACCAACCACCATTTCTTATTTTTGTTTGTTTTTAAATATGCTAGCAGAGTTTACTGACCTTTTTGTTTCTTGAACAAAAAATAAAACTGTAAAGCTGTAGATACAACCAAGGTGTCTCTACAATACTCACTGTCACTTTTGGGGAAAATATTGGGAAATGTGTCACAGTGATGCTGGTGTATCACTGAGTAGAGGATATTCATTGTAACAAATCACAGTAGAACAAGGGTTTTCAATCTTTTTAAGCTGCGTACCCCTTTCCAAACAATGTAGTCCACTGAGAGTCATAAAATGAAAACAGAAAAAAAGTTCTGTACAATAACATGATACAACAAAACACACAAGCCTTGGAGTGTGTGATGGATACAATAATAAAAAGTTACAGTATTATAAAAGAAAAAATATATATTATATTTACTTTTGGCTAAAAATAGTCCCTCAAACAGGTTTCTAGTTGTTGGAAACATCATTTTATTGTAAATGTTAATTAAAATCAACAAAGCCTCCGTGCTGGCCTTATAGCACTCAGAAATGACATAGGACTATTCCATGATAGCAAATGGCAATCATGTATTTTTATTAATAATAAAATTACAGAAAAGAAGGCAAAGAAAAGTTCACTGTCCACGCATCTCTACAGCTAACCTCATTACGAAAACATATTGGCATTTTTAAATTCTTGGTGACCTAAAACGTATAGTACTGATGCTAATTAAAAAACAATAATAAAATGCTTACCTAGTACGTGATGGATGTCCCTGCTTGTTACCACACAAATCTCTGATGAGGGCAGGGAAATTGGAGAGAGCTTCAGTCACAAGACATTTTTGGCGTTTTTAATCTATAACGATATTTCGTCTTGATCGCCCTTTGCTAGTAATGGTATTGAGACAACAATCCATATTTGTTCACTGGATTGAAAGCTAAAAACAATACTTTGGTTTCTGATTGGCCATACATTCTGTATTTTGAAATGTAGTACTTAAATTACAATAAACTGTAATCGGGTTATTGAAAAAAATAAATATCGATTTGCAGGCACGAACGCACACAGGAAATAAAATGAGTTAAAGACTAGGCTTTTAGTTTTTTTTAATTTTTTTTTTTTTTTTTTTATCCCAGACAGACCAACTGTTTATGACATTTAAACAACAGGGCTTATTTAAAACATACATATTTAATATGTAAATTAGTCGTGTGTGCTTTGAATGCTCTGTCACAGCTCATCAGTCTGGTGTTAGCGACTAAACGTTGATTACATGACAAAAGTTTACAATAGATTGGCAAGTGGTACTAAATAAAATGCGTTGTCTGCCATTTCAGAATTTCTCGTGTACCCCCAGTTTGAAAACTGTTAGAAGAAACCACATAACCAACAGATACAGTTAAATAGTAGTAGTATTTAAATGTCATTGTCCTGACTAGTAAAGTCTTACCTTCCAGCTTCCCCTTTATTTTGACAATTTCCATATAAAAAATAGCATTTTTTTTGTTTACATTTTTCATTCTTAGCCCCCAAGTAAATATTTTGGACAGTTTTCAAAACAATTATTGCTTTATTTTTACAACACACGTTGGTGTTGTTGATATGATAAATGCGTATATGTGCTTTAGGTACTGTGTTTAATTTTTTTCAAGGTTAAACGATGGCCCGTGTTACACAGAACACTAAAAATAAAATGTCAAATATACACTGTATTTCGTTGGTTTTGTGGATTTGCTATATTTTATTTTAACTTATTTGAATACTGCACATAATGAGATGGTTTTGAAAATGCTACTTACCAAAACCGTGACTGCACGTGAACTGTATTACATAATAATTACCTTTATTCCGATTCCAGTGGTGTTTTCTCAGTGCAAGATATACAGTGTTGTATAAAATTATACACAGTGTGTATATGTGTGTGTGTGTGTGTGTGTGTGTGTGTGTGTGTAATATATATAGTACTGTGCAAAAGTTTTAGGCAGGTGTGAAAAAATGCTGTAAAGTAAGAATGCTTTCAAAAATAGACATGTTAATAGTTTATATTTATCAATTAACTAAATGCAAAGTGAGTGAACAGAAGAAAAATCTACATCAAATCAATATTTGGTGTGACCACCCTTTGCCTTCAAAACAGCATCAATTCTTCTAGGTACACTTGCACACAGTTTTTGAAGGAACTCGGCAGGTAGGTTGGCCCAAACATCTTGGAGAACTAACCACAGTTCTTCTGTGGATTTAGGCAGCCTCAGTTGCTTCTCTCTCTTCATGTAATCCCAGACAGACTCGATGATGTTGAGATCAGGGCTCTGTGGGGGCCATACCATCACTTCCAGGACTCCTTGTTCTTCTTTACGCTGAAGATAGTTCTTAATGACTTTCGCTGTATGTTTGGGGTCGTTGTCATGCTGAAGAATAAATTTGGGGCCAATCAGATGCCTCCCTGATGGTATTGCATGATGGATCAGTATCTGCCTGTACTTCTCAGCATTGAGGAGACCATTAATTCCGACCAAATCCCCAACTCCATTTGCAGAAATGCAGCCCCAAGCTTGCAAGGAACCTCCGCCATGCTTCACTGTTGCCTGCAGACACTCATTCGTGTACCGCTCTCCAGCCCTTCGGTGAACAAACTGCCTTCTGCTACAGCCAAATATTTCAAATTTTGACTCGTCAGTCCAGAGCACCTGCTGCCATTTTTATGCACTCCAGTTCCTGTGTTTTCGTGCATAGTTGAGTCGCTTGGCCTTGTTTCCACGTCGGAGGTATGGCTTTTTGGCCGCAAGTCTTCCATGAAGGCCACTTCTGACGAGACTTCTCCAGACAGTAGATGGGTGTACCAGGGTCCCACTGTTTTCTGCCAATTCTGCGCTGATGGCACTGCTGGACATCTTCCGATTGCGAAGGGAAGTAAGCATGATGTGTCTTTCATCTGCTGCAGTAAGTTTCCTTGGCCGACCACTGCGTGTACGGTCCTCAACGTTGCCCGTTTCTTTGTGCTTCATCAAAAGAGCTTGGACAGCACATCTGGAAACCCCTGTCTGCCTTGAAATTTCTGCCTGGGAGAGACCTTGCTGATGCAGTATAACTACCTTGTCTGTTGTTGCTGTGCTCAGTCTTGCCATGGTGTATGACTTTTGACAGTAAACTGTCTTCAGCAACCTCACCTTGTTAGCTGAGTTTGGCTGTTCCTCACCCAGTTTTATTCCTCCTACACAGCTGTTTCTGTTTCAGTTAATGATTGTGTTTCAACCTACATATTGAATTGATGATCATTAGCACCTGTTTGGTATAATTGTTTAATCATACACCTGACTATATGCCTACAAAATCCCTGACTTTGTGCAAGTGTACCTAGAAGAATTGATGCTGTTTTGAAGGCAAAGGGTTGTCACACCAAATATGGATTTGATTTAGATTTGTCTTCTGTTCACTCACTTTGCATTTAGTTAATTGATAAATATAATCTATTAACATGTCTATTTTGAAAGCATTCTTACTTTACAGCATTTTTTCACACCTGCCTAAAACTTTTGCACAGGACTGTGTATATATATATATATATATATATATATATATATATATATATATATATATATATATATATATATATATAATTACACATTTCACATATTTTATAACGTTACCGTTGGCTACTTTTTTTTTTTTTGTCAATGATGCAGTTTTCGTTTCAAAGCTACAGCACACAGTATTTTAAGCACAAATATAATAGCCTGCATTTCAAAAGTCACTGCCGAAGCTGATTACTTATTCTTCCAGAAGTAATGGTCGGGTGTAACAGGGATACAAGGTTATATTTGCGCCTGGACTGGAGAATATGGCACGGGAGTTTAATTATGAAAACGCAAGTGTAAACAAACAAGTAAAAACGATTAGCCTGTCGTCAGACATGTCATGCTAATACAGCATGCATTAATTTACTGCGTATTGATATTGCGGCTGGTCTGGGAAGGGGGACACACGGGCTGCGTTAAGAGAATTTCAGCGGGACATTTTTTATTTCAGTGGGGGCATTGGCGCAATGGCGCGGCCTAGCGCGAACACTGCTGCTATGTAGTTTTTGAGCGTGTCAGAATCTGGAGATATTAAGGAGATTTACTAAGAGCTACTCTGCATACATTCTAATGTTCAATTCTTGTCAGTATGTTTTACAATGTGCATGCTGTATGTCACACTTCTATTAATATACAGAGAATTGCTTATCTAATAGAACTTGATGACTCCAGCCTGTACTGTGGTATTGAGAGTGTGACTCCAGTCTGCATTGTGCTATTGAGGATGGGTGTGGTAGCATGTGATCCATAGCAGGACTCTGAGTGGGGCCAAACAAGGAGCCTTTAGTTAAAATACATTAAAGCATCATTTCTGGGCTGGTCCGGTTGGCCACACATGAGCTTGAGTCCTAAAGCAGGACTAAAACATTGCTAATGATTTATAATACAAGCAAGAAGCAACTTAGTTGCAAGTCCAGTAAGTGTTTCAAATTTGTTTTTATTCCTTCAAAAAAAAAAAAAAAAAGATTTGAGGTCTGATTTCAGTCCCTTTTTAAATTAATTTCTGGTGCTCATAATGTCATGAACATTTGAATCCCTGCCATAGAGTAACATACAGGATTGGGTCAATTCTTGTTCCATTTCTTTTTTTAAAATCAATTCCTTTTGAAGGAATTGGAATTAGAATCAGAGTTTTAGAGACCTGATGATTGTTGTGATTGTTCAATTGCTTTCATTTTGAAGCCAATTTTAATTGACTAACAAACAGTAACTTCAGATGAAGTAATTTGTTGCCACTGTGAGAAGATCATTTTAACAGAATACTGCTAATGGCAGTTTTGATCCTTGATGTGTTGAAATTGGAATTGGGAAGTGATTTTAAAATGGAAATTGAAATTGTTATTGAAAAAATAGAATTGACCCAACCCTGGTAACACACAATTCGTAACATTTCTTTATAGTTTTACTGGAGTAGTTTGAAACTGGGCTACTGAAGGAAGTCTTAATTGCTGGTAGTCGTGAAGGGGAGGGCTGCCTTGATAAATTTCCTTTCATCGGTTTCAGGATTCCACGCTCCATATTGTACAATTAGGGCTCCAGTGCTTTCATCTCAGCCCCCTGGAGCTCTGCAGCAGAAGCAGGCAGGGCTGTGCAGGTGGGACTGGGGCAGGAGAGAGGCCCTAACGCAGGCAGGGGGAAGGTTACTGCAGGTATCCAGTGCTGACGGAGGCTCTGTGTGTCAGAGCTCCAGTGACAATGGGGCCACCGGATGGCTTCTGGCCAGGAAAAAGTGACTGGATGGCAGCCGGTCTAGACTGCTGCCTCTCCTCTGCAATCCTTCGTCAGTCGCTCTCTCCCTTTCACAAAGCCACTGTGTGTTTGTGTGCTCTGTTCTCCCATCCGCTATGGTTGTGTTTTTTTTTTTTTTTTTGCATACTTGTAATTATATCTTGTCGTAAATTATATTCATATAAAGAAGCCTGCTTTGTGTGGCGTGTGTCTAGGCTTGCAGTGGAGCGGAGACTGGGTTAGAATCCGAAGAGCTTAACTCTTAAACAGAGGGATCATTTTCTCAGAAGTTTATTGTTACTTTTAATTCTATATAAACACTGAATTTTCTCAGGAAACTAAACCAGTTGTAGGTAAACCATTCAGCTGCAGTCACTAAGGTGCAGGCACAGGGCTCAGTTAAATATAAATCTGTTTTGTGGGGTGGCAATTGAAAATCCAAGGCAATGGGTTATTAGTTGGGCTGGATTTTTTCACTGTAAAAAAAAAAAAAAAAAAAGAAAAAGAAAAAGATAGTCAGTCTTCTGTTTATTATAGAAGAAATTTTGCTAAATTATTTAAATGCTTACCTGAAAACAGTAAGTGCTCAATTGTAGAATATTTGTTTATGTCCATCTTTTCAAAAGATATTCGGTTTTCACCATCAGCGAATTATCAAACATAAATAAATGCAAAAATAACAACACACACATGAAATGCCCCCTTGTACTGGGCAGAGCAATCTTTAACAGAAATATTTCTGATCTTTGATGCAGCTTGAAAACATTACAAAAAATAAAAATAAAATTAAAAAAAACGTGCAGCTCTATGCAGTGTGTGTTCAATCATTTTCCTGAAGCAAACTAAACCAGATGTCAGGTTCCTAAATACAGTGTAACAGGTAGTGCGTCAATAAGGCAAACGCTTGCTTATTTTTAAGTGATAAATTCATATTTGCACAATTCTTTCACAGGGTCCCATTAATGGGTACGTTAAGGGAAATCGTGAAATCTGTGAAAACGGTGAAAAAGATACAGCCTTAGTTATTCGTCCGAACAACTAACAAACTGATCCATACATAGCCTGCTCTCTATTAAAATAAATAAAGTATTAAATTCTTTGTGTTGAAGCTGAGCCAATGCATCATTACCTCCATGTAAGAAACTAACCAAGCAGCAAATGTTTACTCTGCTTCTGTCTAGTTTTACCCTTAGTTTACCATTGTATTTTTACATTATTTTTACAGTTTTATCATGCTTTCCCCATGGCTATACTATGCATTTACCATTGTTTACCTTGGTTTACCACATTTATTAATATGCTTTACCATACCTCACTGTTATTTACAATCCTTGGCTGTGCTTTACCATGGTTTCAGTGTGCTTTTGCTATGCTTTTACAATGGGACATTTTTCTAAGGGTGCCTACAACCCTTGACTGCAGAATGCTTTGTACTGTGCTGGATTTTAACTGAAGGCTGCTTGTGTCTTTCTGCAGGGAACCCTGTGCTTCTGATGAAAGTCCAGTCAGACCAGCAGCATAGAGAGGTAAGAAACCACAGCGCCCCCACTGACCGGGGGTGTTAGTTAACACTTAATTTCCTGCATCACTTTTCTAAATGGCTGCCGCAGGTATCTGTTTTACAAGGCTGCATGTTTACAGCATTTAATTGAATATGAAACAGACTGTGTGAAGAAACACTGACTGCAATGCCAACACCTTTTATTTGTATTGCATATAAATATACATCAGGTATGGAAATAAGACCCCTATTGCATAGCAGTTTACTCCAAGCTTGATTAGCCACAGTAACAAGTTTAGGTGCGTCTTATTAAACGCATAATAAAACCAGGGATGGATCAAACTGCTATGCAAGGGGAGTATTATTTCCATCCCTACTTTTCCCATGGGCTTTAAGGGTCAGTGGGATCCTACATAACATATATTTAGCAAAAACTACAATTGAGAATTAGCTTTTGTCCTTGCAGTCATCCTGAATAGAAACTTCAGGTTTTAAAATGAAAAGGATAGAATACAATTGTTCCCTGGTAACATTAATCAGCCTGCACTTTCCATACTGTATACAGTGCAGCTCCTCATTAATCAGCCTGCACTTTCCATACTGTATACAGTGCAGCTCCTCATTAATCAGCCTGCACTTTACATACTGTATACAGTGTGCATTTTTAGGGATGTGTTCAAGAATACATTGGCAGCCCTGCTGTGAATTCTGTTCTGTATTCTCTATACAGTATGCATGCTCCTGGCGGACTGCTTGTGCTCTACAGCGAGTCGGGGCCAGAGCGCACGCGTTTCATTTAGCTCTCAAGCAGCACTGCACTGTGTATAATCTGGAAAGCGGTGAGCTGCAGGTCATGTTATGTAAACACAGGGATAGAGAGCAAGCAAAGACACACAGACTCCTGTACTGCACACTAAATCCTTTCTTTCTTTCTTTCCTCTCTCGCTCTCGTTCTCTCTCTCGCTCTCTCGCTCTCCCGCTCTCCAGGAGCACGAGGAGCTGCACACTGCCCAGTGGAAGAACCTGGAGCAGAGATGGAGTCCTGAGGTAGCGTGAGTGTGGGCCTCTCCCTGTCCCTGTCGCTGTCGCTGTGTAGGCCTCACCATGCTCTAGCACATGTGAACTTTCATTTTATATCATGACATCTGGGACCATACGAGGTTCAAGAAAACTCCCGGTTTGTGTGGTCTGCTCTACCTGCATCTCCCAGGTCATTCCACCACAGTGATGTCTGATTGGTTAGAGACCTCGGAAGTCATTCCTCCAGTGCCTCTAATCACAGGGTTACCAAACCATGACCATCGCTGTGAAAACTGAGCTTAAACACGGATTAAAATGAAGGGGTTCTCCTACGCTGCAAATTTTGCTTTGCTGTATCAAACTAGGGCTGCCAGTTAAGCCTCCAACTAGTAATCGATTTATGGGCACACGAAATCAAATCATGCGAATAAATATCGATGATTGTACCGCCCATTCCTCTCCCCCTGAGCACAACAATTGCATGCAAGGGGTAATTACGCCTTGGTAGCGTCAGGGTAAGAAACATTCGCAACAAGCTAAAATATTTGTTCCAAACAGATTACAGTACTTTGGAATGTAATCTATATAAACACACCCACTGCTTGTCTGGCAGAAATACTGTAAATAGCAAGCCAGGGCCTTCGGTGCATTTTCGTTGATAAACTTAAATAATGTTATTAACTATGCGTGTTACAAAATCGATTTTTGATTTAATCATAGCAGCCCTATATCAAACCCCCAAGTCTCCCCCAGGATTGCCATGCAGTGACCTGAAACCTAGTCTCCTGAAACCAAGTTACAAACCACAGAGTGGCTTCATGTTCCCTCTGCTTTAGAGACACTTCCGGAGGTGAAGGCTGCAGTCAAAAAACCTGATTTTTATACCCGAATACCCGATTCTTAAACAGTGTCTTTCTAGTGATCTAGCCCCTAAGCGATCAGAGAGTGTGCCCTGTCCCATTCATTGTGCACAGGTGCTGTACCTGCTTTAAGAGTTTTCTACTCTGTAATCCGCAGGTTTGTTTCCGAATCTCCAAACTGTTCCCAGGCATTTACTATTTTTTGCGTGTGCGTTTAGAGCAGAGCTTTTTTTTTTTTTTTTGGTACTTATTATATCCTAAAACCCTGGCGCTTACAGGTGTGTAAAAAGATTAAGCCCGTCTAACAGTGATCCTCCCAGTTGTGTGTGTGAGTGTGGGTGGTTTGTTTTTTCCCTGGGACACAGCACACAGTAATGTTGAGCCTGGCTTTGCAGCTGCAGACAGGCAGTGTAATCTTCGCTGACGGACCCTGACACATGCTGGAATTATGAAACTCTAGAACAAAGGCTGGATCTGTCGGTGATCTGCAGGCAGAAGCACAGCCAGCCGTTGCAGTTTTTTTTCTTTAGATTTCAGCAATAGGGCTCTCAGTAGCAGTACAATATGTCTTTTCTTCCACAAGTGAATACAATGATTATCTTGATTCCTGTGCCCTGTTCAAAGACATGTTTTTCATGTCAACACGCCTATAGGTCTTTCTCTTTCTTTCTTCTCTTTTTCTTTCTATTTTGAAGTGTAAAGTTGCAGAGGAGGCCCCGCTGTGGTGCGGGTGGGATGATTTTATTTTTTTCTGTTCACAGTTCAGAGGTCAAGCTAATTTGCACATCTTTGAAGACTGGTGTGGCAGCTCTGTGGAGCAGCTCAGAAAGAACCTGCACTTCCCTTTGTATCCCCATGTGAGTAACACACCCCTCGCTCGCCTTCCTCTGCCTGCCTCCATGCATTGAAAGAATCTGCACTTCCCTTTGTGTCCCCATGTGAGTAACACACACTGCGCTCGCCTCCCTCTTCCTGCCTCCATGCATTGAAAGAACCTGCACTTCCCTTTGTATCCCCGTGTGAGTAACACACATCGCGCTCGCCTTCCTCTGCCTGCCTCCCTGCATTACAAGGTGCAGATTGAGAGTCAGGATATTGTGTTTCAGGAGGATTCGCGTCAGCAAGGCCTTTTATTGTGTTCAGCTTGTCCTGTTCTAAATGTTGTGATAGTTAAACAGAGCCACAAATCAAGACAACACCCCTGCCTATTGGAGCAAACTAAGGACAGTTCTACTTGGTGTTAGGCCACATGAATGGAGTAATGAAATGTGTAAGACACAATTTACAACTGTGTTCTTGCCTGGCTGTATCAGAAACGCACGACGGTGAGAAAGCTGGCTGTGGCTCCGAGGTGGACGGACTATGGATTGAGGATATTCGGCTACATCCATCCCTATAAGGAGGGTAAGTGCAGGCATCCTCTCGCTGTCCTGCCATTAACCGACACACAATCTAGAGGCTGAAATGCATCATGTTATCCCTTTATAGCCTTGATCTGAATCGAATGAGATTAATTAATCCTCTGCTCTTACAGATTAGGAGGTCTGCCTGTCCTTATAAAAGTGTCCCATAGTAAAAGCGCAGCAAAGTGTAATAAAGCACAGTGAAAACAAAGCATAGGTAAGCATTGTAAAGAATAGCAAGGTGTGGTAAATGTATAGTATAGCCATGGGAAAAGCATGGGAAAACTGCAGATTAAACTGCAGTTTATATTTGTTAAATATAACAAAGTGCATTTTAAACCCAAACAAGTTGCCCCTTTTTTATCCACCTTAAAATCAGTTTAAAATGGATGTGCGTTGACTGACAGATATTGTAAGATCAATATAACAGTTGAAGTCAGTGTTTTTTTACTGAAGACTGACTTTGTGGGGTTTATGGATGCGGGGGATGTAAAGTAGCTGCACATATCTAACCCTGTTGTTTAAAGGTGGAAGATGACCTCATAGTTCCAGGGCCTCTGTCGCTATGCATGACCTCACTGTGACCCCAGGGGTACTGTGTATTTTTTAGGGGAGTTCCAGTTTGCCGTGGCCTCGGATGATAACTCAGAGTTCTGGCTCAGTAGAAACGAGAAGCCAGAGGATCTGCAGCTGCTGGCCTTCGTAGGGAAGGTACGTGAGAGAGAGCAGAAGCACACCCTCCTCGAGCCTCCCACTAATCTATCAACCTGAGCAGTCATTCATCTAGTCCTGATTTTTATTATTGTGCTGAAATGTTCTTATTGATGATCAGAGTTTACACTTTACACACAGCTATAAATGCCCACCAGGTGTCGTAGCAGGATCTAAACCCCCCCCCCCCCAAACAAGGGACGAGCCTTGATGGGCCGAATGGCCTTTTCTTGTTTCCAAACTTATGTTAAATAGCCATAGCTTGTTCAGTTATAAAAGCCTCAAGCTGCAGTCTTCCTTTCTTGGATTTTAAGAACCTCCTGGTTCTTGCAGCAATGTGCAGTACTTCTGCTGGCCATTCCTAATACAGCCCTGACACTTTGTCTTTTGCAGAGCGGTAGGGAGTGGACGGCCCCTGGGGAGTTTGGAAAATATCAAAGTCAGATCTCTCAGCCTGTACAGTAAGTGAATAGCAGTCAGATCTCTCAGCCTGTACAGTAAGTGAATAGCAGTCAGATCTCTCAGCCTGTAGAGTAAGTGAATAGCAGTCAGATCTCTCAGCCTGTACAGTAAATGAATAGCAGTCAGTTCTGTCTGTACAGTAAGTGAATAGCAGTCAGATGTCTCAGCCTGTACAGTAAGTGAATAGCAATCAGTTCTGTCTGTACAGTAAGTGAATAGCAGTCAGATCTCTCAGCCGGTCCAGTAAGTGTTCAAAGCCAAGGGTTTCAATACCCTGGAGGTGAATCTCCTGTTTCATCTTCTCCTGGCACAACTCATGTGAACTAAGAGCTGCTATAGAAATAGCACAGAGACCGATATTCATTACTGAGTTATTTAGGTTGCTCTTTCCATTGAAGTGTCTTGTAATTTACACTTCATTACACTGCAATTGCACAGGTGACTGTTACATGGATGGAAATCAGACTCCTATTGCATAGCTGAGCTTTGATTGGTCAGCCTTGCACTCGACCCATGATGTTATCCCAGCAGAACATCACGGATCTAGTACCGGCAACTTCCTTACTGATAACCTAGACAGACATATTAATCTGCCACAAATGTCAATAACACAGAATACATTACACAATTCCTGAAGTGAATTTTACCTTAAACAACATGACAACTGTGGAAACCTCATTTGGCAAAGATCATTCAAACACAGAACAGCCAGGAGACCAGACATCACCTCTCAATGAGAGAAAAAATAAATTAAAAAAAACATACCTAGAGATCGACTCTGAGGGACTAGACAAGAATCTGACAAAAATGAAGCATCCACGAAATGACAAACCAAGTGGGCAGTCAAAGTTTTTTATGACTTAAACAGTCACTATAGAACACCTTAATACAGTTCTACTACAATGTTATGCCTCTGTCAGAAATAGCTCCGGAGAGCCATATGGCATAAGCAGTTACCTGGGGCTCAGAGCGGGCTTAAACAGACACTTAAATGAGCCGCCCCTGAGACGTAACATTTATATAATGTCACATGCAGAGTTCAACTCTGCCAACAATGTGTTTATAGCATACATACAGAAACTTGAAGTCCTATTGTTATTAACCCACTTTCAACAGAAATAACACTTTAGAACTTCGTAGTTATACTTTACTACAGTTGAAATGGGAAAACAGGAACTATTTTATGAGGCCGAATGTTATTTCCACATTTGTCGAATTTTAAAATCACTTTTAAACATGAAATGAGTCTTGATGTTTATTTTTTTGTGTGAGCCATTGTATAATAGGAATAATGCACTCCAGGTTGTGTGTTGTGCCTGCGGCCTCATGTCCATCCACCCGAGGCGTGATGTTATCCCAGCACATTATTCCTTTAGTAAAACCCGTAACAGATCAAACTGCTTTGCAATGAAAGACTTATTTCCATCTCTGCTGTTACAATGCAACTATGAGGGATTGCAAAGAAAGGTAACACTGTACATTAAGTGTCTCTAATTACTGTGTATTTACATAGTAGTTACTTAGCATATATGCGTACTTGCACATAAGTATGATGTTAATAGTTACAATGTACTTAATGTGTAAATTTATTTTGCATGATATAACCAGAACTGTAAACCTAACCTTAACCCTTTTCTGATTTACACGTTGAGTACAATGTATCTATGCATAATAACATTGTAATTGTGTGTGTGTGTGTGTATACACGTGTATTTACCAAGTAACTGCACAGTACTTGGTAACACCTAATGTAAAGTGTTACCCAAATAATTTTTTTATATTTGAATTCAGATTTTTTGTGGATCAAAATACAATCTGAGTCTGAAGTCGGACAAAGTTTGCAGCTTCAACACTATTTGAGAGGTGCATTCATCTTCGACTTTCTAATCATCCTGTATATTGATTGTTGCCTGAATACTATGTAGCCTGATGCAAAAGTTTTGATATAAACACAGTATCTATGTTTACCAGCTGCCTCGGTACTTGGACAACAGAAATACTGTAAATATTGTAATGACAGCCCACCCCCTGAAACAAAACAACGTTTACAATACAAACCAACAGCAAGACAAACATTGATTAAAACCTGTAGTCTTTCATTGCTGTTACCGCCGAGATCTGAGTCTCTAGTCTATCTCTCCTCTCTTCCCAGCCTGTCGATGAAGAGGTACTACTTTGAAGTGCTTCACAAGCAGGACGGAGGAGGCACAGACCATGTGGAAGTGGCGGTGAGCGTTCAATGAAACAGCTTAACCCACTGAGTACCAAATTCATTGCTCTTTGAAAAATCAGAACACAAGCTGGATTTATTTAATTCGCTACATTACATTTAACTTTTATGGGTTCCCAAAATTAGAGTAAGTTCTCATCACAATATAGTTAGAGAACATTAAAATAACAGGTTGATATGCTTAAAATATGCCAGTTTATAATGCTCTAAAAAATGACACGTCCTCAAATGAAGAATATGGCACTTAATGAGAGTTAACAGCTAATGCCAAATTGGAGTAAATAGCTTGGTTGTGTTTGGTCTGTTAGGTTTGCTCAGACTGACCTGCGTTTCTTTTCTTTTCAGTGGAGGCTGAGGCAGGCAGACTCCCAGTTCACACTGATCTCGTCCAGGTCTCTGTCTCTCTACACTAGTAAGTTCTGTCGCTCTGGGTTGCAGTGTAATGGAAACCGGGGAGGATTTAGAACAGAAAGGCTGGGCTCGGATTACTGCTGGAGTCAGTTCCACTCCCAGTATAGTGCAGCTCGGCACAGGCTACACAAACACTTGCAATTCAGATAGATGCACTCGGGAGGCTGCAAGTCACTGTATAGAATGATACAGGATTTATAAGCTCTTCACTCCTACAGTGAACGCAAAGCTCATTTTGACCAGTTTTTACCAAACAATTTTTTCAGGTTTACCAAACTGAATTTTGCCCAGTCAAGCATGTGAAGGTACTGATTTCTACTATCCAGTTCACTATGTACATTAATGTAAATAAATGTGCTGCAGTCCTATAGATTAACTTCACCAGCCTAGGTTAACTTCATCGCTGGTCTCTCTTTTCTGCTGTTGATCTCTTGGTTCTTTGAACGTATTGTATTCTTGAATCTGGAATATGCAGAGATCTCAAAGACAATGCTATGCATAGAGAGTCGCTGCTGCTTTGTGGTATACAGTCCATTCAAATGCAATGAAACCATTTGTTCTACAGCAAAGGTGCTAGTTTGCAGCTGTTTATCACTCGCTTTGAAATTGAAATGTCTTGATAATGTCAACAAGAGAACAACCAAAATAGTTAATCCAATGGATTTGAAATGCTTGAGTTAGCAATCCATTAAAAGGGCATCTGTGATCCTGCTGGAAATGCCACAGGGAGATGGTTAGGGATGTGAACAGTATCTGGGGTGCAGTCCATACAGAGAGAGATGCAGGGCTCCAGGGTGCAGTCCATACAGAGAGAGAGATGCAGGGCTCTGGGGTGCAGCCCATACAGAGAGAGAGATGCAGGGCTCCAGGGTGCAGTCCATACAGAGAGAGAGATGCAGGGCTCTGGGGTGCAGTCCATACAGAGAGAGAGAGATGCAGGGCTCTGGGGTGCAGTCCATACAGAGAGAGAGATGCAGGGCTCTGGGGTGCAGTCCATACAGAGAGAGAGATGCAGGGCTCTGGGGTGCAGTCCATACAGAGAGAGAGATGCAGGGCTCTGGGGTGCAGTCCATACAGAGAGAGAGATGCAGGGCTCTGGGGTGCAGTCCATACAGAGAGAGAGATGCAGGGCTCTGGGGTGCAGTCCATACAGAGAGAGAGATGCAGGGCTCTGGGGTGCAGTCCATACAGAGAGAGAGATGCAGGGCTCTGGGGTGCAGTCCATACAGAGAGAGAGATGCAGGGCTCTGGGGTGCAGTCCATACAGAGAGAGAGATGCAGGGCTCTGGGGTGCAGTCCATACAGAGAGAGAGAGATGCAGGGCTCTGGGGTGCAGTCCATACAGAGAGAGAGAGATGCAGGGCTCTGGGGTGCAGTCCATACAGAGAGAGAGATGCAGGGCTCTGGGGTGCAGTCCATACAGAGAGAGAGATGCAGGGCTCTGGGGTGCAGTCCATACAGAGAGAGAGATGCAGGGCTCTGGGGTGCAGTCCATACAGAGAGAGAGATGCAGGGCTCGGGGTGCAGTCCATACAGAGAGAGAGATGCAGGGCTCTGGGGTGCAGTCCATACAGAGAGAGAGATGCAGGGCTCTGGGGTGCAGTCCATACAGAGAGAGAGATGCAGGGCTCTGGGGTACAGTCCATACAGAGAGAGAGATGCAGGGCTCCGGGGTACAGTCTATACAGAGAGAGAGATGCAGGGCTCCAGGTGCAGTCCATACAGAGAGAGAGAGATGCAGGGCTCTGGGGTGCAGTCCATACAGAGAGAGAGATGCAGGGCTCTGGGGTGCAGTCCATACAGAGAGAGAGATGCAGGGCTCTGGGGTGCAGTCCGTACAGAGAGAGAGATGCAGGGCTCTGGGGTGCAGTCCATACAGAGAGAGAGATGCAGGGCTCTGGGGTGCAGTCCATACAGAGAGAGAGATGCAGGGCTCTGGGGTGCAGTCCATACAGAGAGAGAGAGATGCAGGGCTCTGGGGTACAGTCCATACAGAGAGAGAGAGATGCAGGGCTCTGGGGTGCAGTCCATACAGAGAGAGAGATGCAGGGCTCTGGGGTGCAGTCCGTACAGAGAGAGATGCAGGGCTCCGGGGTGCAGTCCATACAGAGAGAGAGATGCAGGGCTCCGGGGTGCAGTCCATACAGAGAGAGAGATGCAGGGCTCCAGGGTGCAGTCCATACAGAGAGAGAGATGCAGGGCTCTGGGGTGCAGTCCATACAGAGAGAAAGATGCAGGGCTCCAGGTGCAGTCCATACAGAGAGAGAGATGCAGGGCTCTGGGGTGCAGTCCATACAGAGAGAGAGATGCAGGGCTCCGGGGTGCAGTCCATACAGAGAGAGAGATGCAGGGCTCCGGGGTGCAGTACAGTATAGAGAGAGATATGCACAGCTCCGAGAGATTCAGTGTTTGCTCTCTGCTCTCCGCTTTGTAGATGAATCCTCTCTGCTGCTGGATGAGGTGCTGCACATCCCCCAGTCCCCTGCCAGTCACCGCAGAGCCAACTGGCACTCCACTCACACCGTGGAGATGCTAAAGCCAGACCCACGGGACTCCTTCCACCTGCGTAAGTCCCTGAGAGAGGAGCACTACCAGCACAGCATGGCCAATAATCAGAGTTTTGGAGTTCACTTGCATTTGATTTTTCTCTCTCTCTCTCTCTCTCTCTCTATCTCTCTCTCTCTGTCTCTCTCTCTCTCTCTCTGTCTCTCCCTCATTAGTCCCTTTCATTAAAGAGTCCCACCTGGAGCAAGTCCTCCCTGACTGTATCTACAGCCCCAGCTACCTCCTGAGTCCGGGCTCCCCACTGATGCGTTACCAAGGGTTGCACTTTGTAAGTACAAACTCTGCTCTGCTTGGCACGTTTCTCCTGTTTCGGTCCAACCTGCAAAGTATAGCTGGTATACTGGATAGCTCCCGTTCACCTGTTCCCTTGCCTCTAGTGGATGTAAGAAACACCACACAACTCGACAGGGTTGTCAGTGTCTGCTTGAGAGAGGCCCCGGACTGAATGGAAGGCAGGCAGGCAGGCAGGGGGTGCTCAGGTCAGGGTTGAGATGTGCTCTATATAATCTCTCCTTTCTCCGCTGTTCTGTGATTCCTCAGGTGCATCTGTCATACGTTTACCCAAACGACTACACCAGACTCACACACATGGAGGCAGAAAACAAGTGCTTCTATCGCGGGGACGGCTATCATTCAGACAGGTACCGTGTGAATGTTAGAGGGAGAGTGCAGTGTGACAGGGAGTGCAGGGCGCAATGAGCATTGTCAGGTACACATGTAGGGACTGATGAGTTTTACAGCTCTGCAGTGTTGAGTGGAGTTCTCTTTCCTATCCTACTAGAGCGCTCTGCAGTGTTGAAATTAGGTTTTATTATATTCTGAATGTGTAGACGTTAAGGTTTGTACACACAGCCCATCTCAATACAATATATAATAGTATTATTATAATTCTATCTTATTTTTATTTTTTTAAGCTTCTACCTGCTGTTGTGTTGGCTGCATGCATTCGTATTGAGCAGCATGGATTCTTTGAGATGCATTACTGTTTATCACCACAAGACAGTGCTCTCGTTCCAAGTTCTATTTCAGCAGTGCTCTGTGTATCTCTGAACAAAGGTGTCTCTGTGCTTGGTCCTGCAGATCAGGATTTTCCAGATTGATGAGGATGGATCCTCCAAAGAGTCCGAAGCAGCGGAGAATGAGCTGGCCGGACTGGGAGGGCCCAGGTTAGGATTTTGAAGGGGTGCTGCCCCCTACTGTGTGTAATATACTCCTCTGAAAGTTACTCAAAGCTGAATTATTCACAGTTTTATGTTACTGGGCTGGCATAAAGTTCATGATGCTCTGACTGTGTTGCACGAGTTCTGAATCGCTGTGTGTGCATGTCAGATGCTGTCTAGAGATCAGCTGGAGTGGTTATACAGTAAGGTGTATGCAGTGTGAGGTTCTTTATTTAATATGTATTCAAAGTCTGTTCTCGACACACATCAGTGTTGAGTGCATGGAGACTCAGCCACATTAATGCTGTATCTTAAAAAGTAACAGCTCTCTAATGGAGGGCTTCTCATGGTGGCTTTTGATTGGTTACAGAAATCCTGTTTAGAGTAAATGATATATCCACACGTATCCACCTGTTCTGCACCAGTACACTATTCAGCACTCTACATGGGTTGGATAAGCTGCAGAATCTTTTATCGTTACTAATACACCCCATGAGTCATGTTACCTCAGGGACACTTCTGTCTACATCTGCATTTTGTGTAATGTTTAATTTCTTGCCTTTTCTTACGATTGCAAGTTTTTTTCTATTATTATTTTTATTTTCTGGCTCTGCAGGAGGAATCCTGCCGGACTCAGAGGAGCAGCTGTTTGAATATGTAGATCAGGAGGTTCTGGAGAGGCTGGAGAGGGAGGGGGAGAGGATTCGGGGCCAGGATGCGAAGCAGAGGGAGCTAGAGAGGGAGAGATGGGGGGAGAGGCAGAGTCTGGGGCTTGGGCAGAGGATTCAGGGCCAGCGTGAAAAGGAGGCGGAGCTGGAGAGGCAGAGGAAGGGAGAGAGACAGGAGGAGGTGGAAAAGCAAGAGCAGAAGGCAGTGAGGCCAAGGCAGAGGAAAAGGGTGAGGCAGGGGCAGGGGGAGGGGGTGAGGAGGAGAAGAGGTATGAAGCAGAGAGAGGGGGTGCATGAGGCAGTGAAAGAGGAGAGAATCAAGCCAGTGAAGCATGTGGATTACGGAGATGATTTTGATGATTACACCTCCAAGCGCAGGAGTAAGCTGCACTCTGTGAGGGGAGAGGGGGTCTCAACCCAAAACAAGCTTCGCAGGAGAACAGCAGCAGCACCAGGGGTGAAACCCACCCAGATTCCTGTAAATCTGAGGCTCAAGCACAAGGATCTCGCTCCCACAGCCAGGGCGCGCAGTCTCCAGACCGGGCAGAAGATGGTAAAGAGAGGGGCCGTTGGAAAGCACCAGGAGAGTCTCCTGCTGCAGGGGGACTGGGAGCTGGAGGATTACAGGAATGAGCTGTTTATCAACCCGGCTTTCTACGACCAGGCTGTGGACTGGGAGCAGACCTTCGATGTGAAGAACCTGGACTTCGCCGGCCAGCGCTCGGACTGGATGGACCTGCACTGCAACGTGTCCGGGAACCTGGTCCTGAGCGAGACTGAGGCCCTGGAGGTGGTGCGGAGCTACATGGAGAAGCTGAACACCAGGAACAAGGGGTACGGGGGGTGGGTGGGGTGGGTTAATGGGGGTAGGGATGGAAATCAGACTGATGGGAATGGAAATAACTCCTATAGCAGGGGGTAGTCAGCTATTTTATGTGAAGGTCCAAAATTCTTAGTCACAGCAAGGTGAAGGTCCAGAACACATTTTACTCACAAACAAACACAATTTATAATTATTACACATGTTGTTGGTTCTTCACTTGGTTTATAGGAGTTTTTTGCTTTTTAGTAATCAAAACGACTTTTTCACTAGTCTGCCTTTTTTGCTGATTTGTTTCAACATGAGTTATTTCCCTGCTAAAACTATAGAATTGTATAACTGCTGTATTCTTATATGTTTCTGTGTTAGCAGACCCAAGCATTGTGTTTCACTATTTCAAAAACAAAACTTATTGTAGCAAACTAAAGTGAAGCACAAGAAAGAAAAAAAAAAAAGAATTGAAAAATGACTGTGCTTTCTCTTTTCAAGAGAATTCAAATAAAAATATAAAAACCTTAGAAATAATAAATATAGTAATTTTACATTCAATTGTAATCGGCTATTACTCACAGTAATTTAAGTGGGAGACGTGGTAGATCCTTAAGGGGCTTGAGTTACAGGTGAGCTCAATAAGAGCAAGTAGAGGTGCAAAGATGTGCATCAGTCAAAACAGAACGCTAATACTAATATGAATAATGTATTGGTATTTCAGTGTTCTGACCCCTCTCTCCTCTTCCAGGCTCTACTCCCTGTCCTGTGTTCTTGTATTGGTATTTCAGTGTTCTGACCCCTCTCTCCTCTCCCAGGCTCTACTCCCTGTCCTGTGTTCATGTATTGGTATTTCAGTGTTCTGACCCCTCTCTCCTCTCCCAGGCTCTACTCCCTGTCCTGTGTTCATGTATTGGTATTTCAGTGTTCTGACCCCTCTCTCCTCTCCCATGCTTTACTCCCTGTCCTGTGTTCATGTATTGGTATTTCAGTGTTCTGACCCCTCTCTCCTCTCCCATGCTCTACTCCCTGTCCTGTGTTCATGTATTGGTATTTCAGTGTTCTGACCCCTCTCTCCTCTCCCATGCTCTACTCCCTGTCCTGTGTTCATGTATTGGTATTTCAGTGTTCTGACCCCTCTCTCCTCTCCCAGGCTCTACTCCCTGTCCTGTGTTCATGTATTGGTATTTCAGTGTTCTGACCCCTCTCTCCTCTTCCAGGCTCTACTCCCTGTCCTGTGTTCATGTATTGGTATTTCAGTGTTCTGACCCCTCTCTCCTCTCCCAGGCTCTACTCTCTGAAGCATGTTGTGAATGTGGAGAAGCGCCTCGACGCAGTCCAGGGCAGCCGCTACCTGCTGGATTTGGAGCTGCTGGAGGGTGGGGCGCGGATGGTGCGCCTCGCAGTTCTGCCTTTGCTCTGAACCCCTGCCCTGGCCCATGGGGCTCCCTCGGCTCCTCCTGCCCCAACCCCCCCCCCCAGAGAGCTGCTATGCCGGCCGCTGGGACTGACCCGCAGGAACGAGGTCATGGTCCACTTCATTGTGCCAGGTCAGCGAGCTGCGGCCTCTCACACTGCCACCTGTAAATCTTACACTGCAGTCTGTGTTTGAATGAGGGTGTCATTGCCTCTGACTTTCTATCCAGTTAAACCAAGCAACAATGGGATTGTCTTAGGTAGGGGGTGGAGCAGGGTGTGGGATTGAGGTAGGGGGAGGGGCTGAGGCAGAGGGAGGAGCTAGAGTGGGTGGGAGAGACAGAGGAATGGGGGGGGAAATTCAGAGACAAGGGCAGATGTAGCCGGAGAAGCAGAGGGAAGGTGTGAGAGGGGAGCTGCTGAGGAGCTGCTGAATGTGTTTCTCTCCTCACAGTGAAGGACCAGGCTCGCTGGGTGCAGCAGTTCATCACAGACATGGAGGAGCTGTACAGAGAGACTGGGGACGAGAACTTCAACGTGATCATCACTGACTACAGCAGCACTGACATGGATGTGGAGAGGGCACTGAGACGAGCAGCACTGCCCAGGTACAGGAACCACAGGGCAGCTCCTCAAGACGTTTCCAGAGATCTGCGGAGTGCAGAATCCAAGCAACTGGATCCAATCCATTCTGATTGAAGTAAAATATTTAGAAATTCATTGAAAGCGTAACGTCTAACAAGTTGCTTCCTGGCACCGCAGACCTGTGTAGAGACCTGGAAATGGTAACCACACTGATCTTGTGTACACTCACAGCACTTGCTTCATTCAGTTTCAGTGTAAGACTGCACTCAAACTTGTTATCAAGTTAAGTAACTGAGCCACTGTGAGCAGCTCAGCGAAACGACTCCCTTAACAGTGTTCTCCGTGGGCTCTTCTCTCACACACACACACACACACACACACACAGTGTAACATCTTGTACTGATCTTTGAGGAAGGCCCAAGAGCTGTTTTATATATGAACTGGAATGTGGAATGCTGCACTGTCCTCCTGAACTGAGTCTCCGTGCTGTGTTGCTTTCCCCTGAATGCGGCTGTAACTGGTGTCACTGGTTTATCTGCTGCAGGTTCCAGTATGTCAAGCTGGGGGGGAACTTCGAACGCTCTGCAGGCCTCCAGGCGGGCATTAATCTCATCCAGGTAGGAGGGATGGGCGGGAATCACCAGCCAGGGGGGAAAAGTGGGGGCAATGTGACGGCAATGCACTAGCCCTGCTGCACCCAGTCCTGGGGTTCAGAACTCCCCTCTATTAATATTGAAACATCAGCTCTGTACAGTAGGTGTGCCCTGTTACACTTTTTAAAAGCAGGGTGATTGGTAGTTTCTGCAACATTGCTGGAGCATCATCAAAATAGTAAAGGAGAATTGAAAACCGTGCACAATTGTTTATTATGACTTTCCCTGTATACAGTATCTAGAGAAATCTGTTTAAAAAATATCTGGGGAACTCGTTATCTATTCATGGTTGAGGACATTCTTCAGTATCCAACTAGAATTGTATATGGAGTTTCTCACAGCAAAAGCACAGCAGTGTGTGATAAAGCACAGTGAAAGCATGGTGTAGCATAGCCAAGCATTGTAAAGCACAGAGAGGTATGGTAAAGCATATTAAAAAAACAAACTATGGTAAACTAACCCTTATAAAATATTCCCATAGAAAAAGCATAGCAAACTGTAATAAAGCACAGAGAATGCATGGTAAAGCAAACTGGTAACCCTATGGTAAATGCATAGGGATCCATAGGAAAACTGCCTAAAAACATTTTCTAAGGGAAGGCCTGTGCATATCGTGGATGTGCAGCAGGTCAGGGGGGTTTGTTTTCAGTGATACTGACGGCTCTGGTTTTGTATTTCCAGTGTACAACTCAGCCCCTTACAGTGGGGAGGTCAGCCTGGGCTTCAATCTCTCTCTCTCTCTCTCTCTCTCTCTCTCTCTCTCTCGCTCTGTGTTTTGCTCTCAGGACAACAGTAGTATTGTGTTCCTGTGTGATCTTCACATTCACTTCCCTGCCTCCATCCTCGACAGCATCCGCAAGCACTGTGTGGAGGGCAGGCTGGTCTTCGCCCCCATCGTCCTGCGCATGGACTGCGGGGCCTCTGCACAGGAGCCAGACGGTACTGTGCACCACACATGCTCATCAGGACTGGAAACAGGAGTCCCATTGTAGAGCAGCCTGATCCAATCCTGGTTTTACTAGGAGTTCAATAAGACACACCTGAGCTTGTTACCTATACACTGTGGCTAATCATGGTCGGAGTAAAACCTGAAATGGGTGAAACTGCTGTGCAACAGGAGTCTTATTCCCATCCCTGGGTTGTATTGCTGTAATAAAATGTGCCTTCGTTTTTATGATCTGAATTTTAAATCTAAACCAGATCTTTCACTGTCAATGGAAGGAAAACACTAGACCGATCGTTAGAGAGTTCAAGCATCAGTGTTTAGCTCTGTAACTGTTTAGATCATTAAAATAGAGCCCCACATGTGAGGCTGATGTTTTTGTCCCATTGCACAAGCAGGGGGCAGAGGGTCAGTAAAGTAACCGGCTGTGTCCACTGTGATTGCAGGTTACTGGGAGGTGAATGGATTTGGATTGCTGGGACTCTACAAGTCAGATCTGGACTCTGTGGGTGGGATGAACACCAGGGAATTCCGGGATCGCTGGGGGGGAGAAGACTGGGAGCTGCTGGACAGGTAACCAGTGAGAGCGAGACAGCACAGGAACACAGCGTGCAGAGTATCAATCCATTCACTTCATACAGAGCTTGAGTATCAATCCATTCACTTCATACAGAGCTTGAGCGTCAATCCATTCACTTCATACAGAGCTTGAGTGCCAATCCATTCGCTTCTACAGAACTTGCAGTCTAATTCAGTCGAGGCTGCAGTGCAGGTTTTCCTTTTAGTGGAGTTGTCATCCAGGAGCACTGGAACAAAGACCTTTATGAACTGTGAAGCACCAAAGTTCTTTTGTAAATGTAATGTTTGGTCATCTGTATATAACGATATGTACGGTACACAGTGCTGTCCCTGTATACCATGGAACAGGTTATAAAGCGCTGTGGTGATGGCTCCCATTGGCTCTGTAATACCATAGGAGTTGTGTTAGAAAAATGACACTAATGTTCACTCGCACACATTCGGCCTTGGTTCAGGCCTCAACCACACACAAAAAGTCATGCAAATCCTGTCCACGCCTGCGCCCCATGCTTCCTGTCCATACTTGCGCCCCATGCTTCCTGTCCACGCCTGCATTTCAGCTCCAGCAAGCTATGCAAAATTGTTACAGTTTCATCAGTCAAAGTATAAGTTGTATTCTTTCCAGCCAAAGCTCAGAGTCTGAACAATTTAATACTGACCCTACAGGTGGGTTGATGCTCTCGCTCTCGCTCTCTCTCTCGCGCTCTCTCTGTGTCTTTCTCCTCCCTGCAGGATTGTACAGGCAGGGCTGGACGTGGAGCGGATTTACCTGAGAAAGTTCTTCCATCACTTCCACAGCAAGAGGGGGATGTGGAACCGGAGACTACGATCCTGAATGAGGGAAACCAGGCTGAGGAACCCCTCTGAATGAACTGAGAGCAGAGAGGAGACGACTGTATGAACCTACACTACTGAATAATTGAGTGAGGAGAGCAGGCAGTTCTTAGTTAATGAACTGAGAGCAGAGAGGAGATGACTGTATGAACCTACACTACTGAATAACTGAGCTAGGAGAGCAGGCAGCTGTTACTGAATGAACTGAGAGCAGAGAGGACACGACTGTATGAACCTACACTACTGAATAATTGAGCGAGGAGAGCAGGCAGTTCTTAGTTAATGAACTGAGAGCAGAGAGGAGATGACTGTATGAACCTACACTACTGAATAACTGAGCTAGGAGAGCAGGCAGCTGTTACTGAATGAACTGAGAGCAGAGAGGACACGACTGTATGAACCTACACTACTGAATAATTGAGCGAGGAGAGCAGGCAGTTCTTAGTTAATGAACTGAGAGCAGAGAGGAGATGACTGTATGAACCTACACTACTGAATAACTGAGCTAGGAGAGCAGGCAGCTGTTACTGAATGAACTGAGAGCAGAGAGGACACGACTGTATGAACCTACACTACTGAATAATTGAGCGAGGAGAGCAGTCAGCTCTTAGTGAATGAACTGAGAGTGCTTTGAGGGGGATGTCTCATTGTTTTTTATTTATTTTTTATTGTATTTTGGGGTGCAGTTGTAAATGCAGATGAACTTTGTCCTCGAAGCACAGAGGCCTGGTTTCCGAGTGTCTCGTAGTCAGCCTTTGGGAGCTGGCTGCTATGAGCCATTTTAGACTGCAGATTCAACCTTTCAAAAACACAATGCTGCTCTGAACTCATCTATAGATGGGGTACACTGGTGGCAGGTGTACTGTTTTGCAGGGGAGTACTGGGAAAACTGGGAGCTGGCAGACCCAGCTGGAGAATCTGGACTCTGCGTATTTGACTTGAGTTACAGCACAACCTGGAAACTGAGTGAAGACATAGGACTCTGGTGGAAATGCAGAAGCCCAGGGTCTTCTCTGGGTCATTAAGAGGGCTCAGTGTTGCTCAAGGTGAATACTTGAAAATAAGGAGAGATAGGAAGGAGGTGACGGCACAAGAACATTTATTTGGGTTCACTTTCTAACTGCTTTACATCAATGGTTGTTGGTCCCTCAGAAGTTTTATTTTAACATGAATGATCAGAATTCTGCAGGAGATTTTGTTGCACCATCAGAGTATCCTACATGAACACTGAGGTCCTGTTAAGGTACTGGCACTGTTTACACCTAGATATAGACTGCAAGTGCATGCTCCTTTCTAATGAATTGTGCTGCTAGTAGTACTGAACTGGGAAAAAGTCCAATGGGTGTAGAACGACACAAACTGACTGAAACAATTGAAGAAACAGCTGCTTGGGTTTGTGTGGATCGCTGTTCTCTACAGTGTAAGAGAAGCAGCCATCATCACGAACCAAAGCAGCAGTTTTTCATGTGTTTGAAATGCTAAATTAGCCCACCTGGTTTCAATGCAGAGCTTAATAATCGAACGATTGGCTGGTGCAGCACTACATGGGTGTCAGTTTCTCAGTGAATGTGTCGCCCCTGAGAGGAGAGGCTGTTCCCTGCACTATGTCTGTCCAGATGACCTCGGCTCTCCAGAGACTGTGCTGTAGCCGTGGACATTATATAAATATGATGTGTAACAAAATAAACACTACAATATGGGCTGGGTGAGAGGGGAGTGTGGGGGCAGCAGTTTCAAGGAACAACACTCAAGTCTCAGGTATAGACCATCTCCTCACACAGCATGGCTACATTTTTGTTTTGTTTTAAAAAGTGTTTTAGCTCTAAAGAGATGCTTCAAGAAGTTATTCTTCTTCTGTATCAGTGACCTGTTTCTATGGATACTTAGTGGCCTTGGGCCAAGTTTTGGTACTTGGGAATGTATAATTTCTGTGAAAATTGGTATTTGTGTGCAATCATGACTTACATTAAAATTAAATGTCATATAAACTGATTAATTGTTTTGTGTGTTTTTGTTTTCTATGTTCTAAGGATTTCAAGGAGACTGGCTGACAGCCTTGAACTATCCAAGCAGCTGCAGTGTGTATTATTAAAACAGAGCTCAAGAAGTTCCACTGGTCAAAATGATTTTATTAAGCAAAGGAAATGGAAATACGTTAGATACTGTAATAGAGAAGAGCTGTGGACATGTAAAGAAGTATGAGAGAAACTGTCATGTGGTTTTTAAATGAAAATGCAATCCAAAACGTGAATGGCTAAACAAATAAAACAGGAAGTCGGTTTCAACGGTAATTGTATTAAATAACACTCTTCCACGCTGGGATGGGTTTTTCTATCTCAAAGGAGAAGTCTGGTTGAAATGTGCCTCGCAGGGTGAGTCATACAGTCAGGCGAGCACAGGGGTCCCTGAGGTCTCCCCTGGTAAAGGCACAGTCACGTGTTGTGCAGGGGGAGTCATATAATCAGGGGAGTGTTCTTGGCTGTGTGAAGTTGCTGGTCTTTGCTGGAGATTGTGGAGGGAGCATAGCACTGGCTCTAGCACGCCCACAGGTTAAGGAGGCAAAACCATGAGTGACTGTTTCTCCTCATTATGTTACTGCGGACGCAACTGGCCAGGCACCTGATGGGCTCAGGCAGACACGTGTGTAGGGTGTCTCTTCATGTATAAGGATGTCAGACAGAACAGACTGCATTACATCTCTTATACAATGAGAGGCCCTACACGTGACATATGAACTTAGAAACAAGTTCTAGTAACGATTTCCCATTTGGATAACTTTCAGATGAAATGTTAACAAGCAGGTGCTACAAATTTTTTTTTTTTTTTTTTTTTACATCAATTTACTGGAACAAAACTTGAAAAATTCACATCTGATATGGGTGAATGGAGCATTGTGTGTTCTCATGTACACCTGCTAAAGCAGAAACACACATTTCCAGTTCGTGTGGCTCTTTGAATGCCATTGATTCTAAGATCATATTTATTTGTTCTTCCTTATTAACTGACACTAGCACACAGACACCCCAGCAAAGAACTTCCATAAATACTTTTCACTCACAAGCTTTAAATGCATATTTCTTGGTAATTTAAAAGCACCAAAATACCCTGTCTAGATTTGGTAGTGCAAAGCGATGACTTGTTTTGGGTCTCTGTTAAGTTCATTGCTCTCATATGATGGTGTGGTACAAGGCAGGCCATAAATCAGCCATAGTCAGTGATCCAGCCTTCAGGCAAAGTTTTTAAACTAGTGAATAACTACAAACTTTTGGGAGTATGGTTAGAAGGGAATTTGAATTTTACAACACCTCTCTCAAAAAAAAAAAAAATTGGGTGTTATTTTTATAGACATGAATCCTGTTTTTCAGAGCAAACTAGAAAGCTCCATTGCACCATCTTGAATTGAGGTTTATAACCAGCCTTGGTTATTATATAGATTGGCTGTTCCGACTTTACCTTTACAATGATTGAAGCACTGCTACAGTACATAATTGTTTATAAGGCTATCCTTGGCAAAACCCCAAACGATCCTAATAAATTGCTAATTACCTCTAGTAGTACTTATAAGCTTAGATATCGGACTGTTATGCATTGCTAAAGTTCATACGGAATTTGGAAAGAAAAAGGCATTCAGTTTTCTTGCTCTGTGGTCTTGGAATAAACTTCAGGAAAAACTGAAACGTACTGTCTTGATCCCTTTTTAAAGGAGTTCGAACAAAAAATGGACATCTGTGCAGCCGAGACATACATTTGTTTTGGCCAGTGCTGCTAAATTGTTTCTTGTAATTTGATTAACTTGTATGGCATTGGTTGTGCTCATTTGAATTTGTGATTTTTTGCATTGAGTACCACCTAATTGACCAGGTTTCCCTTGATAAAGTCAATGGGACTTTCCTGGTTAAATAATTTAAAAGGCTAACCTGGAAGTACAGGGATGCCCAACAGATAGCTCACAATTCTGGAAAGCCCAGCAGTTTAATTTACAGCACGTCTTAATTTAGCACGCACATATATGGAACTAACCATGAATGTTGTTCAGTCATTGAAAGGAAGGAATTCCCAGGTTTTGGTTATTTTACAGCTGTGTAGGAAATAAAGCACTAGATTCTAATAGCTTTTTACAAGTTTTCATCTGAAAGATTTTTTCAAAAAGGTGAAACACATCAGTCGCCCATGATTTCTAGTAACACTTTGAAGTTAATATCTTTGAGATTTTAGCCCAGATTGAGCTATTTATTTAAATGATTTAAAAGCCTTCCACTTTGTCAAGTCACTTAGCAACTCTGAGTAAGGTGCTGAAACTTTAATCAATGACAAGATCGGACATCAAGTCAGCTATCCCCACTGCTGCCTGCTTCATTACCATGTGCTTATTGCCCTCCTGCAGCATTCTCTTCAGGCTGGCCCAGAAGACCTGCTGCTTCCTCTCCTCCTTGGGCCACTCCAGGTAGGTCTGCTGCCTGAGCAGGGTCCGCAGCTTCATGAACTTCCTGGGCAGGGAGTCTGCAGGAATGGGCTCCAGCAGGATGAAGACCAGGGAGTCCTGCTGGATACTGAGCGCCCGGTGCTGGGCGAAGAAGAGCTCGTAGTTACACCACTCGCTCTGGATGAAGCTCTGGGAGAGCACAAACAGGGTCTTGTAGCTGCTCTCCACAAAGGTGATGATGTTGTCGATGATCCAGTCCCCGGGCACAAAGTCACGTGTGTGGATGCAATAAAATTGCAATAAAAGAGAGGCAGACATTCTATAAAATTTAATGAAGAGACTTTCCATATTCGTGGCTTCCTGTTGTATTAACATTATGAAAACAAAACTGTTCAGTACAGTACCAGTAATTATTAAACCTTCGCCAAATAAGTTATCCTCTTAAAATATCTCATTGTGTTTGAGCTCCAGATCTCTACAAAGTAACTGAATGCAATGTTGCACAAACAAACAATATGACTCTGAATGGTCATTTCAGAGGCTGGACAGTGCTAAGAAATTCTGACCTGTGATTGGTTAAAACCTCATCATAGGAGCAAAAATAGATTGAACTATTGCACTCTCTGTCTGTCATGTGATTGGTTCACATCACTGTCAGTCCCACCCCTTTTCAAAGGAATGCCCTCCACCTGCACTCCAAGCAACAAGATTAAAAGGCTGAAAGGAAAAACTGCTGAACTGTGATTTAATAGAAAATGAATTACAAAGCATACTACACAAGGTATGAACTTCAAACACATTTTCCATTATTTATTTATGTTATGTAGTTATTTACTTCTGCTGTATCAAATATATTTAAACAAAATACTGTAAAGTCATAAATATTTGGGACCAAAATTTACCAAAGTATTTATTTTGGGTTCAAAACAAAATAATTTAACATATGAAATATATTTTTTCTTTTTAATCATATATTTTCATCCCGTGAATTGTACTATAAATAGTGATATTATTGAGAAATTAAGTGGCAGTCTACACTGTTACGCACAGTCATTTCAAAGAAGTGTTGTTTGTCCATGGTCTTTGCACACCTGCATGTGACAGCCTTCACAGATAAGGCTTTCTTATCTGATGAACGTGGGCAAAGATGACATATTTTTCATGCAGCTGGGTTGGGGGTGCTGCCTGCTGGCCATTGCCCAGCAACTGTAGGGCACGCTTCACTCCTGGCTGATGAATACTCCTTGGGTTTCGCAGATGAACACTACTTTGTTCTTGGGTGAGTTCATAGACAGCAAACCTTGACGTACACATGGCATTGTACTCCAAGTGCTCTTTCATTTAACATGCATATGTCCTGGAGCTGAAGTGGTTAAGAACAACTTAATATGATATAAGTTTTGCTAAATTCTCACAGGCAGCAAAGCGCTATAGCCACGCATCGCAAGGTCGAACAACAAGGCTGGTAATTGCAAATTGCTCACGTGCACCAGCTATGTACAACTTGATTTTAGGAGTTCATTGACCCTGCTTTGATTCAGAGCTTACATTAAACACAGGAAAATCACACTTTGTTTACAGACAGAGTTTCTCACATCTTTACCATTTCAAGGGGCACATAAGCAAGGGTTGCGTAATGGAAAGGAACAAACGGCTGATGAAACAATAAGAGCTAACTGGAACAGAACAATGTGTAGACCGCCCTCGCACAGGGTGTGTGTTTATCGTGAAAGGCCTACATGTTCCATTTGTATAGTGTGTAGTTATTTCTTACTCCCTCATCACTATGGTTACCACTGGCCTCTTGCTCATCAGGTTTAGAGTCTGTACCTGACAGGTGATCCTTATGTATCATGCTTGTTTTTATAGAAACCCAACAGATTTTCAGGAAATCACCTTTGTGGTTTCACTTTCAGTTTTGGGGAGAAATGCCTTTTTAATTTGTTTTAGTTTTTGGAACTATGTCCGTTTTTTGGGAAATAGCTAAGAAGAGTGAACTGTTTGTCTGCAAAATAAACGGTGGAGAAAGCAGAAAATCTTTGACCCAATAAAAATTAATTTATAAAAAGATTGAATTTTGATCCACAATCAAAACTTTCTGTAAGAACATTTATTTTTAAGTCCTAGGAGCAAATTATTAGAAATTTAAAAAATGGCAGCACAAAATTTATGGCTGATGAGGGTTAATTATACTATACTTCATTGGAAGTACTGCGACAAATGAAGAAAAAACATATTTCAGGTATCAGCTTTTTTATTTATCTGCTTTCCATAGTGATTGGTGATGTAATTTGTAATCGATGATTTCCATTGTAACACCATTACATGAATGTATTTAAAGAGAAAAAACAAGAAGATGAATCAAAAGAATAATGTTCCTATGAGAGAAGCCATTGATTTCTAGTACTTTTCCGCATTCCGTTCTTGTCTGACAGCAGGTGTGGTGATTAGGGGGAAGAACTTGTTTTTCCAGTTTTCACCCTGTTAAAAGTCTGTGTAAAGAGGCTAGCTTTTAATCTAACACAGAGTGGGGTGTCTGGCCTCTCTGTTCCTGTCTTAAAAATGTTAATTAAAAGCTGTTTATGTAAAAACTAAAACTTGAATTATTTAGCTAAATAGTTTACTGAGCCTGATTTGGATTATTGTGTACATTTTCCTGTGGAATATATTTTTTACTTTTGTGGACTTCTGTTTTTTTTATTGACTTTCCTTTTTTTGGGCAATTCACAGAGGAAGTATCTCAGTCATACCATATTTCATCCTTCGGGTAAGATCTGCCTAAAACATTCCAATTTGGAGGGGTCTCAATGCAACTTGGACTATTCGCTAATGAACTTCCTTGTATATATGGTATATATGATTTGTTGTTTCTTTATCTAAACTGAGTTTGCTGTTATTCACTTACATAAGGAAAAAGTC
The DNA here is from genome assembly GCA_030684275.1 of Acipenser oxyrinchus oxyrinchus. Taxonomy (NCBI): domain Eukaryota; kingdom Metazoa; phylum Chordata; class Actinopteri; order Acipenseriformes; family Acipenseridae; genus Acipenser; species Acipenser oxyrinchus. The sequence goes on from CM060256.1 coordinate 30,868,175, forward strand.
AACATTAATTAGTTCTCTTTTGTGCTGTCTGCTGGTGATGTGATTTATAAGAGTATTTGCAATATATTGGTGTTGATGCCTGTGTTGATCTGGTACAAAACACGTGATTGTTTGTTTACTGAAAATGTTGTGTCCTGAACTTATTCCTTTGGATTTTTCTGAAGATTATACTTTTGTTGATTCCTTGATCATTACAGTAAAACCTCTTATGGTATTTCGGAATAACATATTTTCTTTACCAGATTATTTATCTGCTTTCCAGCAGGATGAGCCCACTCATTTGCTTTGCCACTCTCTTGTCTTCCATGGCTTGGGGAGTCAACAGGCTTAATAAAGAAGAGGAAAAAGGAAGATTCCTGACATGCTCCATCACAGAGCAGCACAAGCAGGACCTCTCGAACCAGCAGCTCACCAGAATCCCACCAGACCTGTCTCCCAGCACCCAGTACCTGGACTTGTCCCATAACAACATCACCAGGGTCAACGATAAAGACCTGGCAGCCCTGCCTGACCTCTGCATCCTGAAGCTCCACCACAACCCCCTGGAGTACATCTCCCCCACAGCCTTCCTGAACAACTCTAAGCTGGAGGTCCTCAACATCTCCTACAGCTCCCTGAAGGCTATCCCAGATTTGCTGATCCCCACTCTTCAGGTCCTTGATGTTTCCAGCAACCTCTATGGAAGTTATGTCCTGGGAAGCTCATTTAAGAATATGGAGCACCTCTTTTCTCTTGCTCTGGGTAGCCCATACGCCACATCCATTAACTACACTGATTTTGCCGCTGTGCGGAATATACCTTTAAGACATCTGAGTCTTGGGTACGGGGAGGGCTTGCAAAGTTATGAGTCTGGTTCCTTCACCCAAATTCTGTCTCTACGCAAACTGACACTCATCATGCCATTCTGTGAACGTTTCCTGATGTTCCAGGACATGCTCAAAGACCTTCAAAGAACACAAGTGGAGAGTTTAGAGCTGGTCAAGTTTCTCCCCAGATATTGCAACATCTCCAGCGACCCATTTGAGGGTCTCAGAGATCTGAGATCCTTGAAGAACATCACTTTCACAGACACCTGGTTCAACAGCTCGGTCTTACATACATTTCTCCAGAATGTCTACAGATCTCCATTCCAAGTTATTGCTTTACTTAACATCACTTTTAATGAAGATATTGAAGAGTTTTATCTGGACTGTGATCCAGGAAAACATGCAGTTAACCTAAAAGCAATCATTTTTGATGGTATCTTGCACTACCAGATGAGATATCCAAAGATCAGAATCAATGTGACTTGTTATTCCCAGATGACCAACCTGAAGTTCTCTGGCTCAGGGATGAACATCTCACCCTGCAACTTGATGTCCTCTCTGCCCTCTCTAGAGGTCCTAGATGTGTCCAACAACCTCTTAACAGATAATGGCTTCTGGTGGCAGGGGTGCTCCTACACCAAAGTCTTCCCAGCTTTAAAGCAGCTTAACTTGAGCATGAACAGGTTCATAAAGCTGAGCTTCATCTCCCAGAAAACCCAGCAGATGAGATCCCTGGAAACTCTGGACCTGAGCTCCAACTCCATTGAGCTTGAAGGCCAGTGCTCCTGGCCTTCGCACCTGACCAACCTCATCTTGAGTAACAACAACCTGGGCAACTCTGTCTTCAACTACCTCTCTCCACACTTCAGAAGTCTGGACCTCTCCAAGACGGGCATTTCAGCCTTGACGAAGGACATGCTCACCAGGCTGCCCAACTTGACACATCTCTTCTTGAGCTCCAATAGCCTCCAGGTCTTGCCTGCTGATCTCTGGGCACCCAGTGTAAAGGTGCTGCATGTGGATCACAATGCAATAAGTGTCATCAGCCAAGATTCTTTAAAAGGGCTGCCTGGGCTCAAGGAACTAAAAGCAGGACACGAGCCATTCAGCTGCAAGTGTGACTCCTATTGGTTTGTGACCACTCTTGATAAGAGGCTTCTGCCCGATTGGCCATCACAGTACACCTGCAGCTACCCTCCTGAACTGTATGGGATGTTACTAGAAGAGTACCAGCCAGGCAGAATAACCTGTGAGCTGTGGATCCAAGCTGCCATTGCAGTCCTTGTCACACTTGTTGTTGTTCTGGTTTTGAGCCTCACTTTCTATGCCTGTGATGGAGCCTGGTACCTCAAGATGCTCTGGGTGTGGATCAGGGTCAAAAGGAGGAGCAGCCAGGAAACAGAAAGGCTGGCGAATGCATCTTTCCATTACCATGCCTTCATCTCCTACAGTCAGCACGATTCCAACTGGGTGGAGAAGCAGCTTGCCCCCAACATGGAGAAGGCAGGCTTCAGACTTTGCATCCACGAGCGTGACTTTGTGCCTGGGGACTGGATCATTGACAACATCATCAACTGTGTGGAGAGCAGCTACAAGACCCTGTTTGTGCTCTCCCAGAGCTTCATCCAGAGCGAGTGGTGTAACTACGAGCTCTTCTTCGCCCAGCACCGGGCGCTCAGTATCCAGCAGGACTCCCTGGTCTTCATCCTGCTGGAGCCCATTCCTGCAGACTCCCTGCCCAGGAAGTTCATGAAGCTGCGGACCCTGCTCAGGCAGCAGACCTACCTGGAGTGGCCCAAGGAGGAGAGGAAGCAGCAGGTCTTCTGGGCCAGCCTGAAGAGAATGCTGCAGGAGGGCAATAAGCACATGGTAATGAAGCAGGCAGCAGTGGGGATAGCTGACTTGATGATCTTGTAATTGATTAAAGCTTCAGAGACTCAGCACTTTACTCAGAGTTGCTAAGTGACTTGATAAAGTGGAAGAATTTAAAAACATTTAAATAAATGGGTCAATATGGGCTAAAATCTCAAAGATCTTAACTCCAAATTGTTATTGAAAAACATAAGCAGCTGGGAGTGTTTCACCTTTTTGAAAACATCTTTCAGATGAAAACTTGTAAAAAGCTTTTAGAATCTAGCTTTTTATTTTCTATTCCCTGGTGCTGTTTTCTGATAATTTCTTAACACATTTAAGTAAGTCTTTTATTACATTTGAAAACAAACACAAGGCACCGAAATGTTGATAAAACGACTTCAAAATAGCATGCTATTTTTGTTTGATTATTATTATTTTTGCCTTTTAAGTGGTCTGAGTTACTGTACCCAATAGGTTTAAATGTACATTTTTGTTAAGATCTTTGCATCAATATTTATTAAAGATATGGGACACCAAAATGAACACATTAGTCTCGTCACTTTGTCAAATTGGTTTGACATAAAACAGAAGGTTTTAAAATAATTTAAATAAGTGGGACAATTTGTTATCACTTTTTTCCAGAAAGTATTATATAATTATAATTCTAAAAACAAAACAGCAATACTATCCCCAAACCTTGAAATGTGTAACATGCACAGACACCAGACACAAAGGGATGTTCACAATGGCTTGGTTTACATGCACTTGAAAATCGACTCTACAGTCATGACTTTGTGACGTTGTCATGCAAATACATCATGAAACAGCAAAAGGACATCCTTTTGGCAGCGCGACTTTAAGGGCAGGGTCGATTGCTTTCTCAGATAAAAATAGCTGTAAAAAACCCATGTAAACCGGAGCAGGAATCATGCTTGTGGCTCACGAGATTTCAGCAGTCAAGATCCCATTCTTCTGACTGAATCTCAATTAATCTCCAGCAGAAAGGCTGTACAAAACACACACACCCCTCTCCCAACACACACACAGTACATTTATGGACTACTTAAAACACTAGAACCGCCGCGGTTATACTCATGCCTACAGCCGCCGACAGCATGATGGTACATTTTAAACATCATCAATATTAAAATGAAAGATAAACTATCGGATACAACTCAAGAGTTTTATTCAAGCACATCATATCAAACATCTGTACAGCCGAAACACCGTATTTAAATGAACAATTAAACATAAAAGGGTTTATTTTCTAACTTACCACATAAAGGCCTTAAGCACTACTTCAAAAAATGAAAATTGAATATTGTAGGTCATATTCAAAATAAAAACATGCATTGTAAAAGGCGGTTCTAATGTTAATGTAACTTTTAGATGTTCCACAAACACACACACACACACACACACACACACACACACACACACACACACACAAATACAAACTCTAAGTAGTAAAACTTGTAAAAATTATATTTTATATAATTGTGTGTGTATGTGTGTGTTGGAAAGGTAACCAGACAAACAAGTAGCGAATGCGCGGCGTAATTCAGAATGTGCGCAACAACACGTGAATTAATTTCTCTTGTTGAATGTTTTTATGTTTTTATCTTCATGGCAACGCATGAATATCTCCTCACGTCTTTTCCTACTTAGTAAGCAGACACGGACAATTAAATATCCCCTCCCCTAAATAACTATGAATTGAGTAACCTGCATTGGTACGGCCAATTTTTTATTTTTTTTTTCCTAAATCAGAACTGCATAGGAACACATTTCCTGAAAAGTATCCTGAAAAGATCATGAGGAAAACTGTCATGGCTTGTGCATGTAAACGCCGCCAATGAGAACTGAGGACAGCATTGGTGTCCACAGCACTGCAGGGTACCAGGCACGGTTCTTTCTTTCAAACTGCAGATAATACAGCTATACTGTAAAAAGTGAGGCAGCTTGTATAAAGACAAAGCAAACAGGCTAGGTGATGCTTTTACTGCAGACATAGCAAAGCACAGGCAGGGCTTAAGAAACCACATTTCAGAACTGAAGTCTCTGTTGCTTAAATAGATTATTAATCTCACAGCTCAGACAGGCAGGAAATCAGCTTCTCACCAGGGCAAAATTTGAATTAAACTGAAGATTTTCTTTAGGGAACTAAAGTCTTAAAACCAGGCAGTCCAGCCCCGAGTTTGTGCAAGTCTGCAGCTGAGCCTGTACTCATTTCATTATCCCAAGAGGTCACTGCGACCCACCTTTACCTTGCGGTGGCTCGTTTTGATTAGAGCATTTTACAGCACTGATCCCCCTGAAGTGCATCAATCATCTATATATGGTTATACCTGCCCTAGAAGTAAGTAGTTGATGCTACCCAGGTAGATTAATTAGTGCTGTAAAATGCTCTAAAAACCCAGCTGCTGCTTATGATCAAATCCACCTCTTAGTCAAGTACTGAGGACAATTCTGTTATCACAATATTCTGATTTGGTGAGAAAGCTTACATTTACTCTCACAAAAACACACCAGTTTTTACTGTTCCCACTCCAGTGTGCTTTTCTGATTGATTTAAGACCACTCAGAGCTGGGATTTTGTGTTATTTCTGTGTGATGTGTTACGCCTTGTTGCACATCATTAATAAAGACTGAATCAGTCTATGACCCGTCACCCTTGAAGGAACTGTCTTCTTTTCTACATTCAAAACATCTGGAGAATAACGTGTTTGTAAATGCACCTGGCTGGGCCTCTGTTGGAGATAACCTGAGGGGTGCATCACATAAAAACAGCACTTCATCACGGTCTGTTCTGTGGTGTTATTCAATCAAATGTCCACAGTGGCTGGGATTAAAGTGCAATTGTGGGGCTGCCATTTTATAGCGCCTTATAAAACGAGCGAATGAACTACTTCAGGGTCTGGATGGACGTTCCATTGGTTCAGAATAGAGATGGAACAAAGACCAGGACAGGAAGAGCCAACTTCCCCCCTGGTGTAGAAGGCATTTCGATGCAACTGAGATCCAAGCTTTGAGAACAGTCCTTGATTGTCATGTATTAAGCCAAGATAATTTTTCATCATTGGACATAAAGTTTATATTTTATCATGAGGTTAATGTTTTTTTGATATTGTAAACATTTTAAATACCCCACATAATTAGGCTCAGGTGAAGAAAAAAGAAAAGGAAAACCTAAATAAATTCAGTTAAAATCAATAAAAATTATAGATAATTGTGCTGTAACATTTAAGTATATAAGCAATAAGACCCTCGACATCCGGCATTACCAGGCGACCGTTTGGTTGTAATAGCGCCCTCGACTTCATCTCCTATAATGCCTGGTAATGCCCTCTGTGTCGAGTCTCATTGCTTATAATTACATATATACAGTACTGTGCAAAAGTTTTAGGCAGGTGTGAAAAAATGCTGTAAAGTAAGAATGCTTTCAAAAATAGACATGTTAATAGATTATATTTATCAATTAACTAAATGCAAAGTGAGTGAACAGAAGACAAATCTAAATCAAATCCATATTTGGTGTGACAACCCTTTGCCTTCAAAACAGCATCAATTCTTCTAGGTACACTTGCACAAAGTCAGGGATTTTGTAGGCATATAGTCAGGTGTATGATTAAACAATTATACCAAACAGGTGCTAATGATCATCAATTCAATATGTAGGTTGAAACACAATTAACAATTAACTGAAACAGAAACAGCTGTAGGGAGGAATAAAACTGGGTGAGGAACAGCCAAACTCAGCTAACAAGGTGAGGTTGCTGAAGACAGTTTACTGTAAAAAGTCATACACCATGGCAAGACTGAGCACAGCAACAAGACACAAGGTAGTTATACTGCATCAGCAAGGTCTCTCCCAGGCAGAAATTTCAAGGCAGACAGGGGTTTCCAGATGTGCTGTCCAAGCTCTTTTGAAGAAGCACAAAGAAACGGGCAACGTTGAGGACTGTAGACGCAGTGGTCGGCCAAGGAAACTTACTGCAGAAGATGAAAGACACATCATACTTACTTCCCTTCGCAATCAGAAGATGTCCAGCAGTGCCATCAGCTCAGAACTGGCAGAAAACAGTAGGACCCTGGTACACCCATCTACTGTCCGGAGAAGTCTGGTCAGAAGTGGCCTTCATGGAAGACTTGCGGCCAAAAAGCCATACCTCCGACGTGGAAACAAGGCCAAGCGACTCAACTATGCACGAAAACACAGGAACTGGGGTGCAGAAAAATGGCAGCAGGTGCTCTGGACTGATGAGTCAAAATTTGAAATATTTGGCTGTAGCAGAAGGCAGTTTGTTCGCCGAAGGGCTGGAGAGCGTACACGAATGAGTGTCTGCAGGCAACAGTGAAGCATGGTGGAGGTTCCTTGCAAGTTTGGGGCTGCATGTCTGCAAATGGAGTTGGGGATTTGGTCAGAATTAATGGTCTACTCAATGCTGAGAAGTACAGGCAGATACTTATCCATCATGCAATACCATCAGGCCCCAATTGATTGATTGGCCCCAGATTTATTCTGCAGCATGACAACGACCCAAACATACAGCGAAAGTCATTAAGAACTATCTTCAGCGTAAAGAAGAACAAGGAGTCCTGAAAGTGATGGTATGGCCCCCACAGAGCCCTGATCTCAACATCATCGAGTCTGTCTGGGATTACATGAAGAGAGAGAAGCAACTGAAGCTGCCTAAATCCACAGAAGAACTGTGGTTAGTTCTCCAAGATGTTTGGGCCAACCTACCTGCCGAGTTCCTTCAAAAACTGTGTGCAAGTGTACCTAGAAGAATTGATGCTTGATGCTGTTTTGAAGGCAAATGGTTGTCACACCAAATATGGATTTGATTTAGATTTTTCTTCTGTTCACTCACTTTGCATTTAGTTAATTGATAAATATAATCTATTAACATGTCTATTTTTGAAAGCATTCTTACTTTACAGCATTTTTTCACACCTGCCTAAAACTTTTGCACAGTACTGTATATATATATATGTTTGAATTAAAACATTGGAGGTATTTATAGGTTTTTGATGGCATGACAATGTCTTGTTATTATTTATATTCAAATCCATGATTTATTCTTACATGATGTAATGGTATTCTATATATTGTGACATCATTTTTACTTCTATCTTTAAATCTGCATTAATTCTAATTAACATTAGTTTATATAAACTTATATTTACATTATCATACAATGCTGGCTCTGAGGATCAGCCTTGATTTGACCTCTCTAGCGCATCAGCATGCACAACTTTTGAATGAATTTTGTTTTTTATTTATTTAAATGTTATATATTTATTGGAGTCCTGCTGGCATAATCGTGTTCAGTCTATTTATCCATTTACTTTCTTTTATTCTATATGTTGCATTGTCCAATTTTAGCTGTTATTTATTTCTTAGCAGACATCCTTATCCAGGGCGACTTACAATTGTTACAAGATATCACATTATTTTTATATACAATTACATTATTTTTTACACATTATTTTTACATACAATTACCCATTTATACAGTTGGGTTTTTACTGGAGCAATCTAGGAACAGCAGCAGTTTCCCCCACCTGGGATTGAACCCATGACCCTCCAATCAAGAGTCCAGAGCCCTGACCACTACTCCACACTACTGTTCTAATACTACAAACTTTACATAATTTATGTCATGTCCTTGACTGGTGAAGTGCTGTACTATTGGTTCATTCATTTTCTTATTTCTAATTAATGAAAGGTGCTTCTGAATTATTTTATAGAAAGTTGTTCCAGTCTCTCCAACATATTTTATTTCATCATATTTTTCACAGGCTATTCCATAAACACTGATATTTTTACAGTAGTTTTTTTTTGTTTTTTTTTTGTTTTAGCAGATATGTGTTGTTCTTATGTTTAATTATTATGTTTGAGCAAATTATTTTGCTCAAATTGCTAAATGGGAAATATCAGACAAGCAAAGAACAAAACACAAAAGAAGAGACAGCTTCTTCGGTCTTTGAGTAAAGAGATATAAACAGTCGGAATTAATTTCAATTGTCTGATAGTTTATTTGTAACTTTGGACAAAGTACCCAAAGAAAGAAAACTTTCTCTTCGTACAGCAGCAGCAGTTAATTCTTGGGCTATGCAAGGCTTCATTTCTTTTAAGTGCAACAAGTTTTGTCAAGCAAAGAATTGCCTCTGTGTATATGTGTAAGTGGTAGTTTACCCCTTCCTATGATTTAGAATATTAAACGTTTACTAAGCATACTTTCTTTCGCTTAAACAGTGATTAGACAAATGTCGACTGATACTTGATTTTGCAGTTTAAATACTGTGTATACAGTAGTCTTCCCAATTTAGTCTAAATTCATTTAGTCTCCCCAATTTGGAATGCCCAATTATTATTTTTATCCTTGGTCACCGCTGCAACCCCCCGGCGACTCAGGAAATGGAGGCTGAAACACGCGTCCTCCGAAATGTTTTCGCACTGCGGATCCACCAGACCCATAATGCCAGAGGACAACACAGATCTGAATGGCTCCACTGCAGACCCGCAGGCGCCCTATCAGCCACAGGGGTCACTGGTGCGCGGTGAACCATTGATTGCCCCGCTGACCTAAGCCCTCCCTACCCGGGCGTGCTTGGCCAATTGTGTGTCGCCCCCTAGGAACTCCCGGTCATGGTCGGCAAAGACATAGCTTGGATTCGAACCTGCGATCTCCAGGCTATAGAGTGCATCCTGGTCATCCTAGGTGGAGCGCCTTTACAAGATGCGCCACTCGGGAGCCCATATTAGCCTAATATTTGAGGTCACTGTCCTCCTAAATTGCTTACCACGACACCCTTGCAAATGAGGCCACGGTCTCAATGGGTTAACTTCCTGCATCATACATAAATAAATAATGAATCAATGACGTGTCTCGTAAACTATAATTTACTGATTTTATGTTCATTCAATAAACATTTTATTAAAACACTGTATTTCACTTGATGCCTATCGCAGACAGAGCAGCATCTTTAAAATCTGGTCGGGAACTCTGCATTTACTACAATCCACAGTGACTTCAGGAGGCAGGAAGCTGATTCCGTGAAATCCATTGCTTTATTGACCAGGACCAGATATGAAAAAAAAAAAAAAGTTTACAAATAATTGAAATAAAAATTAATGTAGTTTGCACTTTATACTAGACAGACTAGGTATTAGTTTCTTAATTACAGATTATTCAATCAACACCAATTTGTTAAATTAGCGCAACGTGTCATTCATCACCAGCTTGGGTATGCAATCTAAAATGCTCACTCTTTAGCTTCTATCTGAATTGTTACTAAACAACATCGAAAAAGACTTTATCTGATCTAAATGTTTGTCAGAATTTCTGCTAATTATCTTTACTGTTGGCTCATTTCTATAAAGGATAGCGATGTGCAAATCTGCTCTCTACAGGGGTCCATTTCTCACAGTAACAAAACATAGTCTTCACTGAAGGAAACATGCAGCTGAGACGTGAGCACAGGCAAGCTTCCCGCTGCGGTGCTGGTTCAGCCTGGCCACTGCCAGGTGACTGGGGGCCAGCATCAGCGCTCTGACCTGCTCCGGGCAGACGGTGGTGCTGCTGAGCGCGGGAGAGACAGGGTCATGTGACCTAAGAGACATGTTGGCAGCCAGGAGCCCCATCTTCACACAGGTGTCCGAATCCTGGCCTTGGAGCATCCCCGCCATCAGTCCAGCCGCCAGGCTGAGGAGAAACACAGACCCGGTCAGTGGACAGGGACCACTGCAATCTAACACTGCGTGAGGGGCCTGTAACACACTGTAATGCACTGTCCTGTGATTGCAATAGAGAAGGTTTATTACAGCATGTTATCTGCGAAGCGCTCACTCGTCCCCTCTCCTCTCTCTAGGGCTGCAGGTTTGTATTTGGGGTCTAGGTGTTTACCATTATTCACAGTGGTGAATGTCTGGGAGTAATCTCCCCCATTAAGCGTGTCTCCTCGATTGAGAGGGTGTGTAGAGATGAGCGTGGTAGTGAGGGCAGGGCCGTGTCTTATTTGTTCAGTGGTATGAGGGTGGAGCTCTTCAGAGGCACTGTTGCACGACATTACCACTTGCTTTGAGGCAATAGGTTGACATTATAATGAATGGGAAATGAAAAAAAAAAAAAACATTACAAACTCTTTGGAAATCTCTTTGAAGCAGCAGTCAAGTTACACAGGCAAACAGACTGAGAGCCTCTTCTAAATCAGGCAACAGATCTGAATAAGCAAGACATCCCACAGACAACCCAAATCAATTCATTAAAATGTGGTTCTGAATGCGAAACCCAGATCACTCAGCCAGCACACCGTTTGGCAAAAGTGAGCCTGCGTACCTTTGCAGGCTCTCAAAATGAGAAAGGGGACCCTCCAATCCAGGGCACGCTTGAGACAGGACTCTGTGCTACAGGTTTGAGTGCAGCATATATGGTTGTCCCATAGCTAGTCTATGGATTTCTTTTAGAAAAGGCATTTGTTTAGTAAAAATATTTTCCCTGAGCATTCTTTTTTATCAAGCTGAAACTGATGAATCAATTTGTATTAGAAATGCATTCATTCTAATTAAATGCATTTATTAAGCATTAATTACAGCTAAATTCATTCATTCCAACTAAGTCAGAAGTTTTCCCTCCCCGTGTGTTTTGAATATTAAAAAAATTCATAGCAGAAATGAGCTTGGATATGGATAGCTTGTTTCACATGGAAAAACCAAACACAACACAGATTATAGCAATTCTTTCTGCTGTCTCTGCTTTAAAGACATGACTCTACCTGTCTCCGGCCCCCGAGACATTCACAATGTCCCCCGCGGAGATGGGGATCGCTGGGTAGTGAACTCCACACAGCCTCCCCCCCTGAGGAGAAGGACAGAGATCAGCCTCATTGAGCAGCACACCACCAACAAACTCAAGAAACGTGTTTGACAACTAGAGCTGCACAAAGCAGTATCCATCCTTCAGATCAAGCTCTCCGAGGATCAGTGGTGTTGATCAGGCTAATTTACCATTCACAGTGAAGCAAGTGAAGAAACAGCTGCTTGGGTTTGTGTGGATTGCTGTTCTCCAGAGTCTAAGAAAAATCAGAAATCATCACAAACCCAAGCAGCTGTTTCTTCAATTGTGTCACTATGAATGGTGTGGTAGAGACAGGTTTGTGTGGTAGAGACAGACAATGTTTCTGCCAGCAACCACAGATGTGGCCACTCTCCAGTTAGTGCAGATTGGTGCTAACTGGGGAGTGGCCACCTGCATAAAAGCAGGAAGAAAGCCTGTGGTTGTGGTGAGGTAGTAGGGGGGCTGTGATCTGTGAGCTGTGAGCTGTGATCTGTGAGCTGTGATCTGTGAGCTGTGCTCTGTGAGCTGTGCTCTGTGAGCTGTGCTCTGTGAGTTGCTGTGGTTTTTTTTGCAACAGTTTTTGCTGTGTTTTGTTTAAACTTTTTCTTTTGGCCCTTGTGCCCTTTGTTTGTTATTTTGTTTATTAAAGTGTGCTTTAGTGCTTAAACTGCACTTCCCTTGCCTCTGAGTCTCTTTCTTGCTGCGACCCTGATACATATGGTAAATTAGCCCCATCAACACCAGTGACCTTCCCCTGTGGAGAGCTTGACCCACTCAAGGTCAGGGCAGCCAGTAAGCCCACTCACGGCAAAGCACTGGTGAGTACCCACTCTGACCTCTGGTGGAGTGGTTATCAGCTTGTATCATACAGAACCCTATACAATATTTAATACACACATTATGTACTGCCGGGTACTATTAAAACTAGTGTATTTGGACAGTACTGTAGTACTTTTTTTATACTGGATCCCCAGTGTGAGTGTGAAAGTGAGTTGATTAGCCCCCCTGCTTGTGGTGTTTGCAGTGCACTGTGGGGATTGATACCGGCTGGTGTTTGTATTCTGCTCCCTGCAGGCTCACTGCCCCCCCCTCAGCATCTCCACAAAGCAGGACTCCGTGGGGCCCGAGTGTCACCACCACACAGCGCAGGTGCTCCAGCAGGGGGCGAGAGAGAGCCAGCGCGCTGCCCAGGATATCGTCCAGTGAGGACGGCACTGCTAGACGGACAGATACAGAAACAGAGACCCAGAGTTACAACAGAACTGCCACTGGCTTCTTACGCAATAGTCTGGGTATGTTTAATTTACTCCCACCTTTCACTTCCAGAGCTCGGCAACTCTACAAAATCAACCCATCCTGACCCTAACCTTAAGCAACCCCAGCCCTAAAACCTAACCCTAACCCAATACCTAACCCTAAAACTAACCATTAAAAATCATCTGACGCCCTCAGGACACTCATTGCACAGTTAGTGGTCGCAGGTGGTACTGCACTCTTAGGAACAAGACAAGGTAATAAAGAGAAACAGAGGAAATGTATCAGTGAAGACTACAGAATATTAAACTTTGCTTCTTCTACTTTGTTTACTGCAGTTTTACAAAGTTGGGAACACTATTTTGTAGAGCTGCACAAACCGATTATTCAGATTGAGCTCTCCACAGAATAGATGCTGACAATCAGGTGAGGGTCACTGGTGTTGATCGGGCTGATTCACCATTCAGAGTGAAATGAGTGAAGAAACAGTTGCTTGGATGTGTCATGATTGCTGCTTTTCTTCGACTCTGTGGAGAACAGCAATCCACACAAACCCAAGCAGCTGTTTCTTCACTTGTTTCACTTGGATTCAGCCCAGTCAACACCAACGCACCTCAACTGTGGAGCTCAATCTGAACAATGGAATAATGGGTTCGTGCAGCTGTATTATTTTGCTTGCAATTGCTCAGTTTTAGAAGTTCAGTTTCATGTAATTAAACAGTCCATCTATACGCAATAAGGAAATGAAGACACATTCAAATGGTATACAAACTAAATTTCCAATATATTACACAGCTGCATTTTATGACTTATATAAACATCGTCATCAACATACATATTGAATACGAGCACAGCATTGCAATGGCAGTCTCTCAGTAGAGATATGAGCACAGCATTGCAATGGCAGTCTCTCAGTAGAGATATGAGCACAGCATTGCAATGGCAGTCTCTCAGTGGAGATATGAGCACAGCATTGCAATGGCAGTCTGACTGTGGAGATATGAGCACAGCATTGCGATTTAGGGCAGCCTCAGTTGCTTCTCTCTCCTCAGATAATCCCTAGACAGACTCGATGCATGTTGAGATTATAGGCTCTGTGGGGCCATACCATCACTCGGGACTCCTTGTTCTTTCATGTATGATGACAGTTCTTAATGACTATCGCCATGTTGGGGTCGTTGTCATGCTGCAGAATAAACTTAGCCAATCAGATGCCTCCCTGATGGTATTGCATGACGGATAAGTATCTGCCTGTACTTTTCAGCATTGAGGAGACCATTACTGTGACCAAATCCTCAACTTCCATTTGCAGAAATGCAGCCGCAAACTTGCAAGGAACCTCCACCAGTGCTTCACTGTTGCCTGCAGACATTCATTTGTGTACGCCTCCAGCCCTTGAACAAACTGCCTTCCTACAAGCCAAATATTTCAATTTTGACCTCATCAGTCCAGAGCACCTGCTGCCATTTTTCTGCACCCAGTTCCTGTGGTCGCAGGTGGTACTGCACTCTTAGGAACAAGACAAGGTAATAAAGAGAAACAGAGGAAATGTATCAGTGAAGACTACAGAATATTAAACTTTGCTTCTTCTACTTTGTTTACTGCAGTTTTACAAAGTTGGGAACACTATTTTGTAGAGCTGCACAAACCGATTATTCAGATTGAGCTCTCCACAGAATAGATGCTGACAATCAGGTGAGGGTCACTGGTGTTGATCGGGCTGATTCACCATTCAGAGTGAAATGAGTGAAGAAACAGTTGCTTGGATGTGTCATGATTGCTGCTTTTCTTCGACTCTGTGGAGAACAGCAATCCACACAAACCCAAGCAGCTGTTTCTTCACTTGTTTCACTTGGATTCAGCCCAGTCAACACCAACGCACCTCAACTGTGGAGCTCAATCTGAACAATGGAATAATGGGTTCGTGCAGCTGTATTATTTTGCTTGCAATTGCTCAGTTTTAGAAGTTCAGTTTCATGTAATTAAACAGTCCATCTATACGCAATAAGGAAATGAAGACACATTCAAATGGTATACAAACTAAATTTCCAATATATTACACAGCTGCATTTTATGACTTATATAAACATCGTCATCAACATACATATTGAATACGAGCACAGCATTGCAATGGCAGTCTCTCAGTAGAGATATGAGCACAGCATTGCAATGGCAGTCTCTCAGTAGAGATATGAGCACAGCATTGCAATGGCAGTCTCTCAGTGGAGATATGAGCACAGCATTGCAATGGCAGTCTGACTGTGGAGATATGAGCACAGCATTGCAATGGCAGTCTCTCAGTGGAGATATGAGCACAGCATTGCAATGGCTGTCTGACTGTGGATACACACAAGCTCCCGACAGCTTAACATGGAACTGAACTTAAATAAATGGGGAATGGCCCCACAGCAAAATAAAGTGTCACCCTTTATAAAA
The DNA here is from genome assembly GCA_030684275.1 of Acipenser oxyrinchus oxyrinchus. Taxonomy (NCBI): domain Eukaryota; kingdom Metazoa; phylum Chordata; class Actinopteri; order Acipenseriformes; family Acipenseridae; genus Acipenser; species Acipenser oxyrinchus. The sequence continues at coordinate 30,883,368 of CM060256.1, forward strand.
GTTCCCCCTAGTAAAAGCATAGCAAAGTTTAATGAAGCACTGTGAAAGCATGGTAAAGCATATGCAAGCATTGTAAAGAATAGCAAGGTATGGTAAAGCATATTAAAAAAACATGGCAAACCAGGGTTAACTATGGTAAATGCATAGTATAGCCATAGGGCAAAAGCATGGGGGTAACTGCAAAAACACAGTGCAAAAATGCTGTGATAAACTTTTATAAGGGGCTAGTCTTCCAGGTGAGTAATTGTCTGTGGGGACAGGGAGCCCCAGGGTCTGGTTCACAGAGGAGCCCCTGCAGTGTGTGTACCTGCGGGGACAGGAAGCCCCAGGGCCTGGTTCACCGCACGCAGCTCCGCCAGGTTGGGAGAGAAGAAAGAAAGAGCCTTCCAGCTACCAGACAGGAACGGCTTGCAGGCCTTGTCCACGTTGGTTGGCTCAAACCACACTGCACAAACAAGCACAGTGCAGGGATGGAAATGAGACTCCCATTGCATAGCAGTCTCATCCAGTCCTGCTTTTACTACGAGTTTAATAAGACACACCTGAGCTTGTTACCTATAAATGCTTAGATGACGGTTTTGGCTCAGGGGTTCTGATAGGTACAGGAAGTAGAACACATGGCTCAGGGGTTCTGATAGGTACAGGAAGTAGAACACATGACAAATAGCCTCTTTAACACAATACACTTTGATAACTCTTTAATGGAAACCACCTCAATGCCCTGTACAAGTTAATAACAAGCAAACTGATTCAAAGATTTATTTACACATGTCTTCAAGCATGCCTTGAGAAATCATCAGGGACTGTTTCTCTTCATCGTGCTACAGTGGACCCTAGAGTGCACACCTGCAGGGCTGGCCTTTGTCCTCCAGAGGTCAGTAGACCTTTATTGAAAGGCAGTTTGATCAAAGGGGTTTTGTTGCATGGAGCTGAATGAAGTCTCCGTTACCTGGGACCCGGTGCTTGCTGGCAATCCCACACACGTAGTCTATGGTTGAAACAGGGATGTTGCCATCCAGACACACCAGCGAGGCCATCGCCAAGCGCTCTTCAAACCTGGAGACCTGACATAAAAACACACAGTTAGAAACACCAGCTTTAATATATTACAGCATGCAGGTCAGGGGCGCGATTTTGCATAACAAATTAATTAATGCTAGAAGAGTGTGTGATGGAAAGAGACAGAAAGACAATGGGCTTTCTGCTCTAAAATATTCAAAAGCATACAGTATTGTAGTTTTGGGCAATGTGTTTGCTTTTTATTTTTCTTGCAGTGTGCATGCAGTATAGTCTGAGTCTAGAAGACTGGTGTTGAAGCATGACCTTGATGAACAGCAGATTCATTGCAAAATTGTCAGGAATGGGAATTTAAACCATTGGCTTTTTGGTTTGTTTTTTTGGAGATTGTTTAATTTCATGGCTCTCTGTTTGATAACTCAGCCTTCGGGTTAATTAATATCATCTTTTACGATTATCTACTGTCCAGGAAACACAGTTTGTGAACAAACGGGTGGTGTCGATTAAAGGGGGTAACTCATAATCGCTGTTAATCCACATCTCCAACAAATGAAGACTCCTCATTCCCAGCGTCCTTCAGGAGAGACACAGACACTCCTCTGGGATGAAGCGATGGGAGCCCCACTCCTCTTCTCTCTTCCTTGGCACTGAGAGCGCTGGGAGTCGCCATTGCTCGGGTTACTGTGGAACCTTCAGTTAGTGCTAAGGGTGAGAGTCAGCGGCTTCTGAGCGAGACAGCACTCTCTCTGTTGTGCTTAGTGTTTGCAGGCTTTTATTTTACAGAATTTTATTTCACTTTGCGTTTGAAACCCATTCACCCTAACACAAGATTGTGAGTTTAACTACGTTCCCCACGTAGTTCGCTATTATACACTCACTGGACCATGATTAGAATTGTATTGGACTCTCCACTCACCTCCATGTGGGTGGTACCAGCCCAAATGGACTATCAGGGGCTACTCAACCTCAAAGACTGGGCACTAGGGCTGTGCCCATACCTGGATTGTCCAAGTAATTGCCTTTAAAAAATGTTAAGTTTTTAGTTATTAAATTTAATGGAAAAAACATTAAAGTTAATTCCATGACACAAAACAATGCGGCCCCTTGGTATCCCTTACTTGCACAATTATTGAGTATCAGTCAATAACAATCTGAGTGTTATTTAATATAGATCCTGTTGTGATCAAACTAACTAAAACTAATTTATATTTCAAAAGTGACTCTTTGTCTAACTTTTCTTCTATCCTTCTGATATTAAATATTTTTTCTTTCACTTTCCTTAAGTGTCCTTAGAATTGCATTGTGGGATTGTAGTCCTGGGCAGGGCGTTATCTCTGATTAAACTCCACAAAGAAATCCAGATCCCAGTTCCCACAGCGGTAGCTCGAGTTAGGTTTAAGGAAAGGTCAGGTTTACGTGATGAATCAGTTACATTTGTTAGTTATGCAACATATTTTCAACGTCAGTTTACGACCTCGGTACGGCAGTCGAAATGTCAGCTCCCTGGATGAAAGGAAAATTCGCTTCCAATCGTCTCTTAAAACACTCAGTGTGGAAGTTAATTGTCATTAATTGATATTGTAAAGGTGAGGGGAGGACAGCGTCTTGTTCTGAAATCAACACATTAATAAACAGGGTTGTTTTTATCTATTTAACCCCAGCCGACAAATACTTCAAGGCAATTACTCAGAAAGTATAAGCATCAGCACAGCCCTACTGGCTAAGTCAATGACTTGCGTGATTGAATTGTTTTTTGTTGGACAGCTGTATGTCTACCACACCTCTCCTGGCACCATGTTCTCAATCTCGTGGTTTATGTACCAACATCAAAAACAACCTGGAGGAGTCATGCTCTACTGCTTTGAGTTATTCCAATTTTGGTATTAGACTTATTTTAATTGTTCCATTTTTACAAACTAGCTTTGTATTTTTTTTCTTCTACTTGTACAAATAAAACCACATTTTCTACCTCTTTTTTAATTTGTTTTATCAAATTCTGTATTTTAATTGAATGGTTTTAATTGTTCATTTTTATTGTGTGTGGGTGTGAAGTGCTTTGGGATCTGTGTGATTAAAGGTGCTATAGAATTGTATTGTATTATATTGAATCTGGAATGACACACATGCAAAGTCAGTCCTTTTAATTCCCCTGAACGGCCAAAACCTCCCCTGTGGATACTTGAACATTGGTACTGATCAAGTCTGTGACTTCACAAAGCTGATTGTCTTCCCTGCAAATCATAATGCCTCAGCACTCTCTTGAGGCTTCCTGGCCTTCTTTCTGGTCATTAACCAACCAGCTGCTTCCTGATTGACTGGCATGCTTTCAGCCAGCAATATTACCCAGAAGACACTGCTGAGGCAAAATTACCCAGGAATTGAAAATGTAACAGTTACCCCAAGAATAAGCCATACAAACTGAGAACTATAATTAAATTAATTAAATCAGACTGTCTAGAATCTAAATGGCTTATCAGCTATCAATCTTTCAAGCATACACACACAGTTGTAGTCAAAGTTTACATACCCCAATGGAAATGTATAATTTATAAATTTAAGAATTTTAGGAAAAATCTTTTGTAGCAAAAGTTTTGCTTTTGTGGATGAGAAAAAAAAAGCTACAACGTGTGCGGAGAAGTCGTGGTGAGCGTTATGCTGACTGCTGTGTTGTTCAAGCCAACCGGTGGGGCAGTGAGTGGAAGTGTGATGATGTGGAGAGGAATCTCCTTTAAACACAAGAATGCCTTTAGTGCAGATTGAGGGTAACCTTACTGCTCAGTGATACCTTGACAAAGTCCTTGAGGCAACAGTTTTTCTGTTCCTGCAAGACAATCCGGAAGTGTCGATTTTCCAGCAGGACAATGCAAGACCACACAGTGCTAGGATTACAATTGCACAACTTCAAGAAAACAATGTCGAGGTCTTGCCGTGGCCAGCTTTTTCTCCTGACCTGAGTCCAATAGAACATCTGTGGGACCAAATCGCCAGTGCCATCCACAGGAGACAATCGTGACCAGTCAACCTTCGCCAGCTGGCTGCAGCTGCACAGGTCTATGTGTCAACGCTGCCAGGGTTGTGTTAATGCTCACTTTGTAATGTTTTCGTTTTGACAGTGTGTCACGTTTCATACTGAAAACTTATCATCATGACTCTTTGATCTGTATTTTTGTTCACAGTTTCTATCTGTTTAAAATATTTGATTAAATCCATTAGACCTGAGTTGCGTTTCTTTTGTGCATCAGTAATTCATATATATATATATAGAGAGAGAGAGAGAGAGAGAGAGAGAGAGAGAGAGAGAGAGAGAGAGAGAGAGAGATCCTGGTGAGGGGTCAGCTTAGTCACTGTGACACTCACATACTGCTCTGTGATTCGCTGGTGGATATCCATATCTCCCACCCCCACGCCCAGCTCTCCTTTCTCTGTGATGACAGCGCAGTACGTCGCCGTGCTGTGGTCCTGTAGCCTAGCAACCCCACTTGTGTTCTACAAAAGAACAAAAAAGGACTAGAGAGCATGAGGAAAGGTCTTTACTGGGTTATTTTTTTTATTGTAAAAAATAAATGCTGTATTTTTTGGGAAAATTAAATTAGCCAAAATGAGTTGAATCAGGCTGTCTAGAATCTAAATGGTTTATCAGCTATCAATTGTTCAAGCATTTTCAATGACAGTCAGTTATCTAAGAATCTAATTGGACTATTATAATAATAATAATAATAATAATAATAACCAGTCATTATATAAAAGAATGCAGAATCACCTATCAAACATAAGAAATTAAAAAGTAAATGAACCAATAGTTCAAATTTACAAAAAATGAACAGAACGTGAATGACCTATAATTTATAGTTTTAGAAGAAATAAAATTAGATAACGTACAATAGAGAAGAATAAAGGATAATAAATGGATAAAGACTCAATACCACGATGCCTGAAGGTTTAAATAGAAAGGAATAGTAGATTTTTACATTATTAACTATGTAGTAAATTACATCACAAACACATGAATAGGATTTCAATAGTAATAAGTGAGTGTAGTTCCTATGCCATAGTGGCATCACAAGCCTCTAAGTACTGCCACTGTTTGTTTCCAAACACACTTTTCTTTGACAAAGGTTTGTTAAACATACCAAAACATTAGGAAGTTGGCTTTTTTGAGCAAAAAAAATTATATTTAATATAACATGTTTCAAAGTTTAAACTGCTGCTTTTTGGTACCCTTCGCACTTCCTCGGCTGTAGGTCACCCTCACTCTCTTGGTCTGTAACCATGGAGACACCTACCATGTGTGTGCAGTAACTGAGTGCAGACTTTGAGAGCGCATCGACTCCAAGAGCAGAGATAAAGAGAGGCTGTGCCCCGAGACGAGTTAAACAGTCTGGAAGAGAAAGACAAACACACCTCAGTCTGATACACAGTGCAGTACTGTCATACTCATGCTGGGGTAATCTGCCTCGCTTCACAAAGCACTACAGGAGTTTAGTAGTCTAGTAGTTTTGCATGTGCCTCTTAATTGCACTGCGCAGGTTTCCTGCCCACTCAAGAACACAACCTACAGACGCAGGTAAGACTTATTCCAGTGTGATCAGTTCAGAACAGATTCAGCAGGGGGCTGATTGTTCAAACTCCTGGCACCTGCTAATTTCAATAATATACCTAAACAAAGGGAGTTCTGAACCCCAGACAGCTCTCTCTCTGTCTCTCTGCCTGCCTGCCTGTCAGACCGACCGACCGACAATCTCTCTGTCGGTCTGTCTGTCTGTCTGTCTGTCTCTGTCTGACAGGCAGGCAATCGCTCTGTCTGTCTAATTTTTCTTACCTGCCAGGTTTCTACCCACGCCCCCAAACGACTGACTGACACTTCCTGGATTCGTCTGTCCCATCTGCAAGAACACGTTTAAATTAAGGTGCAGCATTTTAATCATTCATTGCCCACTGAGCTACCCCTTATAAAAGTTTACCACTATATTTTTGCATGCTATTTTCAGTTTTCCTATGCTTTTTAGCTTATACTATGCATTTACCATAGTTTACCCTAGTTTGCCATGTTTATTAATTACCATGCCTCACTATTCTTTACAATGCTTGCCATGCTGTCACTGTGCTTTATTCCACTTTGCTGTGCTTTTACTATGAGAAACTTTTATAAGGGACAGACTATGCAGTGGTAACTTAAACCTCTGCTGTAGGTCACCTGATCTGATTGCAGTCAGAACTCTGGAGTGAGTTGGACCAGAAACACATGCTGAAGTACAAAATACAAGCAAAGAAGAAGGAGATCTTCAGAAGAAAGGGGCACGGAGGATAATGGGGCAAAGGTGTGTATGCACCTACCAACAACAACAAGGCACCGAACCCCTTCCCCCAAATCAACAGGCAGATGAGAACTTGAAGCATATGTGGGAGCTGCTGTAAATCAAGGCCAGTACGTTAGGTCTGGAAACAAAAATTCTGTCCCTCTTCCTTAATGATAAGATCCGGTGCCTGTGTGTTTACAAATGAACCCCTACAGGTAGCGATAAGAAAAATAGATTTTAAAATCTTGGTTGGCACGGCAATAAGAAAGATTATTTTTAGTGATAACTATTCGTTTTAGAAAACCATGGTGCAAGCTTTGCACTACCTGGGAATCTTAGTATGGGCCCTGTGGGGAGTCAAGGGGTAGGGTGCCATCTATTGGACATTATGGGTATAGCCAATTCTAATGCAACAGATACAAATAAGGTTTATGGTAAATACATTTTGTTCAGAAGTTTTCTCCTGAATAAATTACGAATTTACTGAAACAGTGGTTCATTTCTGACACATTATTATTATTATTATTATTTATTATTATTATTATTTGATTTAGAGAGCCCTATCATTTTACCCCCGATTTTCTTCCCAATGTCCAATCATGTTCCCTCAGCAATTCCCCACACGGCTCAGGACAGCTGAAGGTTCAGTGGGCGTCCTCCGATCCCACGACCAAGCCAGCTTCCTCTTCTACACGAAAGCAGATGTCAGCGAGCTAACAGCCTCTGGAGGACACTTTGTAATGAATTATGAAGTTCCACAACGCTGTCCGATTATTTCAGAACTCACTATTTACAATATTATCTTCATTCAGTCTCCCGGAGGAAAGCCGCGTGCTGATGGTGAAAATTGTCAAAGTGTTTTAAATGAAGAATAAAGAAACACACAGCTCTTTCACCAGGTTCCAATTTCCAGAAAGAAGCAGCCTGAATGATGATGTTCAAATAACCAAAAGTTATCACAGGGATGGAGATAAGACTCCCATTGCATAGCAGTCTGATACATTCCTGGTTTTACTATGATTTTTATCAGACACACCTGAGCTTGTTACCTATACACTGTGGCTTGTAGTAAAACCTGGAATGGGTGAAAATGCTATTTCCATCCCTGCATTACAAGTTTACTTAAACATTTAGTTTAGTTTGCCTGTACATTTTCGGTTAAGCCAGCAGTAAAATTCCTTGCTGTTTAGAGATTGCATAGTCGCTTACTGTTTAAACAATGAATCGTGTGCAGTCTTTAATTCTAGTGTCAGATGAATTCAATGGAGTTGTTCTTTTCCAGTGTTTAGTTTACAAGGTGTACACTGGAAATGCTCCACATTACCTCTGTTGGAGACATACTTTTAAAATCCCCACACTGAGATCTAATACGTGCCAACAGCGCTTTGAGATGTTCTACAGGAAAGGCACTATATACAAATAAAACTGATTTATTTGTATGTCAAGCATCTCATCTTTGGAACATAAAAACAGCCTCTTCACAATACCTTTTTAAAATCACACAGAAATATTTATTTTAAATCTGACCAGGGTTGCAAATCCTGACAATGTCGATTAGAATTGTTTTATTTTGCATTACAGTTTCTATGATTGTTTAAACTACTTTAGTTCTGTTTGAATGCTTTGTTTCTTTTGCCACATAATGTTATTTCTTTCAGTCTTCTCTTGCCAGGACCCCTTCACAATGAGATGTAGATCTCCAGGGTTCTATCCTGGTTAAATAACAACATTTCAATTTGAACTCACCACCAGCTTTTCCTGTTTGACCTTCGCTATGAAGTCCACATTGATCCCTCCGATCACCACCTGAGAGCAGAGAGAAGCGCACTGAATGCTCAGACAGGTTTAAGAGATCCCTGGGACCCTGGAAAACCAGGGTTAGTGTATCTGGGCTTTATTACTAGTTGCACTGTTACTGAATAAAAATAAACTAACCAAAGAGAATCAATTTCTGTCAAACAGAGGTTCAGGCAATCACCAGCTTGACGGATTCAAAGTTTTCAAGAAAGAATTCATTAGACAGAGAGAGCCCCTGCGTCCTGTCCCACGGGTGAATTGAGCTTTATTATCTTTGTTTAGCCTGCAGGGCAATCCACTGTCGCAACGTGTTCTGGTATGTGGTGCAGTGCATCTGTACTCACTGCGCTGCCCTGGGCCGTCTGTCTCTCCCTCCTCGTGCTGGGGGTCTGTCCCTCCTGTCGCAGTGTGGCCAGGGCCCGGGCTATCCCACTGCCCACCGCTGCATTGTTACGAATCAGCGCCATGTCTCAGGCAGCAGACTCAAGGAAACTTAATGCATCGTCTAGTATGAGGAGGGAGCATTGACAAGCAGCAAAACGGCTTGAGCCGTAACAAGTTGTATATTTTTACCATTGTAAAGAGCTTGGAAATGGAGCGCGTGTGTAAAAGGATACTGGCTTCCAGAGACTTCCCCTGGGTCAGTTCACTGACCCTCTTCAGAACAAACGGAGTAACTTCTCTTCCTGTAATCCCTTTCTCTCTGAGGGGAGGAGAGGGACAGGGAGAGAGAGAGAGAGAGAGAGAGAGAGAGAGAGAGAGAGAGAGAGAGAGAGAGAGAGAGAGAGAGAGGGAGAGCAGCTGTAACAAGCCACAGCAATTACTTCACGACCGGGACTCAAACTTGTGAGGTACATTTTCAGATATGAAAAACATCACTGTAACCTGGGGTCAATTATAATCAAAATCACTGCAGAATTGTTTTCCTGAAATTCCAATTCCAATTCCAGTGCTATTTTGTTCAATTCCAATTACATTTACAATTATGCTGCAGTAATTCCAATTCCAATTACACTAAAAATACACATAAACAACTACACACATGAACATGTTTATTCTATTTTTCTAAATAACCCAAGCAATAATCACAGGTACAAATACAGAAACATATTATACAACTTATTTTTTTCAAACAAATGGGGTCACAGAAAGTGGTTGAAAATACACAAATAATGATCAAATGACAAATAAATGCTAATCGATCAATTATATGGTATAATTACAATTACAATTACAATTCTGCAGGTGTTTCTACCGGCTCTCTGTCAGGGCTCACGGTGTCTCTACCGGCTCTCTGTCAGGGCTTGTGGTGTCTCTACCTCTCTCTGTCAGGACTTGTGGTGTCTCTACCTCTCTGTCAGGGCTCGTGGCGTCTCTACCTGCTCTGTCAGGGCTCGTGGTGTCTCTACCTCTCTGTCAGGGCTCATAGTGTCTCTACCTCTCTGTCAGGGCTCGTGGTGTCTCTACCTCTCTCTGTCAGGGCTCGTGGTGTCTCTACCTCTCTGTCAGGGGTCGTGGTGTCTCTACCTGCTCTCTGTCAGGGCTCTCTGGATGGCCTCTTCAATCTCCTGTCCCACAGCAGCCTGTTCTTCTGGGACTGGCACTGCGATCAGCACCCCGCTGCCCAGCCTTAGAGCCAGAGCACTGGCTGCAAGAGGAGAGGAGCACACACAGCTTTCAATACCTGAAGCTGAGGCAACACGAAGCCACTTTGTGGCTTGGAACTTGGTTTCAGGTGACTAGGTTTCAGGTCACTGCATGGCACACCAGGGGAGCCTTGGGGTTTGACAGAGCAGAGTTGCCTCAAACTATGTCTCCTGGAACCAGGTTTTCAAGACACTGTTCCTGAAAAAGTGACTCTGTGTTCCCTCAGGTGAACAGCCTATCCTTCAGATGTGCAGTCAGTGGAGAATTACTCTCTCAGGATTCTGTTCATTTGGCTCTTCCAAGGGTTCAAACACGTGCGGAAGAATTATCTTTTGCACATCAATTCCCGAAGACGTGGAATTGTTTCCATCATAGTAAGAAGTTGGAGTTTGATCATCTTTCTTTCTCTGGCTTTAAAGATTTTATTTGGGAATTGCTTCGAACCTCCTGCCAATGCTTCTCGTACAGCCCACATTAACAGATCGATACAGGTCAATCTTATTTATTCTGGCCTTGGGTTGAAGTTTGATCCGCACATGTTTTTTATTGTGTTGTACATTGTGATTGTCTTTTTATTGTTTTCCAGGACCCCCTTGTAAATGAGGCCTCGGTCTAAGCGGATAAATCTCATGGTTAAATTAATAAATTCACTCATGATACTGTACTATCATGAATAGAAGTTGTTCTAGGTTAAAGACAACTCTGCTTTACTTTCATGTCTTGAATTTCCTAGGTCCCCATTTCTCCATCTGTTCAATCTTTTCAGTCATTACCCAATTGGCTGCCAGCCTAATGCTTTGACCCTGAAGACACTGCTGAGGTGAAATGTCCTACTGTAGGACGTGAAACAATCCTGGTCTACCTGAAAGTACAGCTTGCAAACTAGGAGCTTTTTTTTTTTTAACCCACGAAGATCCCAGATACCTATTAAAATGAAAGCACTGTATATGCTTGCACTTGTGAGACTCGGTGAATGGAAAATGCATGGAATGATTTCATCAGCTAGAAACCCTTTAATGCCAGAAGTCCTAGTTCACCAATTAACACTAGAAGCCCCCTCAACGTGCCCCTAGCCCCCTGTCCTGTCTCACCAATTAGTGCGGCAGCCTCTCGCTCGTCCTTCACGTTGTACGGCGAGACGAAGCCACTCCGGGGCGCAAAAAATGCTGGGAAATCCCGGGAGCTGCCGAACGTGGCAACACAAACCCCCTGAGTCTCCTAAAGGAACACAAACACAGGGACACACTATATCACACAAACTCCGAGTCTCCTACAGGAACACAAACACAGGGACACACTGTATCACACAACCCCCCTGAGTCTCCTACAGGAACACAAACACAGGGACACACTGTATCACACAACCCCCCTGAGTCTCCTACAGGAACACAAACACAGGGACACACTATATCACACAAACTCCGAGTCTCCTACAGGAACACAAACACAGGGACACACTGTACCACACAAACCCCCTGAGTCTCCTACAGGAACACAAACACAGGGACACACTGTATCACACAACCCCCCTGAGTCTCCTAAAGGAACACAAACACAGGGACACACTATATCACACAAACTCCCGAGTCTCCTACAGGAACACAAACACAGGGACACACTGTACCACACAAACCCCCTGAGTCTCCTACAGGAACACAAACACAGGGACACACTGTATCACACAACCCCCCTGAGTCTCCTACAGGAACACAAACACAGGGACACACTGTACCACACAAACCCCCTGAGTCTCCTACAGGAACACAAACACAGGGACACACTGTATCACACAACCCCCCTGAGTCTCCTACAGGAACACAAACACAGGGACACACTGTATCACACAACCCCCCTGAGTCTCCTACAGGAACACAAACACAGGGACACACTGTATCACACAAACCCCGAGTCTCCTAAAGGAACACAAACACAGGGACACACTGTATCACACAACCCCCCTGAGTCTCCTACAGGAAAACAAACACAGGGACACACTGTATCACACAACCCCCCTGAGTCTCCTACAGGAACACAAACACAGGGACACACTGTATCACACAAACCCCTTGAGTCTCCTACAGGAACACAAACACAGGGACACACTGTATCACACAAACCCCCTGAGTCTCCTACAGGAACACAAACACAGGGACACACTGTATCACACAACCCCTGAGTCTCCTACAGGAAAACAAACACAGGGACACACTGTATCACACAAACCCCCTGAGTCTCCCACAGGAACACAAACACAGGGACACACTGTATCACACAAACCCCGAGTCTCCTACAGGAACACAAACACAGGGACACACTATCACACAAACCCCTTGAGTCTCCTACAGGAACACAAACACAGGGACACACTGTACCACAAAGCACACCATCAATATCAACCATGGGAATAAGAATCCTATTGCATAGCAGTTTTACCCATTCCAGGTTTTAATACAACCTTGATTAGTGTGTATCGTTAACAAGCTCAAGTGTGCCTTATTAAAGATTTCACAGTGAAACCAGGAAAGGATTAAACTGCTATGCAATGGGGGTCTTATTGCCATCCCTGTTGTGCCACACAAACTCATAGATAAACTGTTTGATTGCTAATGGGGGTTGAGCTGAACGTATTGCTCTCTGCCTTGTTGACACTCTCAGTGCCCTTATCGATACTCCAGATACTACCAGATACTCCAGGACGTCCCTCATCTCTGATATCCTCTTACCTACCAGATACTCCAGGGCGTCCCTCATCCCTGATACCCTCTTACCTACCAGATACTCCAGTGTGTCCCTCATCTCTGATACCCTCTTACCTACCAGATACTCCAGGGTGTCCCTCATCTCTGATACCCTCTTACATACCAGATACTCCAGGGCGTCCCTCATCCCTGATACCCTCTTACCTACCAGATACTCCAGGGTGTCCCTCATCTCTGATACTCTCTTACCTACCAGATACTCCAAGGCGTCCCTCATCTCTGATACCCTCTTACCTACCAGATACTCCAGGCTGTCCCTCATCTCTGATACCCTCTTACCTACCAGATACTCCAGTGTGTCCCTCATCTCTGATACCCTCTTACCTACCAGATACTCCAGGGTGTCCCTCATCTCTGATACCCTCTTACATACCAGATACTCCAGTGTCCGGCCGATGTCCAGTATGGATTTGACCCCGGCTGACACCACGGCCACCGGCGTGCGCCCCAGCTCCGTCAGGTCAGCACTGACATCCATCGCTGGGGGGGGAGAAGGTGGGGGTGATTTAGTGACAGATTGCACATCATATGGGTTTTTGATTGTACGTATAGAGGTATAGAAGTAATCCCTGTAATTCCTACATAATGTGTACAACCATCACATAGTAGGTATTTTCCTGGGTAGAAAATGTTAAATGTGTATTTTGTATTTTTTATATTAAGTAGCAGTTTGTCAAGGAAATAGCAGTCTGAGTGCTCCTGTATATATTTCAGTCCTAGAGGTCACATGACAGAACACAGAGACACTGAAAAGTTGTGATTGGCTACTGACGAGACCCAGAGCAATAAAGAGTTGCAATGGAGATACAGCGCAGAATGATTTGTTTTTGTAGACAATGAAAAACGTCCATCAATAATAACTGTGAAAAAATATAATTAAAAAACAAATACACTTTTACCATAATGGGTGCTTCTTATACCAGCAATAAATTCTTTATAATCTTAAGCAGCCTTCCTTCCACAGTACAAATTAAAAGGACTTCAGGAATGGAAATATGACTCCCATTGCTTAGCGGTTTGATCCATTCCTGGTTTTAATACGAGTTCAATAACACACAGCTGAGCTTGTTACCTATACACTGTGGTGAAACTGCTATGCAATAGGAGACTTTTCCATCCCTGGATTCAATCATATCACAGGGCTCCCTCCTCACTGCTCTCTCCTCCTCGATGGACCCCTCCCACCCCTCCTGTCACACACGGGGCTCCCTCCTCACTGCTCTCTCCTACTCGATGGACCCCTCCCACCCCTCCTGTCACACATGGGGCTCCTTCCTCCTCGGTGTACCCCTCCTGTCACAAACACAGGGATCCCTCCTCAATGATGGACCCCTCCCACCCCTCCCGTCACAAACACAAGGATCCCTCCTCACTGCTCTCTCCTCCTCGATGGACCACTCCCACCCCTCCTGTCACACACGGGGCTCCTTCCTCACTGCTCTCTCCTCCTCGATGGACCTCTCCCATCCCTCCTGTCACACACGGAGCTCCCTCCTCACTGCTCTCTCCTACTCGATGGACCCCTCCCACCCCTCCTGTCACAAACACGGGGCTCCCTCCTCACTGCTCTCTCCTACTCGATGGACCCCTCCCACCCCTCCTGTCACACATGGGGCTCCTTCCTCCTCGGTGTACCCCTCCTGTCACAAACACAGGGATCCCTCCTCAATGATGGACCCCTCCCACCCCTCCCGTCACAAACACAAGGATCCCTCCTCACTGCTCTCTCCTCCTCGATGGACCACTCCCACCCCTCCTGTCACACACGGGGCTCCCTCCTCACTGCTCTCTCCTCCTCGATGGACCTCTCCCATCCCTCCTGTCACACACGGAGCTCCCTCCTCACTGCTCTCTCCTACTCGATGGACCCCTCCCACCCCTCCTGTCACAAACACGGAGCTCCCTCCTCACTGCTCTCTCCTACTCGATGGACCCCTCCCACCCCTCCTATCACACATGGGGCTCCTTCCTCCTTGGTGCACCCCTCCCACCCCTCCCGTCACAAACACAGGGATCCCTCCTCAATGATGTACCCATCCCACCCGTCCTGTCACAAACACGGGCTCCTCCTCACTGCTCTCTCCTCCTCGATGGACCCCTCCCACCCCTCCCGCCACAAACACAAGGATCCCTCCTCACTGCTCTCTCCTCCTCGATGGACCCCTCCCACCCCTCCCGTCACAAACACGGGGATCCCTCCTCACTGCTCTCTCCTCCTCGATGGACCCCTCCCACCCCTCCCGTCACAAACACGGGGATCCCTCCTCACTGCTCTCTCCTCCTCGATGGACCCCTCCCACCCCTCCTGTCACAAACACGGGGCTCCCTCCTCACTGCTCTCTCCTCCTCGATGGACTCCTCCCACCCCTCCCGTCACAAACACGTGGATCCCGGCTCGATGAGCTGCTGTCATCGTGGCAGAGACCGTGGTGCCGCCGGTGAGACCCTGCAGAGAACAAGTCACAAACACAGCAATAACATACTGTGAATAAGCTAACATCACAAACACTGCACGAGACAGGCAATAATATACTCCGGATATACTAACGTCACATTGATTCACAACGCAACCTGCCACTTATTGGAGTCCCATATGTTTGCATTAAGGGGCTGGTTGTGTTGTGAATCAATGAGAGCCTTTGTGAGGTTCGTTTATCCAAACTGTATTACTGCAGGGTGGTGGAAGAGCCTGAAGACTCAAACAGACTGAAGATGTTAGACTCATATAATGGAACTTTGCAAACAGACTCAAAAAATGTATCACATTTTGTTTAACGATTACAAAACATAGGTATCGGACAGTGATTTTAGTGAAGAAGAAAATTGATAACCTGCAGCTTAATGACTGACCCTAAATTAATTAAGTGAACTTGATTTTATTAAAATCCAGGAGCTTAGAAAAGGAAACTCCAAAATACTGGAGGACACAGAGTGTACTTGGAGAAAACAGTTTCCCACGCTAGAATAAAAACAAACCTTGAGGCCTCCTCAGAGTTTATCCACTAATGGAACTGCTACTCCCTCGCACACTCAGTGCACCCTGTAGTTATTGGATAATTAACACTGGCTATGTATTAATTCATTGCACAATACTTCCCTTGTACAGGCAAGCTGTCACAGGCAAGCTCTCTATTACAGGGGAGCTCTCTTTTACAGGGGAGCTCTCTTTTACAGATGAGCTCTCTTACAGGCGAGCTCTCTTACAGACAAGCTCTCTTTTACAGGCGAGCTCTCAGACGAGCTCTCTTACAGGCGAGCTCTCTTACAGGGGAGCTCTCTTTTACAGGAGAGCTCTCTTACAGGGGAGCTCTCTTTTACAGGCAAGCTCTCTTTTACAGGCAAGCTCTCTCTTACAGACGAGCTCTCTTAGACAAGCTCTCTTCTACAGGCGAGCTCTCAGATGAGCTCTCTTACAGGGGAGCTCTCTTACAGGGGAGCTCTCTTTTACAGGCAAATTCTCTCTTACAGACAAGCTCTCTTACAGGGGAGCTCTCTCTTACAGGGGAGCTCTCTTTCAGGCGAGCTCTCTTACAGACGAGCTCTCTTTCAGGCGAGCTCTCTTACAGGGGAGCTCTCTCTTACAGGCGAGCTCTCTCTTACAGGCGAGCTCTCTCTTACAGGCGAGCTCTCTTACAGGGGAGCTCTCTCTTACAGGGGAGCTCTATCTTACAGGGGAGCTCTCTCTTACAGGTGAGTTGTGTTTCTCAGGCGTGTTACCTGGCTCAGCGCGTAGGGCAGGTCCCTGCGAGATACTTTGAGGGGGGCCTTGCTGCGGGCCAGGAAGCAAAGCTCCTCCTCAGACAGGCCCACGTGCACCCGCCCCCCCAGGACCCCCACGGTCGCCGGCATGGCTCCACTGGCCCTCACAATGCCCTCAACCTCTTGAGCGGTCCTGGAGGAGAGGGGGGTTTAGTTAAGTAGGAGCACATGATTACTGCAAGGACACACATTTACTGCAAGGACACACGCTTACTGCAAGGACAAGGGGTGTAACAGTACACTAATGTCACTATACAATACGTATCACGATATGCAGGTCACGACACGATAAGTATCACGATACATGAGATGGTTACTTGTATGATGCACAATCAAATGATCACTTTATAACTGTTTTGTTAAAAGACAAAAATGATGAGAGTTTGGGAAAGCATGTATATTTTCATAGTACCAACTGTAAAACACATGTATTCTTCATTCAAGAATGACTTGGTGATCTACAATGAGCTGTGTTGTGCTTTTGGTCTTGTATCATGATACAAACAATACATGCCTCTACTATGATACGATATATAATTTAAAAGAAAGCATCATGATTCATCGATACACAGTGAATCGTTACACCCATAGCTAGGACACACATACAGTGTACTGCAAGGACACGCGCTTACTGAAGGCAATGCATTAATTGGTTTCTTATTGGACATAACCCACCCAGATATAAAACACCACATGTTCTGCAGCTGAATTAATTGGCAACATTCACTTCCTTTGAGAGTCTCTTAATTATTAAATTGCTTTCTTCAACCAGCATTGCAGTCCCGTAAACCAGCTCTGACCAGCTGAAATTCACACAACCTCACCAGCTCTGACCAGCTGAAATTCACACAACTTCACCAGCTCTGACCAGCTGAAATTCACACAACCTCATCAGCTCTGACCAGCTCAAAATTCACACAACCTCACCAGCTCTGACCAGCTGAAATTCACACAACCTCTGACCAGCTGAAATTCACACAACCTCAGCAGCTCTGACCAGCTGAAATTCACACAACCTCACCAGCTCTGACCAGCTGAAATTCACACAACCTCACCAGCATGACCAGCTGAAATTCACACAACCTCACCAGCATGACCAGCTAAAATTCACACAACCTCACCAGCTCTGACCAGCTCAAAATTCACACAACCTCACCAGCATGACCAGCTGAAATTCACACAACCTCACCAGCTCTGACCAGCTCAAAATTCACACAACCTCACCAGCATGACCAGCTAAAATTCACACAACCTCACCAGCTCTGACCAGCTCAAAATTCACACAACCTCACCAGCTCTGACCATCTCAAAATTCACACAACCTCACCAGCATGACCAGCTGAAATTCACACAACCTCACCAGCTCTGACCAGCTCAAAATTCACACAACCTCACCAGCTCTGACCAGCTGAAATTCACACAACCTCACCAGCTCTGACGAGCTGAAATTCACACAACCTCACCAGCATGACCAGCTGAAATTCACACAACCTCACCAGCATGACCAGCTAAAATTCACACAACCTCACCAGCTCTGACCAGCTCAAAATTCACACAACCTCACCAGCTCTGACCAGCTGAAATTCACACAACCTCACCAGCTCTGACCAGCTGAAATTCACACAACCTCACCAGCATGACCAGCTGAAATTCACACAACCTCACCAGCTCTGACCAGCTCAAAATTCACACAACCTCACCAGCTCTGACCAGCTGAAATTCACACAACCTCACCAGCATGACCAGCTGAAATTCACACAACCTCACCAGCATGACCAGCTAAAATTCACACAACCTCACCAGCTCTGACCAGCTCAAAATTCACACAACCTCACCAGCATGACTAGCTGAAATTCACACAACCTCACCAGCATGACCAGCTGAAATTCACACAACCTCACCAGCTCTGACCAGCTCAAAATTCACACAACCTCACCAGCATGACTAGCTGAAATTCACACAACCTCACCAGCATGACTAGCTGAAATTCACACAACCTCACCAGCATGACTAGCTGAAATTCACACAACCTCACCAGCATGACCAGGACAAACCACTGCTGGAATTTTTCACAGGGTGACCACAAAAAAACACCTTCACTTGAGCAGTGGTCAGGGCTTCAAAAAAATAAAACACCACAGAACAGATACCCCACATTTGGGTGGCTTATTGACTCCTGTCTGAATGATCTTTAACAGGCTTGTTTGTGTTCACCTTTATCAGAGAAGGAGGGTGACCAGTGTTACGTACCTGAGGTTGTGAGGGTACGGCATGCCATGAGTGATGATGGTGCTTTCTAAAGCAACCACAGGCTCCTGCCTGGCAAGGGCCTCCGAGACTGAAGGGTGAATCCTGAGGTGGCTGCCTGCAAACAGACAAGTTAGACAGGCTGGTATCTGACTGCACTGTACAGGGACGAAGAGCTCTGTGCCACTTACACCACAGATGAGGGCTTCAATTTCACTTTCTACTGTTCACCACCAGTGAGATCCTCATGACATCACTGTTAAAGATACTCTTCCCTGTTATCTTGGATACAGAAGAACCTGCTCATCTGCTGGTCAGAGTCTATCTGATCAATTTCTCATTGTGCCAAACTGAATTACAGGGGAGGCATTGGGGCGGGTTAAGTAATTGAGCCGCTCAGTGAAAAAATCCACTTAACGGCATGTTTAGTTCTGCTTCCTCTGAGCAGCTCATCCAGATTTCATCGGTGATCTGAGTGAGTGAAAAAATTCTTGCTCCGAGCCGCTCAGTTACTTAACGCACCTATTAAAGCCAGGGGTTTACAATCACGGTCCTGGAGGGCGAGTAATATGATATGATTAACTACTTCTGGGTCTGGAATGATGGAGGTTTAACTGGCTGTGTGGTCCAGTGGTTAAAGAAATGGGCTTGTAACCAGGAGGTCCCCAGTTCAAATCCCACCTCAGCCACTGACTCATTGTGTGACCCTGAGCAAGTCACTTAACCTCCTTGTGCTCCGTCTTTCGGGTGAGACGTAGCTGTAAGTGACTCTGCAGCTGATGTCACCCTAGTCTCTGTAAGTCACCTTGGATAAAGGCGTCTGCTAAATAAACAAATAATAATAATAATAATAATAACTGGTTCAATTAAATCATTTAGAACAGGGGTTGGAACAAAGACCAGGAATGGTAAGGAGGCTGTGTGGTCCAGTGGTTAAGAAAAGGGCTTGTAACCCAAAGATCCCTGGGAACAAATCCCACCTCAACCACTGACTCATTGTGTGACCCTGAGCAAGTCACTTAACCTCCTTGTGCTCCGTCTTTCAGGTGAGACGTAATTGTAAGTGACTCTGCAGCTGATGCATAGTTCACAAACCCTACTCTCTGTAAGTTGCCTTGGATAAAGGCGTCTGCTAAATAAACAAATAAAGGGACACCTTTGGACAACCCTGCATTGAGCAATAGATCCTGATTAGAGGGCAGTAACGTCTGGTAATTGACCGCATCAGAAGCCTGGGCTGCTGGCAAGATCAACTACCTTGGCAATGTCAGAACAGGGTTTTATTCTGATAAAAACCTGGTACATTGTGCCTTTCTTATTTTAAACAATTTAAATCTTCTGTGTTTGAAATATAAAACCTACAGGGTTTGGACAAAAATAATGAAATGTGTAACATGCAACACATGCTTTGTGTAAACCAATTGTCACTCAGGGCAGATTTGTTTGCCAATTGAATTCAGATACTTAGAAAAATGGCCACCACAATGGGTCATCCGTTACCATGCAGAAAACACTGTGTTAGAAATGCATTGTGGGATGCTGAAGGTCCAAGTCTTTGAAGGAGGGATGTCACTTTTCCCAGCATTCTTCAGTGAGACCTGATAAATAAATAGATAGATAGATAGATATGATAAGGAAGTGCAGTTCAAGATTCAGCTTTTAATTTACAAGGCCTTGAATGGACTAGAGCCTGTTTATTTGCAGGTGCTGACCCCAAACATTCCTAATTGGATTCTTAGATCACAGAATGCAGGATTGTTGGTTATTTCCAAGGTTAATAAAATGAAAACGGGAAGGCGGCCTTTTTGTTATAAAAGCGCCGAAATTATGTAATGATTTGCCCATTTTTGTAAAAGAAGCCGGGACTTTAACTGTTTTTAAATCGAGATTAAAAGCTCATCTTAAATGATTTTTTTTAGTTCAGCTTTTAATATTTGTTTTTTTATTTATTTATTTATTTTCACTTTGAGGCCCTTTGATGAAAGGCGCTATATAAATATTGTATTGTATCCCATTTAATTTGTAAAATAGGATCAAATAAAAACCTTAATTATAAATATATTTTTAAATTACATTGTTGACCGTTTTTGAAGCTTAGTCTAGGCTACATCTGATCAAAACTAAAAAGTAAACTGCACAAGGTTACATGCAAAACACAAACATCACACACAGCGGTTTCAGAAAGAAAAGTAGAGCAAAGTTGCTTGGTTTTAATTATGCGCAATTAAAAAAAGAACCAGCGAGTGCTTAAATACTACGTGCCAGTCCGCTTATCACCATGCATTAGTCACTGCCGGCGCGTTTAAGTGTTAAATTTTCTAAAAATATTAATTTGGGAAAGCTGCTGCATTGCTTACCTGTTCTGGACGCGTCTCGAGCGGAATGAACTTTAGCCCCATGGCAATGTTTGCAGTAGAACAACATGGGACTGGACTCCGAGGGGTATTTACCCCGCGGATTAAAACCAGTTTAAACCTGGGCGTTCGTACTACGAAGTTTGCGCGTTAGGTTAAGGCACTACATGTTTTTATTTGATGTGTTGTGGTTATCTACAAGCTACACAACTGAAAGCATAAATTACTGTTTTACTTCAAAAGTTTTAAAACAAACATCCTCCCAACTGCACTTTAAAATCAATTCAATACAGAATGAGTTTAGTTTAGAAACTTGTACAGGTGTAAAGCATAGGACTGCATTACACTTGTGTGAGATGAGAATAAACCACAGGCTGCACACATAGCCATGCAGAAATACATCTAAAGGTATAGTGTTATTTTCAGGTACGCGGGTAAAAAGTGGTACTCACTGTGCTTGCTTGCTCATGCCTAAATAACTTCCACTTAGAAGTTATTCCATCTTTTTTTTTTTTTTTTTTTGAATTTATCATATTGTTCCACAATAAAGTTATTCAAATGTTTTTGACATGCAATGCATTGGGTCTTGTACATTTTTTTTTTACTTTTGCAACTTTGCGGTGGACTTCTAATTTTTTCTTGTTCGTGGAGATTTTTTTTTTTTTTTTTTAGAGAAATTGATTGTCTGTTTCCAGTTTAAGTTTGCAAAAAAAGTATAATTAATGGTAAATGTACCTCTTCTGTTTGACAACAGGAAAACGCATCACATCGCAATTGATTGCACCTGTACCAAAATATCACAGCGTACCACTTTCTAACATTACGCGGGTCAAGTTTTGGTAGGCGTACCACATTGTGACAAAGTGCCAGTTAACACTACACCGGCTTTAATCAGTGCAGTAATTAATTTTGGACAGTTTGTACCACCGAACAACAACATGCACATCAGAGACCACGAAGAACTAAGCTATGTGATTAAACACGTTTTAAATCGCATGCATGACAGACATCGTTACTGTGCAGCTATATTATATAGTGCTTGTTGCAGTTTTTGCTGATTAAGGCAAAATGAAGAAACGCTTCACTTCAAAGGCAGAGCGCGGTAGCCTGCAACGAGGAAGGATGAATCAAATCTCCTTGAGGAGTAATAATAGCGCATCTGATTAACAGCGAGAAGAAACACTTTGATGAAATAAAAAGAAAAACGTATCAGAAAGAAAGCTGGTGTCGATCGGGAGCTGCTATTAATACCGCATCTGTGTGTAAATAGGGAGGGAGCAGGCATGATTTACACTGCTGTTGTCTAAATAACGTGACTGTACACTGCATAGAGATGGAAATAAGACTCCAATTGCATATCTGTTTGATCCATTCCTGGTTTTACTATGAGTTTTATAAGACACACCTGAGCTAATACCAGCTAATCAAGCTGGTATTAAAACCTGGAATTGATGAAACTGCTATTCAATAGTAGTGTTATTTCCATAACTGCAGCAGCGGTGTAAATTATAATATGCGGGATGTAGCGGGAAAAAAACACTCATTTCAGATTCGCGTTGTTTATTATTACCACTGAAAATTATTTTGGGGTAAACACTCCAGGTATCAGAAGTGGGGTCTATTCGGTTGGTAACAGGAGGCAGCCAGTATTAGTAAACAAAATTAAACGTGAGTTATCAAGTTTTTCAACACAAGATCCTCTTCAACACCCCCGACATGACTTCATGTTGTCACCCCTATCTGAGACCCAACACTACACTTGAACGCAATCTTCGTTATATAGCAAAGCAAACATCGTTATGATTTAATCGGTGGCGATAAAAATAGAAGCTCAAACGGTATTGTTTCCCTTCTTTTCGGTCGGCAGTCATTTCTGAAATGCAAAATGAACAACAGCCTTTTACTTTGGTGAGTGTTTAATACCATCGCACTTGCCGGGCCGCTCATGTGTATTTTAGATATTTGTGAGAGTGGGGGTCTGAGTGAGGTAAAGGATCACGACAAGCGCAAATTGTAATGCTAAATAAAATAACAGAAATACCTAACTATATTATAATCAATTTCCAACATGACGGTAGCGCGTACATTGTCGTGTCATGGTGTGTTAATACTATGCATACCTATATTGAATGGCTTATTGGGAATATTGCAATTACTAAAAATAAAGCAAAACAGCAACAAAGGTAAGGGTTTCTGAAATAATATTACACATGTGCAGAATCTAACGAAACCTGAATAACAACAATAGAAAAAAAGCTTAGAAAAAAATGAGGTTTTCAGAATTTCTAATTTTGATTTGGTTTAAATTCTGACGTAAAGGTGTCGTCTCGTTTTGGGAAACAGCACAATCATTCATTCGTCGTAACTCATTCATAGCCATTGTTGGCGTGGTAGCTACACGACACACGCCTATTGGTTTGGCGTATTTGCACATTGCTGATTGGTAGTGACCGTGGTATGTTCGGTTTAACATAAAAACACAAGACACCGAACACTGTGTGTGTCTCGTCAATGTAGCGTTCTCAAATAAAAAATGACAATTATGATATTTTTTTTCTGAGAACGCAAGGATAGGTTTTTTGTCATGTTAATTCTTTTTTTTTAATTTGACAAAATGCAATGTTCCTATTTAAAGAAATAATAATAATAATAATAATTAAAAAAAAAAAAAACTCTATATAAAAAATATATTATAGTTCAATTACAAAGATCATCATCTTTTTGGCCTATTTATTTATTTATTTATTTATGTATTTATTTATTTATTGTAGTATGTTTTATAAAACATATTAAGCTGTAATAACGTATAAAGCACACCCATAAAAGTGTATGTGTCCCGCGGCGCCCCCCACACCCTCCCCCGTTTATAACGGTCTTCGGTTTATAACGCTCATATTGTGTATCCCCCGAGACACGCGTTATAGCGAAAGAGACCACTGTGAAAAGGTGCAGTCTCGTTTTCTCTTTAATCTCCAAACTCCCTTTGAAGCTCCGAAAATCGCCGAACAATTGGAGATCGCCGAGATTCCGAAGCCTCTTCGAGGCGGAGTTTGGAACAGCCGGCATCGTCAGGTCGGCGTTCCGGAGATTGCCGAGTGCGAGACCGATGCCTGCCGGAAGATCCGGCCCCGGCCCCGGCCCGGAGCTTCAGCTTCAAGATAAACAGTAATGGCGGAGGCAGCAGCAGTTGAATCTGCAGTGTCCGGAGGAGGTTGGACTAAACACGTCACCTGCAGGTAAAACAATACTAAATAACAAGAGTGCAAGGGAGCGTTTGATTCTGTTTTTTAAAAAACGCGACAGGGATACAAAATGTGCGCGTTTAGCGTGGTTGACAGTGTTATCTTTTGAATAGCTGGGTTTGTGTGTGTTGTGTTACAACTAGGTACTGCTAGGCTGTAGCGATACACACACAGGCGAGTGAATCGTGTTGAGAGAGCCTGTTTGAGTAATGCGTGTAAGCATTGTTATGTTATAATGTTGTTAATGCAGATTATTATTGCAGTGTTATTGTTATTGTTTAATTATTTAGCAGACGTTTTTATCCAAAGCGACTTAAACGGTGACTGTAGTTAGAACGGTGTATTTTATCAGACATTTTGACAAATACATTCTACCTGGACTCGGCACTCAAGCCGGGAGAGTATACTGTATAAAATGTGATGATCAGAAACAAACATACCGTTTTTAGACCGCTTTGCATGTCTTTGTTCATTGGAAAGCTTGTGGATTGTTGCACAATACTGCCACTGCACACACAATTGCAACAGTCTGTGCATGGAGTATTATTGTTGGCTGTAGTGGTATATTTTTTGTTGTTTTCATAACGGTTGCTGTCCTTTTTTATTTTAATTGATTATTTTATCACCCTAAACTCAACTGATCAGTATTATTGGAACAGAGAAAAGTATACAGAATTATAACCTTATCGATTGCTTTGAAATCCCTGTTGATTACTGCCATAAATATAAACAAAGAACGTGTACAAAGAAATATGTTACGTATGATTCAAGAAAAAAACAAAAAAAACAAAAACATTTCTGGCTAAAATGAACCAGTGTCAAAACAAGTAGCAAAATTCACTCATGGCTATTATAAAACAGGAAAATGTGATTGAGCCTCATTTGATGACCTGCCTTATAAAATACTTATTTTCACAATAACCCCATACCTTTTAATACCTTTTTTGAAACTAGTGTTCTAGTGTCACAGATTGTGTTGATGTGAAAGGTGGTGGATTCATCATGTCTACTTGTTCACCAGTGTCTCTTATAATTTTTATACTGTGTGAACAAAGTTTTGTTTGAGAGGGATATTTGCTGCCAATTGACTCCAGGCCCCATGCATTGCACTATTATCCCTGTTTAAAATGGGGACCTTTCCTGGCTGTGTTAAATGCGCCTGTCTGTCACACTACATGGTAAACAGAGCTGATTCCACACCAAACCTGTTATCAATCACTCCCAGACTGCTCTAGACGATTTGGATTACATTTGACTAGAATCAGATAAACTCAATTTTATACAAATATGGTTTAACCCTTCAGGTTCTGTGTGATTTCTGAAGACCCCTCGGTACTGTAGTGTGTGCATGCGCTGGGTTTAGATTCTGGACAAATTGCATGATTCACAGAATAGAAACTACAAAGGAGCTGTGAAGAGCAGAGTTGAGGGATTTGAAAAACAATTCCCGATTTTATAATGCAGTTCCTTGTAAGCAAATACAGAAGCAGACCATGCCTGTTTGCATGATAAATAATCCACTGGGCTTTCCAGTGCACTACATCACTAATCTACTTTTTAGGCAGATTCTGAAAAATGACAAGAATCTGCTGTAACGTACCTAGGGTTGCCATGGCATTCTCTTCACATTGTGTTCTTTGTTTTTTTTTTGGGGGAGGAGAGTCATATACTTAATTGCAAAAAAAAAAACTTATGTAACATACAGTAATGCACAGGGTACACATTGATCATTTGTAATGTGCAAAAAGTCATTCATTATTAGATCTTGTTTTAGTTAAAATCAAGAATAATGTCAAGTAAAACAGTTCTGAATCAAGCAGTGTTTAGCAGAATGAGCATTTTTTAAATCCTTTATCAAGATATTGATGTTTGAGTTAAAATCGATAGCACTCGATTGAAAGTAAATTCATTATTCAGTTTGTAAATGCTATTTTAGTAATACTAATAAAATATTTGGCCAGGCATACTGAGTGTTTTAAGGGAGGGTTCCTATAATAAATGGTGGGACAACAATCATCAAATGAGCCCACTCAAATCTCACTTGAATATGACAAGAGGAACCATTTATATACATACATAAAATAAAAAAAAGCAGGGATAGAAATAAGACTTCCATTGCATAGCAGTTTGATCCATTCCTGGTTTCACTGAGTTTAATGGAGGTAGTGTGGTCCTGTGGTTAAAGTCCAGGGCTTGTAACCAGGTCACTGGTTCATATCCCACCTCTGCCACTGACTGACTCACTGTGTGACCCTGAGCAAGTCACTTAACCTCCTTGTGCTCCATCCTGCGGATAAGATGTTAAATCAATGTCCTCATTTAAGTGACTCTGCATATAATGCACAGTTTACAGCCTACCTCTGTAAAGTGCTTTGTGATGGTGGTCAACTATGAAAGGTGCTATATAAAAATATTATTATTATTATTATTATTATTATTATTATTATTATTATTATTACCTCTACACTGTGGCTAATCCAGCTTCTATTAAAACCTGGAATGGGTGAAACCGCTATGCAATGGGAGCCTTATTTCCATTCCTGAAAAGTTTAATGTGTAATACATTTTTTGTAATTGCTGGATGATAGGAAATGTGCAAAAACTTATACTTGACTTATTTTGTATTTTTTTAAATATATTAAACTCACACTTTATGGCAGAGAGAGTGTGGAAACTTCTTGGTTGTCCTTCCACACAGTACAGCAATCATGTTAACCCCAAATCATTCAGTTAAATAAATACATCTCTGATCTACCTGACCTGTTTCAGTTAATGCGTTAACATTTCTGTTAGCGGTGAGCATTATTACAGAAAACTCAGTGAAATCTGCTAACTTGTTTATCACCCCACATGAGAAGATTCTTTCCCCCCCAGTTCCCCTCATCTACTCCATTGTTATGTACCAGTCACTGGCAGTCCTCAGGAAGTGCAATTAAGGAATCAAATGCTCTGAGGTTTGTTTTGCCAGCTGGTCACTTTCTCTTAGGGTATTCTCTTAGGCCAGTGTGTTTGCAGTGTTTCATCATGGATAGACACCTTGCACAGCAATTCTCTTTCCATAATACAAATTGACATTCTTTCTCAATGTGAGATATATTTCTGTTTAAATTAATACGCAAGTTAAAGGGAACAATCCAGAGAGTCCTGCACACCATCTGTTTACTAGAGGTGCAATCGGAAACCAATTTGCCAATTAAATACCAGACTGGTACCAATCAACAATAGTCGATCCATTGAGAGCTTGGAGGCTCACACAATAGTAGATCAATAATCAATTAATCAATACATAATTCAATACATCTCTACTTTTAACCCTTGGGCCTAGATTCAATCAAAATTATAGCGCTGACGTATCCATTGCAAAATATATCTATGGCAGCGCCATAAACTTGGATTGAATTCAGGTGTGTGAGTCTTGGATAATGGGATCTGGAAGTAGGTGTGTGGTACAGTATTTCAGTCTTTCCAGAGAATTAATTTCTGAATCCTAAACTATTACCAGGTGTTCAGGGCAGGGCTAGTGAATTATAGTTCTACACTGTAACCACCTGTTAGTTTCAGGGAAGGAAATAAGACTCCAAATGCTCAACAAATTCCCCCGTTCCAGGTTTTAATATGAGCTTGATTAGCCATGGTGTATAAGTACAGTAACAAGCTCAAGTGAGTCTTATTAAACTCTCAGTAAAACCAGGAGTGAAGCAAACTGCTATGCAATGGGAGTCTTCTTTCTATCCCTGAATTTTTAAATGGTGCTGCGAGGGGTTCTATAACCCTGTCTCTACAGCCAGGTCAGGCAATGCACTGGTGTCATGACTGGTTTGACAAAACAAGAGACATTTAAACATGAACAAAGGATTGCAATACAAAATCGCCTTTAATGTGGAATCTGTTTTCAAATTGTGGCACGCAATCTTTTCGCCATGTATTCTGCTGTCTTTTCCATGATATTGAGCACTCTGCTAGTGTTTCTAACACACTTGCCTGTTTATTTCTCTCAAGGTATTACATGCATGGGGTTTGCAAAGAAGGGAACAACTGCCGCTATTCCCATGACCTTACCACCAGCAAACCAGCCATGATCTGCAAATACTTCCAGAAAGGATGCTGTGCTTACGGGGACTGCTGCAGGTACAGTAAGGAGGTGCTGTCTCCACAGCTCCAGGGTGGATGGACTTGTGTCTTGTATTAGGGGCTGCATTTATAAAGCCATTAAAAACAGTTTGAGAAAAATAAGTGTGACCCATTATTGCTCATCCGGTTCTTATCTGCTTATTGGTCCCAGAATTTTGTCCAGTCGGCTGGTACTAAAAGATCCCAGTGGTTCAATCAGGGTTTGGGTCAATTCCTGTTTTTCAATTACAATTTATTTTTAAAATCAATTCCAACTCCCAGTCCCTTTTAATCAATTCCAACACATCATTGATCAAAATTGCAATTAGCAGGATTCTGTTAAAACAAGCTTCCACAGTGGCAACAAATTACTTCAGCTGAAGTTACTGTTTGGTAGTCCAATTAAATTGGCTTCAAATAAAAGCAGGTGAACACTCCCAAAAATTGGCAGATCATACAAATGTGCGATTTGAAAACGATTATGCTCAGAGGTGGGAGGTTCTTTTGGCCATTCCTTCCTCCTTGAGACAGATGATGACTGTTAATGCAAATGATTTTTTACCTTCTGGAGTTTAAATCTGGTGGGTGGATTCTGAAATTAATTTAATTGGCTCAATCTCTTGTGGCAAATTTGTTGTATTTATTTTTTTGGTTTATGGATCTGTTAAGATGTTTGTAGCTAAAGCTGAGGGAACAGAAAGCCACTTTCTCAGAAACACTGGCTTGAAACCTGGTTCCAGGAGACTGGGATACCTAGTTTGAGGCAACCTTGCTGTGTCAAACACCAAGTCTCCCCTGGTGTGCCATGCAGTGGCCTGAAACCTAGTCTCTAGGCTTTCACTGATATAGCCTGTGTTACTTCAGGGTTAGAAACTCCTGCTCGCCCGAGGCAAATTAAATCTGTGTCTCAGTAGTCCTCTGGATGAGTACTTAAAACAAATGTACACATATACTCTCACGTTCAGTCTTGCGTTTAAAAAAAAAAATGCGGGGAAGTCAATTTTCTAACGGGGTGTAGCAATGGTGAATAAGCATTCACAAATAATGCTTAGAAAACAGTCACTCAGAACTAAAACCTCCCTTCATCTCCCCTGCAATGCCAA
Source organism: Acipenser oxyrinchus oxyrinchus (assembly GCA_030684275.1). Classification (NCBI taxonomy): domain Eukaryota; kingdom Metazoa; phylum Chordata; class Actinopteri; order Acipenseriformes; family Acipenseridae; genus Acipenser; species Acipenser oxyrinchus. The sequence goes on from CM060256.1 coordinate 30,912,700, forward strand.
CCCCACTGAATGGTGTTTTACATTTGTGTTCTCCCTCTGCACGGGATGCGAAGTTTATCATTTGAATTTACCGAATTTACTTCTTTTGAAGTAAGTGTAAAGTCATTTTACAAAAATGTGGAGATTTATACTGTGTTACGACACTGACTGAAAATGTAATTAGTAAAGGGGGCCGGTTGCACTAACGAGGTCAAACAGTAGGCCACGTTTTATTAAACATTTTAAAACTAATAAACAACAATTGAATCTGGCAGATTCTATTGTACTTGCTGAAGCGGTTTTCTCCCACTGCTAATTTAAAAAAATAAATAAATAAATAGCCACCTAGCTAACAATTTAATCCTGAGGGCTACAGTGAAACTTACTGTCTTTAAATTGGGACTTTAGTGAAGACTGTATGTGTACGTGAGTTCACGATAGTAATTCATTGCCAGACAGCATTTTTGTAAATAGCAACACATGTAATGTACAATAAAATAAACATTTTATTTGTGTCACCGGTGTCACTTTCAGGCAGAGCTTCATGGTCAGCAAGGTGACACAGCTAAAAATTTTTTCCTCTGTCCTCACGTCTGGTGCTGTCAGTGTCAGTTTCTCAGCACACAGTACAGTTAGTTGCTCAGTAACGAGGTGCAAACAGATGATTGATCGATCTGTGGGAGCGTTTACAAAGGTGCTTTGTTAAAAAAATGTAAATATAAATTTATAATGCTGTTTATTTTTTAGCTAAATAAAATCTAAGCTTATTTTTAGGGACCCCAACTGTTGTTGTTGATTCCAACTTAGGCACTTCACGTAAGGACTAGCAAGTTTACATCAGGACTAGCAAGTTTTAAAAGGTACTAGTCCTTTGGACTAGTAGCACAACATTGTTAGTTTCTAACACTGTTACTTCCAGTATGTCTGGCCATTACAACTGAATATCAGCTTCTGTACTTGGGTGAAAGCACCTTAAACACAGACAATATCGAAAAATGAAACAAACAACCAACAAAAAACATATAGTTGTGTTTGAGTAATTGCAATAATAATAACAACCTCTCAACCTGAATCGTATAAAAGGGAAGAAGACGTACTATGACAATGTAGTGTGAAGCTACCTACTCTTCAAGGTGTAAGTGTGGATTTGGAAGAGATTGGGAAACTGCACTATAATTGGCAGAAGCAGCTGTGTCATATGGCTCCTGTTTTTCACAGCTGGTTCCTCCATTCAGGGGGCAGTTTGCAGTGTTTTGGTGACAGGAAAAACACACCAGTAATGCTGTAAACTAGTCAAGCAGACCAACGTTCTGGCTGCAAAATACATGAAGGAGACACAAGCCAAATATTTTGTCTGCTTGACCTAAGGCAAGAAAATGAAAAAATACTCAGTAGTGGTATTGCATGTGCTGATATGAGATAGGAAACTGTATTGTGGCTGGTTCATGTTTTATATTGCCAGGTTCAGTTGTGTGCCGTTTGTTTGTTTTGCTTGAGGCATGTACAGTTTTAGTGTGTTACATGTACTAGGGTTCAGGATGGTCTCACACTTGGCTATGCTGTACAGCAGCACATACAATCTCAGGAATCCAAATTGCTGTCTTGCCTGCCTTGGGTTTCAGCTAGTCTTGCTTATTAGCGATAGTGTTGTAACCCAGGGCACATTGTACTGTAGGTATATTTTTATATGTTTGGATTAATGGTTATATTAGTTACAGTAAAGTTGTGCACCAGTGAATTCATGATGGAGCTGAATTGGCGAGCATTCAGCCAGACACATTTCTAACACCTTTGTTTTCTCTTGCATAATTCAAGCCCATCTGCTTAATCACCTCCCTGTTTTATGATGCAACAAACAGTTTTCATAATTTCGCTTTTCCATGTGTGAGCTTTACACAAGGGGTTTTAGTCTCCTGAATTTTGAATGTTCCTGCATAATTTTGAATTCCCAAAATTTTAGTAAGAGATAAGAGAATTTGAATGCCCGTTTTGAAAGCGGGCTGATGATGATGTTGCTTGTCATAATAAGAGGTCATGCGTTGGTTTTAAAACACTAAATAGCACTCCTTTAAAAGACAGTGTTGCTAGTGAGATATTACACTTGTTTAGAGTCCTGGTTTAATACTCAGTTTAAAGGGGAGCTAGTGATAATGTTGCTAGCGCTCATTCAAGAGAAGAAATTGATTTTATAGCCTGGATTAGCGCTTTAAAGGGGGGTGCTGTGATAATGTTGCTAGTGAGAGGTTAGACAGTGGGTTTTAAACCAGAAGCAGATGTCTTGCTCATTAGAGGTGTTTGTTCCCTTTGCTGCACAGGTATGACCACACCAAACCACCCAAGCAGGATGTCCTGAGTGGTCCCAAGCCGATGATGCCAGCGGAGTGCAGCCTTGCCCTGGACTGCACTCCGGATCTCAAACTCAGTGGGCAGGGTGGGAAGGAGGGTCCGCACTCCTCGCGCTCTGTTGACTGGGTCAACGCGGCGGAGTTCGTGCCAGGCCAGCCATACTGCGGGCGAGGTGAGTTCACTGCAGCCGTGGGGGTCCGGGAAGGTTAGCTCGCAGTCGGCTTTAGCCAATAAATGCTGGCAACTCCACCATGCAAAAGCGCTGTTTCAAAATGCACTGCAAACTCCTGCAAACTTAATGATAGAAACCCGTGTTTTGCCTTGGAAAGCGTGCATGTGAAGGGCTGTATAAAGCCAGCATGCCACTTTGAACTGCGTGGAAAGGTGTTTTGTGTCTATTGCACATCAAGACTTGCAAGGTAGTGTGCTGATGGTCTGAGAATCTTGTGTTCTATCACTTGCTACCCTCGTCTGACAAGTTTCATTGTTCTGTGTTTTTTTTTCACAGAACTGCTCTCCTCTGGTGCTGTACCATACCATGTTGCATGCCTTGTATACAACACAGTATGGTAAAGCAGCTACTTAAACATCATTGCTGTCATTGGATATTCTCTACAGTAGTTCAATGCAGATTGTTAGGCCGTGACTAAAAAGTCCTGAAAGCAGGAGAATTTACCACAGGCTTCAATTTCATTCCAATCCCCTCCCCTGCTTCCACTTCAGGTAATCGTATTCAAGGTTTGGCAGACGCCTTTCTCCATTTGCTTCAAATGCCTCATTGCAATGGTAGTTTTATTGATAGTTTTGATTGGATGATGAGTGCTTGATGTTGCTTGTGGTTTTACAATCTCCCTGTGAGACATGAACAAGATGATTTTACAGGCTTGGGTAGCACTCCTTTTAAAGGAGGACCACTGGTGATGTTGCTCAGTGAGAAGTAAGAAAATGGATTTTTAAAGCTTGGATTAGTATGCCTTTAAAGGGGGACCTGTTTTTAAATGAATATGCAAACTCCAGACTGACACACGTAGCTAGCCTCTGCTGAACCTGCACAGTATAGCGAGCTGCTCTTCTTCAAATGGGCATTGACTTGATTGTACAGTAGAAGAGATCTGTACCTCCCTGTGCGGATTTCCAGTATGGAACTCTGCCAGTATTTTCAAGTGTTGTGTTTTTCTGTGAGCTGTGTGAAATAGGATTTCCTTGCACAGTGCTAGTCAATAGTCTGGATCAGAAGCAGCAGTGTGGATGCAAAGTACTTTCCTGTTCCCTGTGTCTGCAGCACTAGCCCTGCTGCTACAGAGAGGCAGTCTGGGACTCTCAGATGTGTTATTATACCACAGACCGCGATCTCCTGCTGTTGAGATGGCAATCGCAATGTGCCACATTCAGTGCAGCTCAGAAGTGTTGACCCCCTCAGTCACTGGGGTGGAGAGTGAGGCATCAAGGTTCTTGTTCCAAAGCCCAGACTGTCTCCAGCTCTGAATACAATTGAGCACAGCTGGATCAAGAGCAGTGAGAAGGCAGCCTGCAAATATTGAGCAGTTGAAATTGATTTGTTGAGAACGAACGTCGTCCCCTTTACCTTATACCTGTGCAAGTGGTCTAGAAGCTGTGAGGAATCCAAAAGTCAAACCAAATTGTAATAAAGATGTGCACTAAAAGGGGGTGGAAGTCTAATTATAAAAACAAGATACCGTATTTCCTTCGTATTTAAGACGTGCTTTTTTAAAACATTTTTTGCTTCTCAAATAGCCTGCGTCTTAAATTCGAGTACAGTATAGTGATGCGTGTATTCAAATTGCCAACAAAAGACGTGACTATCCGAGTACACAAGCAGCAACGTGACTGACTGCTGAGAAAAGACAAACCAAGCTTCCTGAGGAATTCCAAGAGAAACGTTTACAATTTCAGCAATACCACAGTTCAATGCTGTTGTGGGTTACATGTTGCCTGATGTCGTGCTTGCTGTTGCCAGGATGTGTGATGTCGTAAGTGATATGTGTACCACAGAGATGCCATCTCAAGTAAAGTGCGCAGCACAATAAATAAGCTCTGTGGTTAATCTACAACAACACTGTTTCGTGTCAGTTTTGTACGATAATAATTTATTTATTTATTTCTTAGCAGATGCCCTTATCCAGGGTGACTTACAATTGTTACAAGATATCACATTATTTTTTACATACAATTACATTATTTTTTACACATTAGTTTTACATACAATGACCCATTTATACAGTTGGGTTTTTACTGGAGCAATCTAGGTAAAGTACCTTGCTCAAGGGTACAGCAGCAATGTCCTCCACCTGGGATTGAACCCACAACCCTCCGGTCAAGAGTCCAGAGCCCTAACCACTACTCCACACTGCTGCCCTTAAGTTATATATTTGTAAATACGTATTTATTTAATTTTGTCCTCAAATTGAGGGTGGTACATTTGGGCTGCCTCTTAAATTTGAAGGAATACGGTATATGTGTTGTCGTTGAAAGTTAATACATTGACAGCCGCATGACTGAGTGTCCGTAAACACGCGTGTCAAGCATTTTGATTTATTAGCAGATACATTTGAAGTCGGTAGCAATATGGATAGGCATTTTAATTTTATTGCACATTTTATTTTTATATAGCCAATAAACCATCTCCTGTCTCACTGCTGTGTTTTTTCAGTACAGCTCAATAAATAATATGAAGGCAGCTGCAGACAGTGCAGAGCGTATTTCAGAGTGCTTGATCCTGGTCTATTCATTAAGTTATACTGCAGTACTTCTAGAGAGGGTCCTGGAATATGCAGTATCTGCACAGACACTGAAAGGGTGGCTTCCTCTAGTTTTAAACTTGAAAAATAAATCTAAATAGAGACATTTACATTTTGGCAAAACTAGAAAACAATGTATCAAATGTGTGTTTTATGGTAAACGGCCATTACAGATATGTAATGTATAGATATCCATAGAAGTCGATGTAGTAATTTTGGACAATCTGCACTTTTGCCATTTAATGCTACTTTTTTTTCTTTACACTGTTCTACAGTTATGGCCAAAAAGTTTTGGATTGCCTATAATTTTAGGATTGAAAAATGTGACATTTTGAAATATAACTTACTCCGGTAGACTTTTGCAATTTATAATTTTGTAGTTTCTTTGATTTACATGATGTTCAATAAAATATCTAAATTGTATTCATGTAGTTTAACAACAACAACAACAAAAAGAGAGATGTCTCAATCCTAAAAATGTAGGTGATACAAAACTTTTGTCCATAGCTGTCCAGTGTTGTTGTAACTGTGTGGTGGTGGTGACTCTGAGTTCTGGCCCTGTGTGCAGGGGCTCCTATGTGTGCAGAATCTTCTCCAGGGCTGCTGATAGAGGAGGAGTATGACAAGCAGCAGCTGGCAGACAAGGAGCTGAAGAAGCAGCTGTGCCCGTACGCAGCGCTCGGAGAGTGTCGCTACGGTCTCAACTGTGCCTATCTCCACGGCGACGTGTGTGACATGTGTGGCTTGCAGGTGCTCCACCCCTCCGACACCACACAGCGATCCCAACACATCAAGGTGAGCCCAGCGCAGTGCCAAGCTGCACAGTGGAGCTTCACTGTGGTCCTCCAGACACCACAAGAGACAGGGTCCAGGGATGAACATAACTCTTAAAGCATAAGTTTCACCCATTCCAGGTTTTAATAGCAGTTTGATTTAGCCACAGTGTGTATCACTTGTATATATAACAAGCTCTCCATGCAATGGAGGTATTGGAGAATTAGTCTGGGTAGGCTGACTTTATCAAATCCAAAGCTTGTGAATACTAATCTGAATTGGGATTTATCAATAACCCTGCTTTTGTCAATTAGATCATTAAGATCCACAGAGTAGACAAGACCCTGTCTCATACTGCAGTGGAATTCCTTCTAAAAGTTTGCCATGGTATTTTTGCTGTTTTACTTTGCTTTTCCCTTTTGATAAACTGCCTTTTACAATAGTTTGCCATGTTTATTACTATGCTTTACCATATCACTGTATGCTTTAAGTATGCTTTATTACACCTTGCAAGGCTTTTACTAAGGGACACTTTTATATGGGTTAGTTTACCAAGGTTTGTCTTTTAATATGCTTTACCATACCTCTCTGTGCTTCACAATGCTTCCCTATGCTTTACCATATTTCTCTATTCTTTACAATGCTGGTATGTGCTTTACCAACTTCTCCATGCTTTACCATGCTTTTGTCAGGGCACGCTCCCTGTACTGTACTGTTCTGACCTGTATCTCTGGTGCTAGCTGATCTTGCTCTTTTCTTGGCAGGCGTGCATCGAGGCTCATGAGAAGGACATGGAGCTGTCATTTGCGATCCAGCGCAGTAAGGACATGCTATGTGGGATCTGCATGGAGGTGGTGTATGAGAAGGCCAACCCCTGCGAGCGGCGCTTCGGCATCCTGTCCAACTGCAGCCACTGCTACTGCCTCAAGTGCATCCGCAAGTGGAGGAGCGCCAAGCACTTCGAGAGCAAGATCATCAAGTGAGGGCCTGGAGTTTACCGCAGCTTTTCCCATAGTTATACTGTATTTATCATGGTTTACCCTGGTTTGCTCTGTTTTTTTTAATATGCCTTACCATACCTTGATGGTCTTTTACAATGCTTTCACTGTGCTTTCCACTTTGCTATGATCAGAAATTAAATCCCGGGCTCTATACGGAATGAAGAGAAAACTGATCTGTGTAAATCTAGGCTTAAAGAATGTGACCTTTTATTTGCGAGTTTGGTCAGTCCTGTGAAGTGCCCTGGTACTGTCCCGATACACAAAGCTGTGGTGTTTACCTGAGTTCCACAGGTTGCAGTGGATCTCCTCCTCGCGGCTGATCAGTTAATAACACTGACATCAGCAGAAGACCCTCTTGACTACACAGCGTGATCTTTAGTTAAATGGTGAGACGTTAGTCTTTGAACCATATGGTTTGCCGTTCACATCCAGCCTTTGCCTTTCCATTCCATTCAATTCAGTGGGCTGAGATGCCAAGTCATTTCAAGGTACTGGAGTGTTTTGCACATACGGATAGAGGCTACTTGTGCAAATTTTTCTTCAACACCCCAGAACTAATCCGTTTTTAAAGAAAGACTATCACTTGTATATTGTATGAGTAAAACTTTAAAATTAAGGGAAAAAAATTGAATGCTGGATTTGATCACCATGATTATAGCAAACCTTTATTAACACTTACTGAGTCTAGGACAGGGTGACCTACTTTTTCACGACTATTCAGGTAATGAATGAAGCTTCATTGTGTTGATGCCTGATTGCCTGAATTCAGTGAAAATCCATGTAGTTTATGACTTGCTGTTCTACGTGTGTCGGGGGACTACTTTTTGTAGTGTGAACCTTTGTGTGGGGGTGTGCAGTAAATACAGCTACCTTGAGTTTATTGTCTAATTTGAAGTCTTTAAAATCTTAAAAGGAGTTTGAAGAGTTAACCCTAACCAGTACTTTTAACAGAACAGCACAGAAACCAGGACCACCTGACACAGTCGGAAATTAAGTGGAGATAATTAGGACAGAGGTTAAGAGAACCTTATGGAGTCCTTTTGAAACCTGACTTGACAAAGTTTTGACATCAGTCCGCTACTGGGAAGCGGAAGAGCACTGATGGGCTGAATGGCCTCCTTGTTCGTACGTTTTCATGTGTAAGAGTAACTACCACGCTATGTATGACTGCAGTACAAAAAAAAACAATGCTTGTGTGCTCACAATGGCTTTTTGAAAATATCATCAAGGAATTGAAAAGGCTGCAGATCTGCTCTACTGACAAATTAAAAGCTGTTCGATGCTGTTAAATATTATGGTTTCCATTCGTTTTACCTTGAGTGTAGAGCATCCATGACTGTTTGTCTGCACTTGCGCACATGCACTTGCGCACATCTTGAGAGCTGCTGATCTGATTGTAATGAACTTGGTAAGGACTCTCTTTAACGCTGGTTATAACACCAAGGTTTTTGTGTACTACACATTAAATCTCATGTACAAATAGTATTCTCAATCACGCTTGTGTTAAAAATTATTTGTAATTCTGAAGTGTAAATTCCTGTTTCAAAATACATTAAGGTATTTTCTTGTGTAATGTTATTGAGAAATATATAACCATGCAATAAGGTTGCAAATAGTAGGCAGGAGATTGTTCCTTCCCTTACAGCTGCATGAACAACTCCTAACAGTCAACCTACAGGTGCCGATGAGACTTATTCCAGTGTGATCAGTTCAGAGCAGATTTAGCAGGGGCCTGATTGTTCAAACTTGGCACCTGCTGATTTCAATAATATACCTTAGCAAGGTGAGTTCTGAACCCCAGAACTGGGTGCTGCAAGGTTAGTGTGAGTTTCTAACCCTGCTCAAACTCCTCTCTCCTGATCATCTCGATATTATTATTATTATTATTATTATTATTATTAATAATAATAAACTTCATTAAGGATAGTTCTGAACCCGAGGACTAGGTGCTGCAGGGTTAGTGTGCGTTTCTAATCCTGTTTTGAGTCTCCAGTCGCGGCCGGTGGATTATTGTTAATGATGTTTTGTTTGTTTTGTTTCACTTTCTGGATAGGTCCTGTCCCGAGTGCCGCATCACGTCTAATTTTGTCATCCCGAGCGAGTATTGGGTGGAGGACAAAGAGGAGAAACAGAAGCTGATCCAGAAGTACAAGGATGCAATGAGGTATCTGTTAATCAACCTGGCTCTGGATGCAATGAGCTATCTGTCAATGAGCCTGGCTCTGGATGCAATGAGCTAGCTATCTATCAATGAGCCTGGCTCTGGATGCAATGATGTATCTGTCAATTAACCTGGCTCTGGGTGCAATGAGCTTTCTGTCAATGAGGCTGGCTTTGGAGCAGAGGCTGGGTTCATTAAAGAAGCAATAAAATAGTGAGGTGGATTCACCTGTGTATATATCGTATTGTGATGCAAGACCAAAATCGCTACATACTGTAGCTACCAACCTAATTGTTCATTAATGAATAAAGGCAAACATATAATTACTGTGCATGCTTGCAAAAAAAAACAAATATGCATTAATCAAGAATTCAAGATGTTAATAACAGAGCTGAAAGGCTGATTTGAAATTGTATACCCAAAAGAATTCAGAGCTGGGAAACCCCTGGAGCTGTGTCTGTTACTTACACAAGGTAGTATCAGATTATTAATACAATTCAGTAAAGAAGTAATTGAGAAGGATGCCCTTCCAATGTTTGAGTACCATGAAAATTATTTTGAGTGTTTTTTGTATTGAATGTTGCATTTTCCAGTTGTGTAGCGTATACATTAGTGCTGCACAAAACAATTTGATTTTTCAGATTGAGCTTTCCACTGAAATCAGGTGCTGAGAATCAGGAGGGGCTAATTTACTATTCCAAGTGAAAGCAGTGAAGAAACACCTGCTTGGATTTGTGATGATTGCTGCTTTTCTTAGAAACTGTGGAGAACAGCAATCCACTTAACATGGGGCAGACCCTAAAGAGTTAACTCTGAAGGGTAGTGGTGCAACAATTAATCGATGCACCAACCTTAATCGATGCACTGCCCTTAAATTTCCTGAGCTTCGATTACATATTGGTGAATCGATGCATCAAATTAGAACCCAGTTTGAAGTCTCCTGTTGCCGGTTTGCATTAAAACCTTGAGTGTGTGAGTGTGCTTCTTTTAGTGCTAGTACAGTAGGTAAACAATGTCAGCACGTTGCTAGGATATACACTTTAGGCCTCTCCATTCGCGTTGGATATACCCTGTGTAAAATGAGTGAGTTGCTTCACTGGTGGGTCTATTTTTTTTTTGCACAAAGTGACAAGAACACAGCATATACCTTTTATCTTATGCATAATTGTTTCAAAAGAATGCCAAAATTAAATCTACCAATTTTACCTTTTGTTTCAAAGTATGTTGTGTTTGGATTATATGCCAATATTGTATATAAAGAAGCTGAATACTTCTGAATACAGTATTTTTTATTACAATATTAAAGGGGCATCTGATGCGGACACACGCATATTCTTTTCTGTTGTTAAAAACTCCTTTGTATTTCTTTTTTATAAGTGTTCTAATTTGAATGTAAGTTGTGCCTTTTTGTTTAACTATTATGCACAGCTTTGTTTTTAGTTACTGGATTTTCTGTTAAAAAACAAACTAATGTTTGTTCTTTATTTTGAAAAATAAAACGTCAATGCATCGATTTATCGAATAAGAAATTAGGTTGCCGATTTGCACCACTGTTGAATGGTAAATTAGCCCGATCAACACCAATTATGTGAAATCATTGGTTTGTGCAGCTCTGATATAAATATCTATCTTGATGCTGCTCGTATGGTTACTCTGCTGCCATCAAGCTGAGTACCCGTGTCTCTGCTGAGCTGCTGTATGCCTTGTCTTCGCAGCAGCAAGCCGTGCCGCTATTTCGACGCGGGCCGTGGGACCTGCCCCTTTGGAGGGAACTGTTTCTACAAACACGCTTTCCCTGACGGGCGCCTAGAGGAGCCGCAGTCTCGGAGACGGCAGCAGGGATCCGCGGGGAGGCACCGGGTACGAGAGGGGGGAGGGGAGACATAGGCATCTCACCCCAGTTTAAAGCCTTTTCTTGCACCCCTTGAAGGTTTTGTCTCATTTCTTTCTTTCATTCTTGGTTTATCAAATACTCAAGGTTGTTTCCAAATAGTTGAAGTCACTGAGATCCTACTGATTTCTCATGATTGTTCCTGAATAGTTGCACACACAACTTTGACAGGTTCTGCAGGTCCAGTGGATCCCCTCAATACATGTGTTTTAATATATTGCTCTCTAATTTTTAGAAAGACCAGCTACAATACAACACAGCTCAAAACAATTCTGATTTTGGTAACCACACAAAAAGGAACTATCATCCTTAATATTCAGCCAGTAAATGGCAGAGGGCTGTGTTTTGCTTCCAAAGTATTGCTTAAATGAAATGGTCAGGTGGCAGCCCCTGGTAACCATGGGAGTGATTACATTGCTGTGCGTAAGTATTCTTGTGGTGTTGATATATTGAATCCTTTGAATACTTGCTTCAGTTCTGTTAAAAGTGGAAGATTTGAGGAGCACCAGCCTTTCACAGTACTAAAAAGACAACATAGAAAGACATAGAAATGTTTTCAGTTCAGCAGTAGCATTAGCAGTAGCCTCGCACTTCACGATGTCTTATCACAGCAGTGACCAGCCTCTCCTCTTGCAGACTCCGAGACGGACGCCCCTGTGGGATTTGTTCGAGGGAGAAAGCAACGACTCGTTCGATAACGACGAGGAGGAGGAGGTCGTGACCTTTGAACTGGGGGAGATGCTGCTGATGCTGCTGGCCTCCGGCACTGACGATGAGCTGAGCGACTCAGAGGATGAGTGGGATCTGTTTCATGAAGAGTTGGATGATTACTATGAAGTGTACCTATAGCCCTCCCCGTGGTGCCGAGTCTGACTCGGCCTCTGTGTGTGTGCGTGCTGCACAGTAGCTTCATCCCTGTGTGTGGCAGTGCCGTTCCGGGCAGGCCATTGGAAATAAATACATAAATAAATAAGCCAGGTAAAAAGAAAGAAAGGGGTCAGCGTGCACTTGTGCTCAAACCTTTCTTCCTAGAATAATTGTGTCTATTCTGCGAGCCTGTCGGTGTCCAGTTTGATTAAATAATGATATATTATAGTATAATGTAATGGGTGTGGAGGTGGCTTGTGTATCGTCTACCCAGGTGTCCTGTGGATGTTCTGAAGACACGGTTCAGCACAATTTTAGGCACAGTTGCATGAAAATAACACTGAGGACACGAGCAAATACGTGGTTCAAATACCAATTTAAACACACAGGCACTTTAAACCTTACTTTGGATAAGTTTTGATGCACACTGTATCACATGTTTTTAAGCGGGTCTTAGAGCACATTTCTTTGTATTCTGTTTTTAATTCTGTATGTATGTTAAGTCAAGTATAATTCTGAGCTGTGAAAGCGTTCAATGCAGCACACCTGTGGTAGATAATAACAAGTCTCTGCTCCAGCACTGAATCCATCACTTCAATTACATTGTAATGGTGCATCTCAGACCCAGACCAAGGAATTGGAAGCTTCTTACTTGAACCCTTTCAGTCCTGGAGGGACTTCAAAGTCCTGCCTTATCTTAGCGCCGTATGTTAAGAGGTGCCGTCATAAATCACGTTGGAACCTCACGGGACTCCTAGGTCCGTCTGAGGTAGTGTATAAGTATATCAAAAAAACAAGTGCTCTGTTCTCATGGATACTCAACAAAGGAGTTTATTCTTCAGCTCGACACAAATAATTCAGGACTGAAAGGGTTAAACTCCAGTATGTTGTAAAAAGGGGAGGTTCTTTTAAACTAGCTACCACTACGAAGCCTAACCTTGTATAGCCGAGGCAGTGCGACTTCCCCAATGTTACTTTATTTGTGTGCAAGCTATGTTATGAAATATGGATGTATTTATACAGTATGTGCAGGTTTTTACTACTAAACCATTAAAAAAAAAAAAAAAAAAAAAAAAAAAAAATCAGACGATTTCAGGTTTATTCATCAAGGGTCCCCAGGTTTCACTGAGCGTGACTTGTAATTTTTTGTGCTTTTTCTGGCTTGTGTCTGCCAGGTGTGCTGGTGAGATTATTCTGGGATGTCTTTTTACAGTCTGTGTTGGGTGCATTTCTGGCGACATCATTACATGGATGTTAAATAACAATATTGTCTACAGTCGCCACATTGTTACTAAATAAAGGCATAGCAGGCTGGAGGTGAGTCTCCCTTTTCTTTCTCAACACCACATGTATTTAATGCAATGCACTAACACTGATTTGCACTAATCTTGGACTTCCTAATGGAACAATAAGTAGGAATGTTTTTTTTAATTTATTGACAGTAAAAAAAAAAAGGTATTTCATGATTTTAAACAATTTCATGAAGCATAGTTTTGTCACATTCAAAATTGATTATTTACTCGAGTTATTATACAACAAACGTTCATTTTAATATTTAAATGCTTACCTGAAAAACAGTAATTGCTTAATTGTAGAATGTTTGTCACATTCTAGTTTGACCTTCAGTAAATTATCAAACAAAATACAAACAAATAAATGTAAAAATAACAACAGACACGAGAAATGTCCAGTGTACTGGACAGAGCGATCTTTGATGCAGCTGGTGTCTTTTTTTTTATTGAAGACATTATAAAGAAATCGTGCAGCTCTATGCAGTGTGTTCAATCATTTACTGGAAGCAAACTAAACTGGCTGCCAGGTTCATAAATGCAGTGTAACAGGTAGTGCGTCAATAAAGCAAATGTTTGCTGTATTTATTTTTAAGGGAGGGGAGTATATTTACAGTATTCAAAATGGAGAACTTTCACAGGGAACTACATATTACACAGCAATGGGTGACATCCATAATAACTGAAAAAAATACAGCCTTCACAATAAGTAGTCCGCTATTAGAGCTGTGAAACCAGCCATACATCTTATTGGTATTGTTCCGGGGCCTAAAGTGTGTTGTAATAATATACAAACTGTAGCTGGGCTGAAAGCATCTTTAATGAAAGGTGCTATATAAATAAAATAAATTGAAATTGAATTAATTACCTGCCCAGCAGTGGTGAAGTCATGGGAACATTTCCCTTCTTTGCCAAGCCCTGTGCTTGTATTGTATTTTTTTTTTAATTGTGTAAAGCTCCTTGATGTGCAGGTCTGCACATAAGGCGCTATATAAATCAAAGAAGATGTTAATACTAAAAAAAAAAAAGTACGTTTTTGCTCAAAGAACCACACATTTATTTCTCTTTTAAATCTAATGTCTTTGTGATGTAATTCACTATATCGCTAATAATGTAACGATCCACTCTTCCTTAAAAAAATATATATATATATATATATATATATATATATATATATATATATATATATATATATATATATATATATATATATATATATGGAAAACCTTTTTTCCCCTTCAACAGAACTAATTTAACTTTAGTAAATCGATATAATCAGTAAAATTTGTTGACTGTTGATTATATAGACATTCCTAAATATATTTACAAAGTAGCGATACAAGATACAGCTGTACTGTTGGTCTTAATTTTTGAATACGTATTTTTGGCGCATCTTTTGGCAAACTGAGTTAATTAATAACACCTGTCTTTCATTGCGTGTGATGTCAGCACGGCTCGGCTCTGCAGTGGAAAAACAGGACACGGTACAGACCCGGCGTGGCTCGGTTGTACAGTGGAAAAGAGGCATTTGATTTAGCATTCGCCCGCTAGCAGCCCGGGATGCCTCGTACGAGTACGCGCTATAGAAGGTTATGGTATGGTAATACAATCCTCTATTTTACTGGCTAGTTTTTAAATATTGGGAGCCTGGTCTTTTAACATCACGGGTTCCCTTCATAACATATTTAATAGCAGAAAATATTCTGGATCAGTGAGCCTCAGTATAGAGTTTCTGAGATGTTGTGCTCTCCAAAGCAATCTCTGCTCAGGGCTAAACCACAGTAATGTGTTGGCATGACCTGATTACAGCAGCCTCACCCCGTACATCATGTTGTTAGACACGCTGCTGTCCTTTTTACCTGCAGTGTTCGTGCGCTAACCCAAGGCAGGATCTCTGGAACAACAGAAAGCGGGCGACCTGACCTGGGAATGCAGCTATGTGCCTCTATCCTGGGGGCTTTGAGGGGAACGTGGGGATCAGATCCAGCAGGCCACAGATGCACGCAGTGTCCCATATGGATCCAGCTCCTTCCTGTCTGTTTGCTACATTCTTCCCCAGTTTAGACTTCTGCACACTCAAAGAAAGATACAGAGAGAGAGAGAAAGCAAGATTACCTTGTTGATAGCCAGTTTGTTTGCATTAACCAGTGTTGGTTTATCTGAAGGGACGGACACAAGCTTTCTCCCTCTTTAGAACCTGCTTGCCACTAAATTACACAGCGACTCAAAACGGGCAGGATGGTGCTACGCTTGCAGCTGTAGCATAAGAGCTTTTAAATTGCATATTCATACTGTGTTATATAACTTGCTTTACAGCATTTCTTTAAAGTGCTAGTTTTGATTAAAAACAAAATTAATATCACAGGAAATGCTTGTATTGTGTGTGTGTGTGTGTGTAATGAATGTATTTCAAAATACAGTGTGTCACCTGTAATATATTTCATACATTCCAGTTATATTTAAAATATATGGAGGCTGTGTGGTCCAGTGGTTAAAGACAAGGGCTTGTAACCAGAAGGTCCCCGGTTCAAATCCCACCTCAGCCACTGACTCATTGTGTGACCCTGAGCAAGTCACTTAACCTCCTTGTGCTCTGTCTTTCGGGTGAGACGTAATTGTAAGTGACTCTGCAGCTGATGCATAGTTCACACACCCTAGTCTCTGTAAGTCGCCTTGGATAAAGGCGTCTGCTAAATAAACAAATAATAATAATAATAATATAAGCCACTACATGTGTGGTATGTTTCAGCTGACATTAAGGTATAAGGTAACGGCTGAGGTGAACTGAACCTTAAAACAAATAAGGGTTAGTTAAAGACTTTGATTAGGTCTCCCTTAAAATCATACAGGGAATCAACAACCGTCACTATTTCAACCGCAGCACAGAGACCAGGAGCAGAGAACTCAGTTGGAAATGGAGACAGGTCAGAAGGCTGCATATGCTTTATTACACACAGAGAGGGATAAGAGTATGGAATGAGGTACAAAGCCGCATTCTTTCCACTCTATCATTGCAATCCTTTAAGAACCGATTAGAGGATGTTCTGGGATGAGTCAGTTATGAGATCCGGACGAGGGCTGGCGGGACAAATGACCTCCCCATTCAGAACATTTTTTATGTTCTTTTAATATGTCCTGTAAGGGTAAGCTTTTTAAAAATATAATTGTGTGGTCAAAGTAGGCTAATGATGCAACAATCACACTTTCTGTAAGTACAGTTGATACATATTTTCATTTAAATTTAAATTTTCAATAACTTTGTGAAATGTGCTATACTCGTGTAACTTAATGTTGTTGATGTGAGCAGCAGTTAAAAGTTTTTCCTGACAAAATCCATTAGTTGGCATGTATAGACAGAAATCTCTAATAGAACTCCCACACAGTTGCTTTGCGCCACGTCCTTTCGACTTTCCTAGAATCACAAAACACAGTAAAAACTGCCTTTAAACAAAACAGGTGGTAGGTAACATTTTTAAAAGCCTATCGTTTAAATTACCCAAATGGCCTACTGAACAACTGTTAGTAATTATTCATAAAGATAAATTGCCTATGCCAATGCAATCTACAAAAACCTCTGGTGCTGGCTGAAATCAATTTCAATTCCTTCTCTCTTTTTTTTCAATTTATTTGCTTTCTGCTGTGAGACCCATAAATAGTTCAATGTGATGTATGAGCACTAGCCGGTTCTGTGAAGGGCGATGCGTTTAGTTCTAACTTGCCACTCAAAAACCCTTTAGTCATGTCCGCTCCAGCTGTGTTTTAATTTCAATAATAATAATTCATCAAACGACTCAAGATGGAACTTTCCTGGGGCATTTACTTGTATGTATGTTATTAACAGAATTCAAAGAGAATCCGGATACAACAGAATACTGATCACTCACTAGAAATACTTAATGAAGAAAAAAAAGTCAATTAACCCTTTAGTACAAAGGATATGTGTCCCACAAAATAAATAAATCAAATTATGCTAACTTTCTTACTTCTGCAATGAGGTGCACAAAACAGGGTTTAAAATATATTGGATCTGCTCATCCAAATTGTCAGTTTGTGATACATGAGTCGCTCTCAAATTTATTTTAAGAAGTAACAACAAGCACTCAATTCCTTCTGTACCTTAAGGAGTTAAAATACTGAGTTTTTTTCATTATTGGATATTTACTTAGATAACGTTTCAGTGTGTTTAACAAATTTATGTCAAGGGAAAGTGTGTTTGAAAACACAGTGGAGGTACTTAGGCTTTTGTTGCCATGGTAACTACACTCACTTATATGTTTGTGATGTCATTTACTACATAGTTAATGATGTAACTGTATGTGTAGTTACACTGCACAGTCTATTGTTAATAGTGTCACAGCAGAGTAGTTTTTATTGAAGCATAAATCTTCATAGCATTATAATACCATTGCATTCAGCGGATTGGATAGCTCCCCGCAGTACAGAGAACAACAAAGGAGTCACCTTTTCATTTAATATTTATAGCCACTATCACACAGCCTGCTCTCCAGGCTCCTCCAATGGTTACCTTATGGTTAACATGGGATGTACCCAACAGAATGTTCAAGAACACTCTGCTATGCAAGGAGCTGATATACTCAACAGAGTATATTTCAACTGTCCATGGAATTTTTTACCCAATATATCAATACATTTTCACATACATTCTTCCCTTTTGCTGTTCCATATACAGAACTTACAAGCTACCACGGTTAATACACCCTCCACATTTCCTGCAACAGAACTATACAACTCGTTCCATCATCTTCTTGCAAGCGTTTTCTTATATGTGAGCAAGGCCACTCTTACCTATATGCCTGCATATCTGGGTCAACGCCAAGAACATTTTGATACACCAGCTAACCACAGTTTATGTAAGCATTTTTCCACTTGTATACATAGAATTCATACAGTAAGTATTACTTCCAATCAAACATATCATTATAGCCATGTTTTACTGGCTCAGTTGAATAAAGGCACTCGGAATTAGTTTGAGTATCATCCTTGCATTCACATCCCAGATATGATTTTAATCTATCATCCGGGCACATACAGTTAAGCCTGCTGTCTAACAAGGATGACCAATACTTGAAGATAATATCCTTAAGGAATAGAAAGAAGACAAGCGTTGAATTGATAACAGAACTGGCAAAAGGCACAGGTGTCGTCCATCCATCAACAGTCCAAAGCACCTTTGACCATTGTTCCATAGTCCAATTTCTGTTCTTGTGCATATTTTAGCCTTTTAGTCTTGTTCCCCTTTCTTAACAGAGTTATTCTTACAGTAACACATCCTTTAAGTCCTGATTTCATGATTGACCTTCATACTGATTTGATACCTCCATCTTTAAAAACCCTCACTGGATCCCTCATCCCTCCAGAACTACTGTCCTGTCTCCCTCCTCCCATTCCTCTCTAATACCTTCGAACATGTGGTACACTG
Source organism: Acipenser oxyrinchus oxyrinchus (assembly GCA_030684275.1). NCBI lineage: Eukaryota > Metazoa > Chordata > Actinopteri > Acipenseriformes > Acipenseridae > Acipenser > Acipenser oxyrinchus. The sequence goes on from CM060256.1 coordinate 30,931,207, forward strand.
CCAGCTCTCTGCTTTTCTGTCAACTCATTCTCTGCTCGACCCCCTCCAATCTGGTTTCCACCCGGCACACTCCATTGAAACTGCTCTTCCTCCGTCTCTCTACCTGTCTCTCGGCCATCTCCTCCTGGATGCACTCGCATCATCTCAAACTCAACCTCTCCAAATCAGACCTCCTTTTCTTCCTCCCTCTTTATCCCCCACCGGTGATCTCTCTATCTCTATTCCTCTTGAATCCACCACCCTCTCTCCCTCCACATCCACAAAGAACATCGGTGTCACCCTTGTCCCCTCCCTCTCAGCACATCTCTACTCTGGCACACTCCTGTCGCTTCTTCCTCAGCAACATATGCAGAATTAGCCCCTTCCTCACTGACTACTCCACGCAGCTCCTAGTTCAGGCTCTGATACTGTCCCGCCTTGACGACTGCAACTCCCTCCTGGCCGGCCTTCCTGCCTCTGCTACCTGTCTGCTCCAGCTCATCCAAAACTCTGCTGTTCGTCTTGTCTTTTCCCTTCCTCATTTCTCCCACACTACACTGCTGCTCTGCTGTCTGCACTGGCTCCGTATTGGTGCTCACATCCAATTCAAAACTCTTGTACTCGCCTATCGCTGTCTTGACCTTTCTGCTCCCTCCTATCTCCTATTTCCCTACACCCCCTCTCACCCCCTCCGCTCCTCCACCTCTGGCAGACTAGCTGTACCTGCCCTCCGCTCCCCGCCTCCAGAGCCCGCTCCTTCTCCACCCGTGCCCCCTCAATGGTGGAACGACCTACCCATGGATATCAGGACAGCTCAGTCCCTAACTACCTTCCGGCGCCTCCTCAAGGCACACCTGTTCAGACAGCATCTGTAAACACTATTGACCATACTGGACTATATGGCACCAAGTTGTACCAGTACTTGCATCAGCTTGTACTTGCAACATGAAAGCCATTTTTTCAGTAACACTGGCTTTGAAACCTGGTTCCTGAACCCAAGCTCTAAGCCGCAAAGTGGCTTAGTGTTCCCTCAGTTTACGTTTTGTGCGTCGGTTATGGCAAGCCCTTTTAACATGTAATCCTCCATTTCTAATATTAGCAATTATTACTGATATCAGTAATATGTTTTGTTGATATCAAATACAGCAATTTTGATATCAAAAATAGAATTACGGATATATACAAAATTGCAGGTTAAATGTTAAAACGGCTTGCCATAATCGGTAGCCTATTTCTGTAGGGTAGTCACGCTGTTTGAATGAACATGTAAATGTTTAACATTTCTGGTCCTGGGGTGACTTGTCGTAGTCTATTTAAAAACTCAACAAACAAATGCTCTGAGCAAACGACCTTTTTGTTGTTGTTTGTTTAGAAGGGCAACAGCAATTAGCCATGTTTATAAAAAACAATAACCATGGAAAATAAATATATATATATATATATCTTGGCGAGAGCCAAGTTCAAATCAGCATGAAGTTTTAACATCTACTCTCATGTAATGGAAATCATATATATATATATATATATATATATATATATATATATATATATATATATATATATATATATATATATATATATAGCCTACACAGTATTAAAATTGTACAGTTCACCAATTATAAACATAGATTTTGCATTAGGCTTTTGCATTAGGCTTTAAATATACCCCTATCTTTTATTATTGGTTATGGATCTTGTATGGTGTGTGTTTGAAAGCGTACACATTGAATAGCTGTATTTTGTGTCTCTAAAAGGCGGTTTTTGTTTCAACATGTAACCCTTGACTAAATTATTTTATTTTTCAAACAGCAATTTGCCAAAAATGCAATATACAGCAACCTATAGCTCTATGAAAACACGGTCCGTTCCTCCTGGGTTCCACTCCCGGTTTTTGCGCTCGCACCCCCTTCTTTGAGCCGCTACCTCTACATTGGGAGAAAAAAACACAAGATAAAGGGGAGAAAGCGTATAGACCATGATCGCAGCTTTTGGAAATGAGCACCCCGAATCCAGCTACCCTCAACCGAACCCGAACACTGTGATCCACCCGGAGGGAGCACTCTCCTCCCCTTCCCCCGCGGAAAACGAACCCCTCTTTATCAGGAACATCTCTTTCAGGAGGAATTCGCACACGTCCACCGGCAGCGGCAACCCGGAGGACAGCAGCATCAAGCCCCTCGTCCCCTCCTCAGCCGGCGCCGCAGCACATATCATGACTGCGGGCGAGTTTCTGCCGGCCGCCCCGCTGTACGCTCGCCGCTCTGCGCTCAGCCTGTTCTACAAGCTCCTGTGCTTTTTCATCCTGACCCTCCAGGGCGGCGTTCTGGATTTCTATCTGATCGTCTTTACGGATCTCTACTGGTGCTCGTGGATCGCCACGGACCTGGTGGTCATGACGGGCTGGGGGATCTTCTTCCTGAAAAACGCCAGGAGCAAGCGGGAGCGAGCCTGTAGCCTCCACCACCAGCAGCACCCGCAGAAGGGCGCCCTGTTCAACGGGTTCAACCTCGGCGAGTTCACCTTCGCCTACCTGGCCTGGCTCATCTACGTGATCGCCTGCACCCCCAAAGTGGTGCTGATCCTGGAGACGTCCATTCTGGACCTGATCGAGCTCAAGGTTCCCCTGGGGATCACCGGCTTTAAAATTACCATGACCCTCTCCGCGCCTCTGCTCTACTGCCTGATCAACGCCATCACAGAGGACTCGACCGGCGCCACGCGCTACCACTCCCAGAGCTGCTACGTGAGCACCTGCCTCGATCTGCTGGACAGCTTCACTTTGATCGAGCTGCTGCTAGCGAACGAGATCCCGACCGTCTACCTCAAGTACACCGTGATCGCGGTCCATTTCCTAGCGCTGAGCGTGCCGGTCCTGTGGCTGTACGAGCTCAACTCGGCGCAGCTGGAGTGCAAGTGGATCTGGGCGCGCTTCTTCTCTGGGGTGCTGGTCAACGCGCCCCTCCTTGTGGTGCGCTGTTTCCTCGTGTACGTCTACCAGCTCCCGGTGTCCGTCTTTATGTTCAAGAACATGTTCTTCCTGGTCTGCCGCTTCCTGGAGCTGGCAGAGCAGTGCGCCACGGTGAAGGGAGCTCGGAAGTACACGAACGCCAACCCCGGACCCTTTACCCACTGCGTCTCGGAGAACGACATGATGTGCCCACACGGATATGCCAACACGCTCGCCCTCACTACTCAGAATTAACAACCGCTTTTTATTTCGGGAGGATCGGTTTTGCTTGTTTGTTTGTTTGTTTGTTTGTTTGTTTGTTTGTTTGTTTGTTTGTTTGTTTGTTTGTTTTATAGTCGGGGAGACTGACTATAAAACACTGGTTTCCTCGCAGTCTCGGACCATTTCTACCAAGTCCTCAAACTGAACAGGTGCTAGAACAGGACAGCCAGGCAGCGCACAGCTTCCGTTTCTGGTGGCATTAAACTAGCAGTCAGTCCTGACCAAAGCGCTTAGTAGCAGGACGAGTGGGATCACAAGTCCTGTTTTGTATTTGCTACTGTATGAAGTTGGAAGTTGGTACGATTGGTATGTATGTATGTATGTATGTATGTATGTATTCATTGTGTTTGTTTGCTCCCCCTGCCGCCCCCACCCCCGTTCAGTGGTGAATTAGCACAATAACATTGGTGTGGTTTTGCCATTTCACCGTTATTTATACCAGTAGTCCATGCACGAAATGTAATGTTTAAAAACGTAGTAACTGATACATTTTGGATACATTGAATTCAAGCGTGTGCGTGTGCGTGTGCGTGTGCGTGATGGAGACTGTGCTACCTCTCTTGCCTGCAGGTAATTGGAAATACAGTAATTAAATAAAACAGCACCGTATTCTCTCTATATAACACATAAGTACACCTTGTTTGTAAGTATGTTTTTTTTTTATACCTAAGAGGTACAACACGCGACCCCCACCCCCAACCCCTACAAGTTTAAAATAGATAATGAGATGCAGTAGTTTTGTAATCTAAAAAAATAACTAAATATATAATATAATATATCACCATATAAGTGCTGTTAAGTGCTAAGAGAGTTTTAAGGCAGAGTTACACAAATATATGAAACTTTTTTTTTTTTTTAATCTATTCGGTTTGGTTATTGCAGCAGTGTCAGAAGGAGAGAGGGGATATTATTAACTAGCTTAAGTCAACCCTGCTGATCGTCACAGGAGCTTGGCTAAATTCAGTACATTCCATTCGTTTTTTTAGGGCATTGGTCACTCAATAGCTATTTAAAGTACACTACGTATGTAAAACACACCTTTTTCTTTTGTATTTGCTATGTTTATTCTGAAGACCTAGCTTGTGTGATCCAATGTATTCTACGATTTTTTTTAAAAAAATTATCCTCACTGAAAAAAACAAATCCATTTAACACATGGCACAGCTATCCTTGGAGTAGCTTTTTAAAAAGTATCACATTCCCAAACTACAGAACAGCCGAGATGAAAATCAGTGATGCGGGTATCTGATATGTTATGCAGCATTAGAATTCACCAGGGATCATAATTTATGCTGTTTAATATTTTTGAAAATATGGTAGAAGAACAGTAATTAAAATCCTAGACAAAAGCAATATGACAATTGTATCAATATGAACGTAGCCTTGGAGACCTGGTTGCAGGAAGCACCTGGGGCATTCTTTTTTTTAAATTATTGCTCAGAGTAGTTTCTTGCTTGTTATACCGCGAGTGTTTTATTCGTCACTAATAATGTGCATTGCCTTTGCCCTTGGTCTGTGTGTGTGTTCCACGAAGTAATGCACAGTCGGGTTAGGTGTAAGTTCCAAAATGTATATTAGAACCTGGAAAATCAGACAGCTAATTCTACACAAATAGCAGAGTGGCGTGCAGCGTTTAAAGACTGTTCATATAAAGCCTCTTTCACACTGGCATGCTCTACCTGGGTCTTAACCTACCCGGTTGTCATGCGGGTCGGCTACGCAATTTCACACTGCTTTTGATAAAGCAGGGTTGACCTGGGTGACAGGCGCAAATACACAATGTGTGTACCAATGCCCCGGAAGCAGCTTGTTACAGACGCTTCCATCCAAGCTTCTCTGGATTGAACCGTCGGCTCAAATGTTGATTAGAGCAAACGTTTCTTCATCCCTGCTGCAATCTGGCTCATTCTGTGTCTCAATCAACAGAAATATGGCTAAACAGTATAAACAAAAACGTTCCTTGCAGAAGTGAAACCTTCACGCAGGTGTGGCTGTTTGTTACTTTGTTGGATTTACGAACGCCTGCCATGCATTTTGTCTCGCTCAACCCGCGCCAAAGCGTGAGGTGGGTCTCTGGGACACGGGTCAACCCAGGTATGTGGTTTCACACTACGCAGGATTGTAACCCGGGTAGCCAAAACCGGAGTGCCAGTGTGAAAGGGGCTCAAGTTGCTTGTTACCATTTTTTTTCCTGGAAATGGCACATTGGTTTGATTTGAATGTCAAATGAAGAACAACTCACTTTTGTTTTACCACAAACTGTTAACCTGACCCTTCAATACAGATTGTTAACCTTGCTCAAAAGGAGACCACCAGTTCATCACAATCCCATCTTGGTTGGTGCTGCAGTGTCTTTCTCTGCAGAAAGGCAGTATGATTGATGGTACTACCTTCTGTTCCACTGTGATTTTTTTTAAAGAATTACTGTTCACAGCAATAGCACAATACATAAATAAATAAATAAATAAATAAATAAATAAACAGTATTTGGTCTAGTAAGAACAGCTTTTTTAAAAGTTGGATGCCATAATAATTCAAAAAATCATTTCAACACATATTGTACAGCTGTTTCAAACCAGCCAAGGTGCTCACAGACTTGTTCTGATTTAAACTACATAGAACTTGGCAGGGTTAGAAACTCACACCAGCCCTGCTGCATCAGTCCTGGGTTTCAGAACTCCCCTCTATGAAGGATCTACAGGAGCTGCAGGGTTTATTTAACAGCTCACACTCCTGGCTCTCGATCATGAAACCAATGCACTTCATTAAGAGTACTGGGAGCAGGACTCGTTTGAGTTTCTAACCCTGATGCTCATCTCCTCCTTTATCCTGTAGTGTAGAAGAGGAAGAGGTAGCACTTTCTAAGGGGGTTCAAGACAAGAGCCTTAGTTTCCTTTTGAAGTTGAATGAAATTGCTCTCCAAATCTTTTTATTCTCATCATTCTTGTTATTTATTTATGGATTACTTTTTTTGTGCATGGTTGTATTTTTTTCTGTAAATGTGTTTTAAAAGCAGAGTTTCTCTCTGTCAGATGTTTGTATCGTGGTTTTATTGCAACCTCAATCCTGCCACCTGTTTGGAGGGTTCACTGTTTTACAATAAAGTGTCGAGTTGGGACTCCTGGCTGGGCTGCTTTAGTTAACATTGTTCAACATTGCGGGTGCTGTGCTGAGATTTCCAGAACCTGATGCACTTGTGAATGTACAACAAACCTGTTTCAACGCAGTCGGGGGGGGGGAGGATGGGGAGGGGCATTTTAAAGTAAGTTTAACTAAATAATTTCATAATGAGCTGCATGGGTTGCAATCATATATTTTAAAAGGTGATTTTATATCATTCAACCTAATCGGGGTTCATTTATAAAAAAAAAACAACATAAAGGATCATAATTAATGAAGAGGGACAGCATTTTTGTTTCCAGACCTAATGTACTGCCCTTGATTTACAGCAGCTCCCTTATATGATTCAAGTTCTCATCTGCTTGTGGATCAGGGTCAGTAGCTGCATGCCAGCCTTTGCCTAGCCATGTTTTAACATAATCTTCAGTTTTGAACAATACGAGCAGCGGGACGACTAATCTGATGAACAGGAATTATGTTTGGTGTGTAAATAAAATTAATAAAAAAAATAGTAATTTTCTTACTTAGACTTTGCATCCTAAAATATATCGTTACAGCACATTTATTTATTTATTTTTTTAATATGATTTATTATTTGCAATCTGTATATAATTCTCATCTGTCAGACAAAAAGGTACCGGATCTGGGATCTGCTGCGACCGGAACAAATTAACCCCTGCACCCTGCACCTAATAAACAGGATCAAATTCTGTATTAAGGCGCTTTCACCTGTGTTAAGGAGCTGCTCTTTTAGTGCTAGTTGTCTGCCATAGATACATGTAACACAGGCTATATCAGCAAACATGTCTTTATAGAAACAAGCCATGTAACACAGGCTAGATCAACAAAAGTGTCTTTATAGAAGCAAACCGTGTAACACAGGCTAGATCAGCAAACGTGTCTTTATAGAAACAAGCCATGTAACACAGGCTAGATCAGCCAGGGTCTTTATAGAAGCAAGCCATGTAACACAGGAAAGATCAATCTTTATAGAAGCAAGCTTCCTTTTGTTTTGCTGGGAGTAGACGGCTGTGCACTAGAGCTTTCTGGCACTTACTAATGTAAAGACGCCTTGGCTGATCTAATCCACAGTCAAAGTTGCTTGACACAGGCTTAGGAACAAAAAGAGCATTTCAACAAGAAGCCCTCAGAAGAGGTTAGGTGACGCCGACTGAATGAGAGCATGTCATTTGAACAGGAAAGAGACGTACTGAACATAATTCATATGGCTTCTCAACATCTGGAACAAGGAAGACAAAGTGAAGCGAGAGAGATGGTGTGTGCAGTCGAGTCTCACCTGCACTAGCTCTGTATTCTCTTTGTGGAAAAGCTACCTAACCCAGGCTGGGAAACTACAGAACAATATGGGCCTTGTGAAACTGTTCGGTAAATAAAAGGGAATGGATGTGGTTAAAATCAGGGGTATTGGGACTCTTTCAGTCTATTCCAGTGCAGGATCTTGTTCCAATCCTGTCTCTAATTACTGCATTGCGCAGGCAGAGCCTTGTGCCAAACCAGGGCCTAGGTGCATAAAACACCTTCACTATTAAACTATTCAGGATAACTTTTCCCTTATCTACGGTACCAAATTAACTGCTTTGTGCAGCACCCTTAAAACCAAGGGTCACTTGAGGGGGACATTTAACTGGATTTAAACTTGTTTCTTGTACACAGGTGCACAGGTCAATATTATAAACTGAACCAGGTTTATTGCAACGATTACCCTAGATAAACTGGGGCTGTCAGGAGAGAAACAGCGTATTTAATAATCACGACACAGCTTGAGAATCCCTGGCAGCTAATCACTGTGATTAAGAGCTGATGAAGCAAATCACGTAGATTGCCCTTGAATTTATTGCAGCCTGGCAAGTGGAACAGGCCCCGTGTGTAATAATGAAATGGATTTGAAATGAAGAAAGAAAATGCAATACTTTCCCAGACATGTTAACACTGGAAAGCAGACACAGCGGGCACTGCACTCTCCTTCCACTGTTAGTACATTTGCAATGTTCTCAGGGGTCCTGCTTACAATCACTCTTTGATAAAGTCTGTGTTCTGGAGCTTTAGTCTGCATTCAGGAGCTGCGTGTGGACGTATTAACATAGGAGAGGTTGACACACACACACACACACACACACACACACACACACACACACACACACACACACACACACACACACACACACACACACACACACACACACACACACACACACACACACACACACACACACACACACACACACACACACACACACACACACACACACACACACACACACGGAACACTTATTTTTCCCCCAAGCCCTCAATAGACGTGAAAATGCATGCATGCACTCCATATTGTTCAGAGCAGCACTCTAACTGGCTTTTGAAGAGTCAAGCCTACTGCATAAATATATGTGTGTGTGGATCTTCAAAAGGAGACAAAGCATAATACTGGTTTTCTAGAAGGACACTTTTGTGTGTTTACATTGTATGGGATAGGTAATGCAATAACATCATTAGTTCTGTTAGGCTGTAGGTTTTTGTGCAAACTGATATGAAGGAGCAGTTAACCCAATAACCCAGTCCCGGAGCTGCTTTATTAACAATGAAGCTGAAACTTTCCACATAAACTAGGGCATTTTAATGCATTGAGTCTTAAAGAAAAATCCTAATAAAATATGAATTGCAAAAAAATGAGTTACAGAAACCTGTGCTTCAAAAGCAAGCATTTCAACACAAAATCCCTTTACCGTATTAACACAGTTTACACTGACCCCAGTGGTCATCCATGAAAATGATCTGGTATTCCTAGAAGTGACTCAAGCCCCTAGTCTTTGTATGTATAACTGAAACACTTGGTAGGAGGCCAGTGTCACTGTGTTCAGCTCGCTGGCAGTGCCAAGGCTGCCAGCCCTGGTGACCGCAGACTGTCCATGAAATACTCCTGCTGCAGCTTCTTCACTTCAGCCATGGGATCACTCTGGGGGTCACTCCAGGGGTCCGGCCCCAGGGAGCTCCTCGAGATGTGGCCCTGGTCTGACTCGCCCGACCGCCTCTTGTTGCTGTGCCGCCGCTGGTCCGGCTCGGAGAGCAGAGAAGGGCCCAGGAGGGCACTGTGGGACTGCTGAAGAGCCAGGAGGCTGTGCCACATCTCAGGGGAGAGGTGGCTGGGGGGCCGGAGCTGGACTTCCCCAAGCTCCTCCCCATGCCCCTCTCCCTCCTCACTCCCAAGCTCCTCCCCCTCCTCCCCAAGCACACTCGGCTTGTTTCTCTCCAGCAATGCTGGCGTCTGCACCGATAGCTCGGCTCTCAGACAGCTGCCCTCCTCCAAAGCAGAAGGACAAACCAGCACCTGGGTGCAGGAGCTCCCCCTGGCGTCCCGGAGGACCGGCTGCGAAGTAAAGATCTGGCAGAGCTCTGGGCTGGCGTGGTGGAGAACCGCCTGGGACAGGACTCCATGCTTGACCTCCCTCAGCATGGGGCTCAGAGCCAGGACCCCCGCTGTAGGCTGGGAGGAGAGGACCTCGTTGAGGACGCAGGGTGGAGCCGTTTTCTCATATTGCAGGATGAACTGGTGCATGCAGGTCTCATGGAGCTTCCCTGGGATGTTCTCCTCCTCCACCGCGCCCCCGAAGGCCTCCTCCTCGCTTTACAGGCACTCCCGTTGAAACCAGTCTGGGTGTGCAGCCTGGTGTGCCTGGAAGGCCTCGATGGCGTGGCGCAGCACCTGGCCGCTGGGCTTGAGGAAGTACTCGTCCTCCGAGATCCCTGGGATCCGCTTGACCCGGTCCGGCTCGTGCTTCTCCTCACCGCGAAGCCGGAAGTAGATCTCCTCGAAGTGCTTCATCAGCTTGTACTTGACGGCGATGTGGAAGGGCTCGGGCACATCCTGCTCGCTGCTCACCCCCTCGAAATACGCCACCACGTGCTTCCCAAAGGAGGCAGGCAGCTTGAAGTCCGGGAGGAGGAGGTTCAGGGCGGGGGTGAACATGTCCCCCATGGGCGAGAGCACGTCCTGCTTGAGCAGCACCCCCGCCCCCCCCAGCATGGCCTGCCACTTGACACGGACGCCCCACGAGCAGAGGAGCAGGATCTTGTTGGAGGAGTCCTGCTCGATCTCCTGCTTCCTCCCTGCCAGCCAGGCCAGGTGCCCCAGTTCCCCCATGCGCTGCGTGTCCAGCAGGTTGAGCAGCACGTCGGCGCCACACTCAGCCTGCAGGAAGGCGCTGAACTTCAGTATCACATCCCTGTAGAGCGGGTGGTCCAGGGAGTAGAGAATCAGCACCTTCCTCTTCTGGGGGCTCTCCCTGCTGTCTAGGAGGGGGGCTGTCGAGGGATCTGAGGGGAGAAAAAAAAACAAGTTCAATAGCCCATAAGGAGAAATTAAAGCTGGAATACATTATACAGAATGCTGCTAATTACAATTGTGATGTGTTGGAATTGGTTAAAAGAGAATGGGAATGGGAATTGGAATTGAAAAATGGTTACTAACCCGACCCTGCATGGCGCTGGTGAACACTGCTGGTTAACAAGTCCTGTAATACAGGCTTACTCACTGTGTTCACCCCCCATGACATGCTCTCTGCCAACAGTAAACTCAGCACTCTGCACAGCAGGGCTGGTTAGGTGTGCCGCAGAACATGTGGATCATGTACAATATAACCATGCCAGATCTCCTGCAGGAGCTGGACTCTGTCATCAGAATGTAAAATATAACCCAAGCCAAGCACGTCCATGCCAGATCCCCTGTGATAAGCGGAATGTCTCTGTCATTCACACTCACTAGTATACTGCTGTCCTGCAATCAAACAGCACAGCACAGCTTGGATAAACACACGTCACAAAGAGTCCACTGACAGCACAGCAACAGCAGCCTGTCTGCAAGCCGCTCTAATGATTCAGGGAGCTTTAACTACTGAGAGCATTGCTGAGTGGACTGAGAGACAGCAGGGTCCCGAGCTACTGGAACAGTCTCAGTCAGTCATACAAAGAGTGTCCCCACTGAAACCTATTAACAACTACACTTACTGCAACTAAGCTGATCCCAGGACTTAATGACATGAGCTATGAGGACAGGTTCAAATAATTACATCTCTTCAGCTGAGAAAAAAAGCAACAGAAGGGACTTGACTGAAGTCTTTAAAATCATAAATGGCATTGATAAAGCTAACCCAAGACACTACTTCAAACTTAGCACAGAGAGGAGAACAAGAGGACATGAACGGAAGCCGAGTTTAGAAATGAATGGAATAGCCTACCAGGTGAGGTAGTAGGATCTAAAACACCGGAAACATTTAAAAAAAGACTAAATTATATTAGATTCCCCCCAGTAGGGGAGAATGATGTGCTAACAAGGGACAAGCCTTGATGTGCCGAATGGCCTTTTCTCGTTTTCTTACGCTCTTATAATGTCACTGAGAGTGTAGATCTTGCGCACAGAATGTCAATGACAAAGCATTCAAATGGTTTAAACCACAACAGAACCAACATGTTAATACCTGGGTTTTTATTTAGATTGAATGACTTCTAATATGCTTTAGTAATAGTGGCTGCCTCTAATCAAGTAGAGTATACCTTCTCTCGCACTCTTTGTATGACAGACACAGCAATGAATGTGTGAGATATACTCTCAACTTGATTAGAGGCAGCCACCGAACACTTAGAAACATCATTCAATCTAAATAAAAAAAGACGAAACCTGATATAAATGCTCTAGATCTGTTTCTATAGAGCCTATTGTGGTTTAAATGTTCCGAATGCTTTGTCAATGACATTCTGAGTGTGAGATACACTCTCTGTGTTATTATAAGTGGAGATGCTGCTAATAGGATCCAATAGGGGTATGACTTCCAATGTAATTTTAGACAGCAGTGTCCCTGAACTGTGTTTCAGACTGTATTCCCTCTCTCCTGGTGCACTCCACTGCCCCTGGAGGTTCACTGCACTTATTAACAGAGAGAGATGATGAAACGCGAGACCAAAGGTCACAGAAACCCAGAGCTGTATTTACCTTTACTTTTATTCCTCTAAATAAGTATATAAAAAACAAACCCTGCTTGGAAAATGAAGCTGAGAAACGATGACCCTGCCTATAGTAGCTGTCAATTACCTGCCAGAAACAAGAAACCTAACATTGTACAGCTGAGCTCATGCTGGACAGAAATCTCTTTATAAATTAAATTACTGCTATACAGCAATAGCACTGGCTCAGGATATATCCCTGTTGCAAATTTGTGGATTTTTTTATTTTTTATTTTTTAATATATTACAAGATATTAACTGAAACAAAACTTGACAAGAGGACTTGACACAAAATAAAGTAAGTGTGTGACTCACTGGTGTCAGCTTCGGACTCCCCAGTTTCCGGTTCTGAAACACGAAGACAAAAAACATTGAAACACCTGCACCAGCAGTGCACCCTCTGTGTAATTATTATTATTATTATTATTATTATTATTATTATTATTATTATTATTATTATTATTATTATTGGTATCATGTTGTGGAATATATAATAGCTGCTTCTCCCTGTTGCAAATCAGTTTCAGTCATTATAGTCAAGAAAGCAAATCAGACCCCTTATAAAAGTTCCTCCTAGTAAAAACACAGCACAGTGTAATAAAGCACAGAGAGGTGTGGTAAAACACAGCACAGTGTAATAAAGCACAGAGAGGTATGGTAAAACACAGCACAGTGTAATAAAGCACAGAGAGGTATGTTAAAGCACAGCACAGTGTAATAAAGCACAGAGAGGTATGTTAAAGCACAGCACAGTGTAATAAAGCACAGAGAGGTATGGTAAAACACAGGCAAGCATTGTTAAGCACAGAGAGATATGGTAAAGCACAGGCAAGCATTGTACAGCAGAGAGGAATGGTAAAGCATATTAAAAAACAAACAATGGTAAACTAAACCTTATAAATGCCCCCCCTAGTAAAAGCACAGCAAAGTGTAATTATTTGTTTATTTAGCAGACGGCTTTATCAAAGGCGACTTACAGAAACTAGGGTGTGTGAACTATGCATCAGCTGCAGAGTCACTTACAACAACGTCTCACCCAAAAGACGGAGCACAAGGAGGTTAAGTGACTTGCTCAGGGTCACACAGTGAATGAGCCGGGATTTGAACCAGGGACCTCCTGGGTACAAGCCCTTTTCTTTAACCACCAGACCATGCAGCTTCCTATAATGTACGTATGTACGACAAAGCATAGGTAAGCATTGTAAAGCACAGAGATGTTTGATAAAGCATATTTTAAAACATGGTAGACTATGATACATGCATAGTATAACCATGGGAATAGCATGGGGGACATCTGCAAAAATACTGTGCACAATTACCAGGGTAAACTGCAGGCAGGAGTTCAGTTTCCAAGCACCAAGAGCCCCTGTTATATTTTGGACGGTGCCAAGGGCGACTCAGTGTGTGTCTGTGTCAGTGCGTTTGTGAGTTGTGACAGAGCAGTTGTTTTAACAATATTAAATAACCCCTTCCCTACCTGTAGTCTTGTTCCTCTTCCAGGTAATGACACAGCAGTCCACAAAGCCAGCTCCCAGTAATCCCAGTATAGGAATGAGGTAGTACATCTTCTTTGGGGGGTCTGATGGGTCTGGGGAACCTGGTTTGAGTGCAGAGAGGATTACTGTGTAAATATACAGCTTTATACACAATACAATTAAATCAATCCAGCTCAAGAATAAGCTAACGCAAACAAATCTGCATTCCTGATACGACTTGGGAAACAACATGCACTGTTAAGTAAGGACCGGTCCCCTTACTGTATGACTGGAAAATGCAGCTATCCTTTGTCTCTGGGGAATATATGTTTGGGGAAATCTTTTCTGCGCTGGGTCGAAAGTAATCTAGCAGAATGATTAGCTGTGAACTGGGTGAGTGAAGTTTTAAGGTTTATTTTCCATCTTTAATTGTGGAAGATTATTATTTATTTATTAATTATTATTATTATTTTTTTAATGCAGAAAGCAGGAAAGCAAACAGTTGTATACCTTGCAGCTGGGGACCTGGTGCTAAAAAAAAAAAAAGCAACGTTAGAATCATCTAGTAAACAAAAACACCAAATCATGCGTCCCGACCAAATCCCAACTGAAGTGACTGCTGTGATCCCCTCTACCACCTGGAATCTGTCTACTCTGGAATCCAGCATGACCTGTAAGTCTTCCTAAAATCAATGCAAATCTGACTGTGCAGTCCAGCACCAAGCCATGAGATTTATTCTTTTCTAAGTTTATAAAGAAGTATGTTGTGTACATAAGCGCATGTCCCTCAGGTGCAGCACATCTGCAGTGCAATCCCTGTTAACATCAAATTAAATTACAGAGTATACCTGGACTGTACTTCTACTGTATATACTGTAGTGGTTTGTCATTTATACCTTCATTTTAGTGCCGGATTAGACAGGTTTTACTGCACATATTATTTAAAGTATATTAGTTTAGTAATGACCTGAAATCATTTGCTGCTAAATGTCCTCAATTTGTATTACATGAGATCATAATGAGATAGTAGTGGTGGGGTGTCATATATGAGCCTCCAGTGCTTTTCCTCCAGGTATGTGGATTTCTTATGACCCAGTGTTGATGGCTGAAGTGTAATGCTGGCTCCAGGGATCCGCCTATTCGCAGAATCTCTGACGCATCAGCACACACACAATAAAAAACAGTCTGGAGGGACAGGGTCAGAATGGATCATAAAACCAGGTCCCAGGTCAAAGCCAAGGGTGCCACAGTATTCTCCTTGAGGAGTTTCCATAACACTGAAAATATCAAGTCTGTATCTCGACTGAGAAAGCGGCGACTGCAGATTTGCAAATGCATGATCTCTCCTTCCTGCTAAACTCATTTGACACAAGAGATAAGCGGCCCAGTCTCTCTGATTTACATTACCATAACAACATTTTCTCAAGACCCTGATTGTTTTGCTGTTTGTAATTTCGTTTTCCAGTGGATTCTGGTCCTTTAATTCAACGCCTTTGTAAAACTTCCATGTGATCAAGTGTAGAACTGCCTTACCTTTACAGGTATTGAACACTTTCTTCTGTCGAACGCAGTCGTTGCTGCATCCCACGAAGTAAGGCTGAATCTATTGGGAACAAAAGTGAAAAAATACATCATTCGTTTATAAATCATCTATGAATAAACACACACACTGCACAAGTACATGAGACAAGGTGAACGTACATACTAATAAACGGAGAATAAAGCAACTGGGTTTGTTTGCTATAATAAGTTAATTTCCTTTTTTTTCTGTATTCACCATTACATGAACCAAGTTTATTTTTAATTTAGCCACCTCACAGGTTTGTAACCAAGCTCTTCAGATCCGTGTTCTTAACTCGTACCACTGCTCCCACTTTCATACCACTGAAGATCTAGTTGGTTCTCTTCTTCAATTTGGAAGGTGCAGAAGATAGATGAGAAGCATCTGCTGCTTCCTGGTACCTAACCACTTCCTGTGTGGTAGTTCAAATTCTCTCCAATGGTCTATCTGCAATCAGACCATGTGACCTACTGCACAGGTATCAGGATGCAGCAGTTTACCAGCATAATAAAATATAGATTGATGTCTAGAGCTCAGTGTCTTTCAGGGACATTATTACCACGTTCCCAATGGAACCTATTAGCAGCAACGACACTTACAGATCACTGAGAGTGTAGCGCTTGCACTCAAAGGCAATGACAAACATTTAAACCACAACAGAATCTACATGAAATATGAAATATGTTAATAGCAGCTTTTTTGTTTTTCATTTAAATTTAATGACTTGTAATATGTTTCTAAGTGGTCTCTCTTCAATGAAATACACTCTGAACATGATTAGAGGCAGCCACCCAACACTTAGAAACACACAGTGTATAGCTGTAACCTCTCCCAGAGAGATAATGACTGAACTTACCACCACATTAAATTGACAAGATGTCGCTTTCCAGTCCTTAAGTGAGAATGTTGTGTTTATGGTTTGTTTACCCTCCTGTAACAGTACAGAAAAAAAAGTGATTGATGTCATGTGAGTTGCTTGATGTCATATCTACAAAGGGATGCATTGTAACTAGTCAATATTCGGGTGATCACAATGCCACAGGGGGTTGTAAATGCTACACACACTTATGATCTTTTGCTATTAAATCGGGTGACAAATTAAAGCTTGCTTTTATCTGACAGACTTCACAGGAACCCCCCATTACTTTTTTATACAATGTATAGTGAATGTAAATTTGATCTGGGCCGTGCCACATTTCCACCTGCCACTGGGAATGAGGTTCAAATCCTGGTCTGAAACTAGCCCTGTCCATTTCCACCTGCAGCAGACAGACAGATCAAAGTGGTCTGAATTGGGACTGTGTCTGTCTGTCTGCTGCTGGCAGGAACCATTCTCTGCAGGAGAGGATAGAGGGTCAAAGTGCAGAAACAAAGCTTTCAATGAATTCTGGTACCAGGGAAGACTCAAATAGCAGCTTGGTAATCTCCTGACTCTTCGTGTTGCAGATGGTTGACTCATAGCAGCTCTCCAGGAACACCTTGTATCGCTCCGAGTGATTGCCAGTGTCCAACTGCACTGTGGCTTCCAACCCGTTGGTGAAGAATGCAATGTTGGGCTCCCACAGGCTTCCTGCATACACAAAGTAGCAGCATATTAGATTAGTTATGCAGTGTTGAGTTCTCTTTCCTTTAGACCTCTATTCAGCACTGTAGTGTTTCAGAAATGCTATTCCATTGTTCTCAAGTGTTGCCTGAATGCTGGACTCACCTCTCAGCTGGCACAATTTGGTCCTTTTGATGTGGACGTCTCTGTATTCTGCTCAAGAGAAGTGAAGCAGAATGATTAATATACTGCACTCACCACAGCTGGATCAGTAACATGAGAGAGCAGGCCATTCATCTCTTACTTCCATGTCTTAATTTATAATGAGAAGCATGCATGCACCAGGCACCTCCATACCCAGGACTCCGACACGCAATCTTTGAAGGCGAAGAACGCTGTTACCAACTTTTATGACAACTGGCTATGCAGTTCTCTAAATAGATATGGTTGTACAGTAGGTACAGATCCCTCCACTATATCCCTGTCACCAACCATTGCTTTAACAGGGGTGGCCAAAGCTGGCCCTCCCGCTCCTGGTCTTTGTTCCAACCCTGTTCTAAATTGTTTGATTGAACAAATGAAACCTCCATCTGGACCCAGGAGTGGAGTGGAATGGCGCTCCAGGACTGTGATTGGACAGCCCTGCTTTAATATATTGTCCTTATTAGCTTCATGAATACGTTTCAACACTACAGATAGACTGGAGCCCCCTTTGCTGTTGCTTGCATGGTCTGATTGCAGCTGCACAGCTAGAGTGAGTTTGAACTACAAGGTAAGTGGTTGCTTTCAGTCACTGACTAGGAGGCAGGCAGTGTTTAAAGAGGTCAGAAAAGCCATTAGTTCAAAGAAGAGATTCAGATTAGATCAAACGATGTGCCAAATTTTAACATTGAGATTTACATTGAGATTTAATATGGGCCAACATGCCTTTGTAGAGCAGGCATCTCATCTTTGGAACTCAAAGCCTTCAAATGTAAAAACAGCCTCTTCACAATACCTTTTTCAATCACTCAGGAATATGTATTTGAAATCTGACCAGGGTTGCAAATCCTGTAAATATTGCCTATGACCAGGATCATGTCAATTGGAATTGTTCTATTTTATTACCTGGCATAGAGAAATTCCTGGATTTGTAGCGCTGATCTCCCTGTATGTTGGCCTCTTACCTGGCATAGAGAAATTCCTGGATTTCTAGTCCTGGTCTCCCTGTATGTTCTCTCTTACCTGGCATAGAGAAATTCCTGGATTTGTAGTAGTGGTCTCCCTGTTGGCTGGGTCTGGGCAGGTTGTACACTGAAACCTCATACTTCACTCCCGGCTCTGCCACAAATCTATCCAAAGAGAACGACCACTGGAACAACAAAACAGATAAAGTCATACTTTATGACATTGACTCTGCAATGCTGAGTGTAAAAATGGCCAAGGAATTAATAATGAATTATATATATATATATATATATATATATATATATATATATATATATATATATATATACAGCTCTGGAAAAAATTAAGAGACCACTGCAAAATTATCAGTTTCTCTGGTTTTACTATTTATAGGTATGTGTTTGGGTAAAATGAACATTTTTGTTTTATTCTATAAACTACTGACAACATTTCTCACAAATTCCAAATAAAAATATTGTCATTTAGAGCAGACAACTGGTCAAAATAACAAAAAAGATGCAGTGTTGTCAGACCTCGAATAATGCAAAGAAAATAAGTTCATATTCATTTTTAAACAACACAATACTAATGTTTTAACTTAGGAAGAGTTCAGAAATCAATATTTGGTGGAATAACCCTGATTTTCAAGCACAGCTTTCATGCGTCTTGGCATGCTCTCCACCAGTCTTTCACATTGATGTTGGGTGACTTTATGCCACTCCTGGCGCAAAAATTCAAGCAGCTCGGCTTTGTTTGATGGCTTGTGACCATCCATCTTCCTCTTGATCACATTCCAGAGGTTTTCAATGGGGTTCAGGTCTGGAGATTGGGC
Source organism: Acipenser oxyrinchus oxyrinchus (assembly GCA_030684275.1). Lineage (NCBI taxonomy): Eukaryota > Metazoa > Chordata > Actinopteri > Acipenseriformes > Acipenseridae > Acipenser > Acipenser oxyrinchus. The sequence continues at coordinate 30,950,122 of CM060256.1, forward strand.
TGGCCATGACAGGGTCTTGATCTGGTGGTCCTCCATCCACACCTTGATTGACCTGGCTGTGTGGCATGGAGCATTGTCCTGCTGGAAAAACCAATCCTCAGAGTTGGGGAACATTGTCAGAGCAGAAGGAAGCAAGTTTTCTTCCAGGACAACCTTAGTATACAATTAGAGGAGAGAGAGAGAGAAACTGAATAATTCCACTGGCGATTCGGTGGATTAATGAAAAAAAGAGAGAACCAACTGTTTACCTTTTAAACGTTTGATTTAGTTGTGCAACATTGAAGACGACTAGTATCGGTGTGACATAAGTAGAAGAGGTCTACTGGAGTAGATGAACTCGTCTTATCTTTTGAGTACAGTTCATTGGTGGCGATTCAATAATCCGAATACATTTGGACAGGGCAACAAATCCGAAGACTGAAACCCACACAAAATGATCAAGGAATAATTTAGACATTTTTGTTTAAGAGAACGCCACAATAATCCAAGAAATAGACCCAATTACCAATTACCAGCGATGGCAGCGTCTTAATGTGAAAGCGTTTAAGCTACTACCTCCAGACTGATTCTCGCTTTGTTTCATTAGATTTCTCGGTGTTTCCTGGCTGGCGTTGCTAGCACGTTCTGTCATACCTTTGTAGCCTATATTCAAATCGGGAAAATACATATTGACGTTGTGTTAAACATACATATGTTACGTATCCTGAATATAAAAAGTCAGCTGTCGCAACTACTAATAAATTGTTATATTCCACAACAAGCTTAAGAAATTAATAACACGCTCCTTTGTTTACTGCGACCCTAAAATAACTTAAAACGCGTTTCTTCTCCTTCTGAGGTGTGGAAATCCCCCTTTCCTACGACAGCTGTCATTAAATGTGCTTCCTGGTTTTGCGTTGCTCTTTTCAAAGTCATTATGCAAATTCTACGTAGGTGACCGATGTGTCAGAACAGACCAGGTATAAAGGTGAGGTGTTTCAAAATAGTTCTTAGACAAACTGTTGTGCTCACGTTCTCTGGTGGATGTTGACCGCCTGTCAAAACACAATTGTTTTTCGTTTTAAATCATAAAGATTAGATATAATTTACTTTGAGTATTCAGACTGGATTCGGAGTGCATGCAGACGTGTCAAGTCGTACTCTTTTAGGAACTTAATCGTCAGTCTCTCTCTCGCTAATATGTAAAAGAAAGAGAAGTATTCCTAAATCACATTACTCATTTTGGTGCTTTGAGTGTGGCAATTTGACGCAAAACACGCCATTTGAAGTATTTTGAAGTGCTGTACAGTTGTTATTTTTCATGTAACGTTGTGGTCTCTGGAGGATACCGTTTGACACAAATATGGCCTTATAATTACATACTGCTGATTACATCATGCCTGTGTTTGCTCTAAGCTGTTTTTTGTTCAATGTTTTCAGTATGAAATACCTGTTTTTTGTTTGTTTACTTGTTTCCCTTCCTGGCAGGGCGCTCGAGTAGAGCTGGAAAGGTAACTCCACTCAAAACAGTAGAGCAGTTTGCAAATCAAAGAGAATAATATGGATTTCTATGTTGTTGTTGTTGTGTTTTTTTGTTTTTTTTGGTCACTTGAACCATTTCCTTATGTATCTAAGAGTAGTCTTTCAGCAAAAAGTTACTTTCAGCGTAAAAAAAAAGTTCTCACTTCTCAGTCTTGCGAAGTGTATGTTTTACTGAAGTTCGTTTTGTTTTCCAGACTTTGTTTACACATTGATTTAGGTGGAGCCCTTGTTTTACTGCTTCAACACTATAAATGAACTTCCTCTGTTAAAGTGTATTTCTCTCAGTATGTTCAGAATCCTAACTATTTATGTATAAGGGTGGAGAAAGTCAATCTACCTTTGCTGTTCAGCGGCTGGGTTTTCATATCAATCAAATACCTGTTTATACCACGCAAAATAAACCATTCCCAAACTTTCACAGGATAAACCGGTCCTTATACTTAGTGTCCACTAGAGGGAGGTATTCACTACCCTCAACACATTTGGTTGTACAGTATCTGTATTGCAGTGTGCCGCAATGCTAATGCTGTGCAGTGTTCTGATTGTCTCACGGTTTTGGTTGATGTCTGAACTAACCACTAGGTGGTAATGTTTTCTTATAAACATACTTTGTGCATTGCACAGTTGAATGTGGTTACATAAGTGAACGAGGAAGGAAAGAAAACAGGTACGTATCTTGCCAGGCCAGTAATGCTGTGTGTGTGTGTGTGTGTGTGTGTGTGTGTGTGTGTGTGTGAATACAGTGTTTAAATGTGGTTTAGGTTGTACTGGATGGTACTGTTTTATTCTGAACTTACATTTTCCAGATATAGTTTCATTTTAAATATTCAATATACCCAGTAAGCTGTAACAGAACCTGAAGTTTAAAAACAAAACAATACCGTGCAGGAATGTGAATAAGACTCTGCATGCACAGCGGTGTCACCCAGTCCAGGTTTTACTGCCAGCTTGATTAGCCCCTGTGTGTATAGTTAACACACTCAGGTGTGTCTTATTAAACTCTTAGTGAAACCTGGAATGGATCACACTGCTTTGCAATGGCAGTCTTATTTCCATCCCTGCCGTGCCTCGTTATCTTCAATGAGGCGATGAATAGCTGGAGCTTTGGTGTCAGGGTTCTATGGGCGTCTCATATCAATTCCATGTATTTTATTAAACTTAATCCGAGTCAAAATCACTTCCAGCTTAAAGCTGTTTTGTAGTTTGGGTGCTATCTTTAAGTGCTAAGGAACACTAGTTTCATGTTTTGATTAGCTGTATAATCATTTGCTTAAAAGTCTGTTGATCGTTTACTTTGCCAGACTTTATTTTCACTTCAAACTGTGTGGAGCTCTTTAATTCTGCCACCACACTATATCTTCCCTCCCTGTGCAGCAGGAATCACGATCCCACATCCGGACAAGTTCCTAAGTGCTGCAGGGGCAGCTTCACGTGTCAGGTGGGGCTCTAATACCTGTTGCACAGGAAGTCATTCTACAGTGTGGTGGCAGGTTAAAGAGACCTCACCTCGGAGTGATATAAACTACCAAACTAAACAGAACAAGTAGGAGAGGCTTACTGTAAAGTAGTAACACTAATACAACAGACAGTGTTGTGTGATGACCTGCCATTACGGATTGTGTCCCCTGTCGGTGAGATGAGGTTAAAAGCTCTAAAACCACGAATGCAGACGAGCCGGCTCTTTTGCACAGCGGTTAGACACTCACTTGTGGTGTGTGGGATCGCCGGTTCACGCCCGACCTCCCTCCCTTGGTTTGTACAGCAGCGATGAGTACTTTGACTTTTGTTCACTTTGATTTTCAATGCAATTATAGCTTCTCATAAAACATAAAAAAACAGGGAGCAGAGATCTGGGAAGGAAATCCAAAAAATAACTATTTCCAGCCTTGCCGAGGTGGTGCATTCCAGATGTGTTGAAATAACACTCACAGAACAGATCTGCAGCCGTGCTGCAGCTCTTACCAGCAGTGCTGTTGAGGGGAAACTTAGCTTACCCACTTCTCATTTGAGGAATATGGAGTTTACCCACTCCTACTCTCCTGTGATAAGCTTATCCTGGCTCTATGAAGGGTTAAAGCCATGGTTAGTTTACCCACTTTTTATTTTTTAGCACTTCACCACTGACTTTTTCCCCAGTTTCCCCAGTACTCTTTGGATCACGGGTGACCCATGTTTGACTATGCCTTATTCATGCATGTTAAACGAATAAACTACAAACATGCTCAGCCCTGATTTGGTATAAACCCAAAGCAATGAGCTGAAGCCTAGATTTCTAGTCTCCTGGGCTCATCTGTAACCAGGGTTACAGAACCGCCCCCTGCTCTGTGAAACTCGCAGCTCAAATCCTCTGTCTTTCTATCTTTTATTCTTTTTTTGTATACATTTTTGAAGAGTGTTTACAAACCTTCTCGTAGGTTAATCAGTATTTTGAAAACTGGGAATAAACTTGTAACTTGCTCTAAAACAGTTAGAGAATGAATTTAATTTTAATGGGGTTTTAGCAAACCAGTCCTTAGCAAAATTGTTCATTAAGAGTTTGGAGGCACCTGGCCCAACGGCACCAATTTGTACCACTTGTCAAACCTGCAACGAGGAAACGCTGTCCTGTTGTTTATACTGGAAAGCTACAGAATGTGAAGGGCTGGTTGCCATGGCGAGGAGCGGAAATGAGGCTTTACAGATCGATCCGGCCAGTGTCTCTGGGAATGGATTGCTTGGAGTCTGTCCAGATCGGACTCTGCTCCTAACAGCCTGTGCGGTTTTATTACCTGTGATAACCCTCACCAGCACACTAAGCAAAGTGATTTACACAACTGTGCTGCTAGGCTCTGTTCATAAGAAACTTCAAATGCGTTCTGTGATATGAAAATGGTAAAACATTTTGCACTAATAGAATCAGCAAAGTTGAATCTCTACGTGCTGGTCATCAGTTGATAATCAATTAATAATCATCAGGAGTTGAAAAAAAATAAAAATAAATAAATGCCCTTTTAGACAGAGGAAAAGACTTAATCTTAACCAATTTAATCTTAACCCATTAAGAACCAAATACATTTTGCTCTATTTATGTGATTTGATACATTAAAAATCAATATTTCTAAAGAGAATTTAGTTTTTTAAATCCTTAGTTTTGGCTACAAACTGCTCCATCCTATTTTGAGGGCAGTCCAGTTAAACGTGACTGTAATCAGAGCAGTGAAATTTCACACCCGTTATGAAGCTCAACACATAGAAAATTGAGCTTTATCATCACAGCACCAAGTTATCATTTTTAGGCTTCAATTTCTTATTTGAGGCATCATAAAAAAAGCTTCTGAAGGGCTATATTTGTAGTTACATTTAGACTTGTGCCTAACAAATTATAGCAAATTTAAATAACAGGTAGATGCCAAAAATTACAAAGTAGCCTGTCCTCAAATGAGGACAATGGCACTTAATGGGTTAAGGGCTTCCAATGAAATCCTACAGCATGGGGGTGCAGAGTCAAGTAAGACTGCAAGACTGGGTTTGATGTTAAGGTTAGATCAGGTTTGCAGACTTGCTGGTTACTTTAGAAAGGTGACCCTGAATGTTATCTCCAGCCTTGCCCCTTGGTGTTTTCCCACCACCCTCTGACAACAAAGAGAGCTTTGATTTATTTATTCAGTCCTAGCCCCTCAATAAGCACTGTGACTGGCTGTGCATTGATCTGTTGGGCTCCTGCATAGCAGTGCTCTACAGACATTTAAAAAAGAAACAACTGGTTTAATTAAGGTAAGCTGTAACAAACTATATATTGTGGCACAATAGCCAGCGACAGCTCGTAGGCACTGTGGTTGATTAATACTATAGAAGTCCTGTCCTATAAATAAACTGTGTATAATCTCAGGTAAATGTTTCAACCGAAAGTCTTTATATCAAATGTTTTTACGTGTCAAAGGTGTTTAATTTATTCACCACAATAAACCATGTGTACTGGATCAGCCAATTTTGGCTGAATTGCTTCACCAAATTAAAAATGACAGCAAAACCTCCAAACTAATTGGGACCAACGGGTGTTCCAATAATCAAACTGTTCAGATAATCAAATTACAACTGAGACATTGTTTATATGACTTTACCCAATCAAGAAACCTCCTAAGAAATTATATGAAACAACCCCTTTACATATAAACATGCAGCACGGCGCTGTTCTGTAAATAGCAGTTTGAGGGCTGATTAGATCACAGTACACAGCAAGACACAAGAGCAGCACAGCACACAACCAGACAGAAAAGCAGCACACAACAAGACAAGAGCAACACACAAGACAAGAGAAGCACACAACAAGACAAGAGCAGCACACAACAAGACAGAAGAGCAGCACACAACAAGACAAGAGCAGCACACAACAAGACAAGAGCAGCACACAACAAGACAGAAGAGCATCACACAAGACAGAAGAGCAGCACACAACCAGACAAGAGCATCACACAACCAGACAGAAGAGCAGCACACAACCAGACAGAAGAGCAGCACACAACCAGACAGAAGAGCAGCACACAACCAGACAGAAGAGCATCACACAACAAGACAGAAGAGCAGCACACAACCAGACAGAAGAGCATCACACAACCAGACAGAAGAGCAGCACATAACAAGACAAGAGCAGCACATAACAAGACAGAAGAGCAGCACATAACAAGACAGAAGAGCAGCACACAACAAGACAGAAGAGCAGCACACATCAAGACAGAAGAGCATCACACAACAAGACAGAAGAGCAGCACACAACCAGACAGAAGAGCAGCACACAACAAGACAAGAGCATCACACAACAAGACAGAAGAGCAGCACACAACAAGACAGAAGAGCAGCACACAACAAGACAGAAGAGCAGCACACAACAAGACACAAGAGCAGCACACAACAAGACAAGAGCAGCACACAACAAGACAGAAGAGCAGCACACAACAAGACAAGAGCAACACACAAGACAAGAGCAGCACACAACAAGACAGAAGAGCAGCACACAACCAGACAGAAGAGCAGCACACAAGAAGACAAGTTAACAAGGGGCTGTTTCAGTAAAGTCTGTGGACACCTGGCTAGACTTTCAAATCTTTTTAATCCAAATTGTCGTTATTGCATTTGTTTTCATAAAGGAAAAAGTTATCAAACTAGAAATAAAAACAATACAGACATTTAATCAAGGCGCTTGTACAGTTAGTCATTTTAGAATTGCAATGGGAGTTTTTTCCTTCAGAACTAAAATATATATATACATATACATATACATATTTGTTAAGACATTTTAAAGGGTTTGTTTTTGAACTAATGCAGTGCAGGACAGTGTAATAAATGGCTTGATTATCTGAGATGAAATATGACGCTATGCCTTCAGGTATTTTGAAAGTTTACCCATCTGAATTGTAAACAACGCAATTAATTCTTGAAATGTCTTCAAGCATTATAGATATGAAAATGTGTGTGCTATAAAAAAACAAACACAAGATACGGCCTGCCTTATCAGAGAAGGAGAAAGTCCTGCAGTCTGTCTGACTGGCAATCTGGAATGTGAAACCAAACAGGAGCTTTCAACTTTGCAAAGGAATTTAACCCTTTAAATGTCATATCACATAAGCTTTGTGGTGTTGTTGTTAATGCTGCATATCCACCATGTGCATTGGCACTTTACTGTTTGTGATAATACGGCACCCGGGATAATACATACATTTCAATCTAAAGTAGTAGGGAACATATTATATTAATGTAATAAGAAAATAAATCTGACTCTCATCCCAGAATTTATGTACAAGGCTTCACCTGGTCAGGTGATAACAGAATGGAATTCTCCGATATCAGCTGTCTAATACAGGCTTAAAATATGTTATTTTCCATAGTTAGCCTTGTTATATAAACAGAATACTCCATGAATGTCCAGAGTGCTGAGGTTATTTTACTGACAGGGATAGCCGTAAACAGCGAACGAGGGAAGAGGAACCCTGATCAGTCCTGGCAGTTAGGATTCTCCGGGGAAGCTGAAAGCAGCTCAAAGCCAGGTAAAGGAAGATTTAGAGCAGGGGTGTCCAATCCTGGTCTTGGAGGGCCATTCCACTCCAAGTTTAAAATGAGATGATGAACTACTTCAGGTGGAGCTTTAATTGGTTCAATTAAACATTTTAGAAAAGGGTTGGAACAAAGACTAGGAGTGGAACTTTGGCCACCCCTGATTTAAAGAAAAATAACAAGAACTCTATATTGGAGCAATGGACACTAGAACCAGAAGCAAACATCATAAGAAGCAAAGGAGAATTAAAAAAAATATTCAAATGCTGTTTTAATCTACATACTAATGCCAAAGACAGGCCTTTACACAAGTATGTGCTACATAGTGCATGTATTTCTCATTTTCTGTCCAGATCTTACATATGATCTAAGGCATGCAGAACTTCAAACTCTCTCTTGATGACGGAGAGCAGTAATAACATGGTTACATTAGCAGTGATTGCATCAAGCCTCTCTCTTGATAATGAAGAGCAGTAATGACATGGTCATATTAGCAGGGTGATTGCATCAAGCCTCTCTCTTGATAACGGAGAGGAGTAATGACATGGTCACATTAGCAATGATTGCATCAAGCCTTTCTCTTGATGACGGAGAGCAGTAATGACATGGTCACATTAGCAGGGTGATTGCATCAAGCCTCTCTCCTGATCATTCCCACATGCACTGCCAGCACCCTGTTCCGTATATGAGCTTCCATTCAAATTGATTCCAGGCAAGGTTTTGAAGTTTAGCAGCATGGCCTCAATAATTCATGCAAGGTTTGTTTTTCTCCAGCTGTGTAAAAGCTTTGCGCTACCATTTGAACTTGAACTCCTGTCTTTTGTATCAAAAGAATATAAAAAACATTCTGATGGTACTGCTGCCCATAAATTAGCTCAGATAAGTGGAGAGGCTGACTGTAGGGAAACCATGGGCAGGGGGGGCAGTGGAGCTGCCCATCCCATTAGACAAAGCCAAAAGGCAGGTAGGCTGTGGAGGAGGAGGTGAACTCTGGTGTGCAGCAGGGACATAATGGATATAAATATAAAGATATATTTATATCCATAAAGATATAAATCCCTTCCTTGCCAATCATTAAACTTAAAGTATACTTCTCAAAGACTAAAAGTACAATTGAATCAAAGTCTTTGAAGTATAAAAAGTATATCTATAGTAAACTTAAAATATACTACTCGAAGTATGCTTACATCATTCATAGAAGTATATTAAGTACACTTGAAGTACAGTAAGCATATACCATTTGTATATTTCAGGTATTAAAACGGGCACATTACATTTTAAAACTATTATAATAAAAGTATACAAACATTCCTGTAATTTTTTAAAGGACTTACGTTACTCATAAGACAATAGTATGCCAATAATTCCACCCTTACTGCCATGGATGTATATTGCCGTTAGCAGAATGTCAAACGTAATGTTAAAAAAACCAAAAACTGTTTTCAAAAACATGCAATTTAAAAAAAAAAGACTTTATTGCTGAGCTCTGTTTCAAAAGTACAAATCCATAATGAAATGGTTGATGAAATACTTGAATAAACTACACATAATTATAACATTGAATAAACAGGTAGTACCTTTAAGTATTGATTGCGTATAACGCCGCTACTAAGAACATATTTTAAATCATTTAAATGCTTATTTTCAAAATCTATACAGAGCTGTGTGTTACTGCACATCAACATTGGGTTCGTCATACAAACCAGAGGGATGTCAGGAGTCCTGGAGGGCCATAGTGCCTTTAGGTTTTCATTCAACCTGAGCTTTTAACGAAACTGAATGAATTAACGGATTCATTGGACCATTGGATCATAATTGGATTCTTATGCTGTTGATTTAGAAACCTATAACACCAGCTGGTTTGTGGCCTTGGAAGATTGGAGTTGTGTGCTCCTGCAGTATGTGACTGACATGACTGTGACATTTATAAATTACCATCATACTTTACACTGGCAGTCAAAACCAGAATTGCAGTTATTACTTTCCTGAACATGTTATATTGTATTGTATTTTAACTTCATTTATTGTATTCTACATTGTATCCTGCACTAACCCCTGTACTGCACTTTGAGAAACACTGCACTTTATTTGCATTATGTAACTTATTCATTCCTTCCTCTTCCTCATTTTTTTTCTTTTGGTTTGGTTTGGTTTTCTTACTATACTGAGTTCATACCTCGTTACTGCAGACTGGATAAGCGTAGAAACTCTTACTGAGTTAGTCTGCAAACGATGACATCCTGGATTTTTATATTATTTTTCCTGTTTTCGTATGAAAATCTGTTTTGGGCTGGGATAAATACATATGAGCTTAACGAGAGGGTTCCCCTTTGTGCAAATCTACTTTGAAATAAGTGACCCAGAGCGTTCCATTTATTCCACATATTCCATTTGCGTTAATGGGATTCAAAGCTCTTTTCAAAATGGCCACTGTAGTGCATTGGGATTTGAGATCTGTCCTCTAAATCACTGCAGGAAGAGTGATTAAAAAAAAAAAATTACATAACATGTGCTCTGGCTTTTCTGTTCCGTACCACATCGTGGATCGTTATTGCTGTGTTACTTGTGTGACAATGTGGGCAATAATCCTTCCACTATCATTGCACTAGAGCGGCCATTTTAAAAAGAGCTTTGAAACATACTTTAAAGTTATAAGTGTAAAAAGTCAGGATGTTAACAATGAAAAGAATAATTACAGGTCTGTTATTTAAACAGTTGTAGCAACACGTGGGGACGTGTAACACTATTTTTTGGAACCCCACTACCTCCTCTTTAATGCAAGCTGTGCTAGGAAGACACTTTGTTTTTCACACAATGTAAACTAGATTTATGGTGCTGTTGTGACCCACACAGGGATTATATTTTATTAAACTGAATTCAGTCGAACACTTTTTTGCAGAATATCTCATGACTTCAGACTGTTATTCAATTGCTTGACAGCTGGGTGCCTTTTTTTTATTTAACTGTCCCTGGAACGTGTATTTTAAAGTGATTATATCAAGTACAATTTACAATGTGTCTGAAGTGCTTTTAGAAGGGATTAAAAATGGAGATGATTTGTAGCCCTGTCTGCAGAATGCAGACATGTATTGAGCCAGTTTCATGGCCCAGGCAATCACAGTGGAAAAGTACAGATGCAAACTGGGCAAAAGCAGAGTTTAAATTTTTAACCCAAACTCCCAGACTGCCACACATATATTGAGACTCATGGGCGTATGCTGACTTCAGTGACTTAATAATCAGCCATTAACGTGACACCATTACATGAATGCTTTCTACCCCTTGATTTAGCCTCATATCTAAAGTATATGTTTATGATCAGGTATTACTGTTTCTGCACTCATGGGTATTTGGCATATATAATAAAGTCTCCAGAATATTTGTGCTTTGAGCAAGCCTGCACAACGTGTAATTTCACTTTCCCTTCCTCGAGAACATTTTGGACATGCTGACTTAAATTATTAAAATGACATTTCGAAACAACAAAAGAAAAAGAAAACAACAACATTGGTTCATTTAAAATGATATAATTTGCAGCTTGAATTAAGAACCCATCAATGAATGGAGTGCACATACAATCACATGCTGATAATGAGAAGCTTCAGTTTTTTACATCACCTAAGCACCGATCTTACACAGAAGTTTTATTTTGCAGGTTGTACAATGACTGTTGCGGGTCTGCAGATTTTAATGTCAATTTGTGGGTCTGACCTGTGAAATGTGGGTCACTTCGTTGGTCTGGATAAGAAACAGTTAATAAATGTCTGATTGAAATTCAGCGTGTATAAAGTATAGCGTGAGCAGTTTCAGAAAGTGTGAATGAATGTGTGGCTGCATGCTCATTTACACAGGCTCAGCATACAGTACAGGACACATCTGTGACTGTCCCTTCATTGCTTTCAGCAGTACAGCCCAGCTCTTTCTCTCATAACCATGCTTTCAACACAGACCAACTTCACAGCAACCCCCTTTTTAAACAAGCTGAAAAAAACCTGTCCTACTCTGCAGTGTTATTAGCAATGTAAATGCCATCCACCTTACTGAGTAATTGATTCAGAATAGACTTCATTACAGCAATGAGAGCACTTACTGCAAAAAAAAGTACATCTCATGAGCTTATATTTAGAAGGTAGTACAGCAGTGGATCTGATTTCCATGCACTCTGGCTAATGAAAGTGCTGTGGAGTGGTTTGGGAATGCTTGCTTTCCTTGTGAACAATGACTGAAACAACAAAGCTGCCGGTGTTTTGATAAGCAGAGTGGGTTTCGAGCAGCACTGTGACCTTCCAGTCCCGATCCAGTGCAGCTGTGCAGGGATCTAATGAGGCTCAAGATTTTTAATGGAGCCACTCACCCAGGGACCCGACCTCACAAATAAAACATCGTGATCTCAGCGAACGTGTACAGCATCCTTTTATTTACTTTGTTATTGATACAAGAATGCATACAAGAATAACAATATTCTAGCTTGACTTACTCTGAACTACAATTATGGTTTGATACGGTATATACCAGGGGCTGCCAGCCCTGGTCCTGGAGAGCCGCAGGATCTTCTGGTTTTTGTTCGCATGAGTTTTCAATTATTTAACTGAACCAATTCATTTCTTAATTGGTCAACACTAACATTCTTTTCAGGTTTTTAGCCATTTATGATTAAAAGATACCCAGAAAAACTGCAGGATTGTAGCTGTCCAGGACCAGATGCATCAACCAGCCTCACTTGGCTTTGTCCTTCTTTATCAGGAGCCAGGAGGTGACCATAATGCACATCGATCCGTTGCAAAGGGAATTCATTAACCCATTAAGTGCTAAATAAAACGTTCTTCAAAAAAATCACAACACAAGCTGCATTTATGTAATTTAATGCATGCCATTTAGACTTAACTTTTGCAGTTAACAAAATTAGAGTACGTTATCAGAACAATATCGCCAAAGAGAACATAAAATAACAGGTAGATGCCAGTTAAAAACGCTCCAAAAATTACAAAGTAGCCTGTCCTCAAATGAAGAAAATGGTACTTAATGGGTTAATAACCTTTGGCTCATTAGTGTGATAATTCTCAGTATCTCACTGACTGCTGTCTGCACATGTTGCACTCTTATCTTCTGATCTTGGTTTTCACTTGCTGGGCTGTGCCACTTAAGAGGGGGCAGCCTATCTCGCTTTTACTAACCCATACATCATTGTGCAATACACAACCTCCTAATAACGTCATTATAAACACACAGGATCCCAACCCAGTCCTGCACACTGCTGTGCTACTCTTCCTCCAAGCTCTGCCTAAGAACAGCAACCCAAGGGAACCTGCCCTGGGTACTGATTACATGGCAGGGCACCCACTACTGACTCCCCTACATCTGCCAGCCAGGAAAACCATGACCCTTGTGAGTGCCTGCTGTAGTTACAGCTGACGTGTAAACACCTTAGGGAGGAGCCCCTTACTGGCACGGTACCTGGCTTTCATCAGGTACGCTCAGTTCTTGGGAACAGCTTATGATTAGTCGTGCTATGCTCTCTTGACAGGACCCCTATCCCCCGTCCCACAGCAGAGTGGATTGTAATCGCTGGTGTGTCGAGTTGAGGCTGAGGCCCCCGAGGTGAGAGTCTGCTGAACAGAGCAGGGGGTCTGGTGAGCTGTTCCTGCAGAGGGACAGGGGGCGACGAGTCTTTATCACCCTATAGAATTAACACATTTTGCTTCATAAAGTCAAATGAAACCTGCTGAATAACGTGAAGTTAACATATTGAATTACATAGTGCTTTGTAGTTTTCCATATACTTAACAAGAAACTGACAAAAATTGAAAAATGTGACATTTGAGAATTTAAAGAAAATTTAGAAAATATGACAATGCAGTTGTAAGCGTGGGTCTGGCCGGTAGCTCAGATTGTCAGACTAGTCTTAAAAACTGCGCTACCCCTCAGAATGAGCTACCCTGATTGAAAAATATTAGGTAGCTCATTCTGTCAGACAGAAAAGACCTATAAATAATGAGCTATGATGACTGTTAGCCGTATAGAACATAATACATTTAAGAATTTTTTTTTAAAATATTTAATTATGACATACCACAAGAACCCAGTGATTCTGGAATGTCCATCTGTTAAAAAATGCATCCAGCATGTTCAGCCTAAAATTTTCCAAATAAAGAACCATTTTATTGCATGCATATATATATATATATATATATATATATATATATATATATATATATATATATATATATATATATATATATATAAATGAATAATGTAATCAAAGAAATACCTTACAAACTTTTTTTTCTTTAATTAAAAAAGTTATTCTATAAGGAGTTCTGGCTTCTTTCTACTTTTTTATGTTGAAAAAATTAGAATGGAGAATTTATTTAATTGCCAAAGTAATTTTAGTGTACTTTCAAAATTTCAGTCAAGCTTATTACATTGATAGTATTAAATGTGAACCAATTACACACAAAAAAAACAAAGGGATCTCTGCACTAGAATTTAAGCTAATATTTACAGACAGCAATGCTAAAGTTATCAAACGTTACCTTGTGTTTGTTTGTATGGTATGGAGGTAAGCATCTCTATACAATAATACAATAATAAGTAATTGTTAGTAATTCAGAGCCATTTGTTCTGCTTGTCAGTATGCCATATTGCACTTGCATAGCAATCTAATAGGTGTAACTTTTATTTGTAGGGCTTTTCTGAGAAAAAAAGGCTGCTTGATATCAAGATGGTCATTTTCCACTGTCTCCCATCCTCAACAGCAGGACAGTGCGTCTTGTGGAGGACTGTTTGTGAGTTTGTATCAGAAGTATGATGTAATCTCTTCATGACTTGAGCGTATTTTTTGCCTTACAAAATAGTCACAAAGTATTTTCTAATAAAATGTCATAACACTATTTCCTCCATTAGCCACTGTTTGCCAAACAACTCTTAAATTTCATTTTGCAGAATGCATTTTGTATAAGGAGAGAATCTGTTCCCAAGAGAGCACAGCTGACATCAGTGAATTGCGAAGGGAGATAGCGCTCACTTTAATAAACTAATCTGGTACCTTAATAATCTACAGGAACAGTAGTGAAAACACATGCTTGTATTTTTATTTTATTTAATTCAAATGCTTAATCAGCACTTTTACATCCCATTCTTGCAAAATGGACTAATTATTTTTAAAAACACGAAAAAACAATTGTTCTGTAGTGCATAATTCATCAACAATTGTCATGAAATGCTATATTGGTTGAATACAAACCTATATATTCTCCACAACTTCAAGTTCCATTGTGTTCAAGTTCTATTGTGTTCAAGTTCCATTGTTCCAGCTGTTCGGTTTGGTTCATTGTTCAAAATGTGTTACATATTCTGTATATGCAGTTTTCATTTCAAAGCATTTTTTCTTGAGTTCCGTCTTCTGTTTTTTCTCCCCCATCTATGTGTCTTATATTACCTTCAAGAGCCAGTCAGCTACTGGATACTACCTGCCTTATCAGACTTCTCGTTGACGCAAGCTATCAGTTATAATGCACACATTTCACATTTTGTTTTTTATTTTGTTTAAACTGAAATTTGCAATAAAAGCTAATTGAGAGTGCTAACTTATTCAACCTATAAATTAAAATATCAGAGTCCCTACCAGTACGCTGCCATTTAACTGTACACATACATAGACAAATATAGCTTGCTATTTTATAACAATTCTAATCTTGATGAGTTTATAGAGAATATAAGTGATGTGTGCCACTCCCGTGGTGAGAGGACCAGTGCTTCCGATGGAGAGACCGAAGAGTCCACAGAAAAATGGGGATCGTTCTCAATATTTCCTTATGCGTGTTTATCTGGTACTCAAAAGAACTTCCATACACTATTTAAGGACGATCTATAGATTTATTTCAGTCCTTCATTGTTCAATTGTGTACATGGTTTCTTTTATAAGGCACAACGTAGCCTTTTTATATTTTAAAGGGCATAATGTGAGTTTTCATATGCCTAGCTATCAGTTGCCAAACTATATTGAGGTTTTAATATTCCAATGTTAGATTGCTTGTGAGGATGCAGATTGTGGTTTCACTGGACGTGCAAGTAGCTGACCAACAGATGTGGAGAACATTATAGTCTTTTGCTACAAGTGCCTTGGAAAGCATTAAAAGACACCTTTCTCACTGGGTTCATTACTCAGGTTCACTGCCAGATGTTTGTAATGTATATTCTTTCTAACTGCATTTAGTACTTTGCACTTATCTATATTAAATTTCATTTGGCAGATGTCTGGCCAGTTCTGAATGGTGTCTAAATTATTTATTTCCTGTGTTGCTGTTACAGTATTTGAACAAGTGTACTACTAGTTTAGATCATTAATGTAAATTAGGAAGAGCAACAAGCTTAATGTCGATCCCTGTGGTATGGCAATAATTTACTCACCCCAATTTTAGGTTTTGCCCCTGACCAATACAATTGGATGTGAAATATTTGGGACGCCCCACAGGGGTGCTGTGCCTGCGTGAAGTATGGGCACTACGTGGTGCACTGCTCCTGCCTGACGAAGGAGCAGCGGCTGGAGATCCTCGACCCGTGATCAGCACTAGTCGCAAGATGCAAGCGCCAGCCCTTTCAAGGACTCCTGCAGAGGGCGCGAGCTGGTGAGCGGAGCACCGGTGCAGAGCGGGAGCAGCGACAGCCAGCAGTACAACCCCTGGAGAAGGAGGTGCTGTCTGCCCGACTGCCAGAGAGAGAGGAGCCGCCACTACAAGCGCCAGCCCTTTCAAGGACTGTTGCAAAGGGCATGAGCCAACAGCAGGGCACTAGTGGAGAGCGGGAGCAGCAACTGTCGTCAGTACAACCCCCCAAACCCCAGAGAGCGCCACCACCTCCACGGCCTGAGGGCCCAGCGCCGCCACCTGACGGCCCACCTTAAGCACAGGAATGCCCCACGCTGAGGGCAGCCTTGCCGCTGCCAGTACCACCGCCTGACTGCCCACCGACAGATTTGCTACTGCCAGCAACGCCATTGCTGGAGTGCACCACGCCCCGACAGCATTTTCACCCTCTGTAAGGGCACCCCCTTGTACAAGGGGGGTGAAAGGGCTGGCTCTGTAAGGGCACCCCCTTACAGAAGCCCAGGAGTCATCAGAGCGGTTAAATGGGCACCCCTGACCAAAGACCCAGGATCACCCCGACAGAAGGAGAGGAGACCATCTCCATTACAACACCAGCTGCCAACATACCTGCCAGGATCCGGAGGGAGGAAACCGGACATCAGAGGAAATAGGTTGTGTCTGGAGCCTGGTAATCTATTTGCATAAGAAATGAGCTAAGCCTAAAAGAAGGCTCGCAGCGCCAATCTGGGGGTTGTTGTTGTGCTGGTTGCCATGGTTGCTGTGTTCCTGTGTGTGAATCATGTGTTGCCGTCAGAGCTGTGGTCTCTGGTCTGGGTGCTGAGAGAGCATCCAGGGAAATAAATAAAGACAAAGGATTTGAACAAGGAACCAGCATCTCTGTTTTCTGCCACCTGCGAAATGCTACAATATATAATAATAATAATAATAATATCTGTTCGTTGAGCACAGCGTTAGCAGTGACAGGCTGTGCATGCATGGTGCAGTGGGTCTCGGTCTTGTAGATAAAATAATGTGAGCAGGCACAAAATCATTGGAGGTGAATGAGGCGAATCTGCACAGGCGCAAAATCTAGGTGCTATCCAGTGGATGCAGATTATCACAGGGATACAGAAAACACCATAACACCGGCTCCACGACACCACTGGCTGAATGCTTTAGATTAGGGGAGCTTTATTTCTGGAGGCATTTAAAATGGTGATGCTTACCGTCATCAAGCATCTGTTAAAAATATTCCTCAGTACAATGGAATTAATTATTACATCCTGCTTATTTGCGATCGATCCGGATCTGACAGCCCTGCTTCAGAGATGTAAACAGATGGCACATTTATCAAGAAACAAATGTGTTTTTAATCACAAGGTTCAGCCGCAGCCATACACAAATTCAGAAGCCATGATCGTTAAATAGCAGGACGCATTCTCATTTATTACATTACAGTAACATGAAAGCACAGTTTGATTGCAGCAGTTGGCAAGCATTTTCTTTTCTTTCCATGTGCGACCCCAGATTCTGCGTACTATACAATCAATGCACGACCCCTGCGCCCCACCCCTCTGCATGTAGCTGTGCAGCAGCAGCTGTACATATTTAAAGCAATATATCAAAACCAACAGTTCCCAATGAAAGCATTCATTTTAAGTTTCGATAATTTGTACTGAACTATTTACATTAGTAACTGCAGAGTTTAAATATTTACTTGCACACAAACAGAGATATATATCATTCCACATTCAATCTGCAATCGAAACAGAAACTTTACATCACTGCTAGTTTGAATGAATCAGTTTTGTTTGGAGTGCACTTAAAGGTGATAGATAACACTAATGCTTTAATCTACTATTGCATCAGATGGATATACAAACACTAAACTAAAGGGATTGATACCCACAGTGTTCCCTACTGCCTTCATCAGAGTACACCTTCTCATACTTTTTATATTATACGATTATGGTCCTCTATTAAGTGCATGGTTGTTAGTGCAACAAGCCCCACAATGTTCTCCTTCTCCTAACAATGCAGAATGACTGGATGGGGTGTTTGTTCTTAACCAGTCACCACTGTAACATAACCAAAAGCTTTCTTAATAAAGCAGTGGCACCATCTTAGAGAAGATTATCTATTCAGGGACACCAAGATATTTAGCAAGCAAGCATATAACTGGAAATCAACTTCGCAGGTGGAAGTAGTGCACTGCCAGTTAAGACTTTTTAAAATAATATAAGATATGAAATAATCTCTCTTATGCACAACATAATTATTATAAATCACAATAGCAAGTCTTGTAATCCAAACATAAGAAACGTTTTTTTTAGTTTTTTAACTTTGGAATTGTGTCGTATGTTCTGCGCACAGGGATGACATCAGCACATCTATAGATGTACAAGGATTTGGACAAAGCTTTATTAAAAGCGTATTTATAATACAGTAGCTAGAATAAACCCTTTCAACATTTGCGTTGGGGTCATTTGCCTGAAGCAGGGTGTGGGCGGGTGTTGTTTTGATAAGGATTTTGGCAGAACACTCTAGATTTACTAGATAGAGTTGTGTTTTGGTTCTATTTGGATATTTAGGAGCTATTCTGGGTCAGGCTTAGTGGAATTAAAAGTGGTGTTTTCAAGGAGAGAACAGGGCAGTTTATGAGTAGCCACGTGCTGTGTGTCTGTCATGGATGGCAGTGTGGGGGACCCATGACCTCCAGGTCAAGGTCACGGAATACCAGCCTACTAGCACTCCACAAATACAGGGCTGGGAAGAAGACTCCTATTGCAGAGCAGTTTCGCCCATTCCATGTTTTACTACGAGCTTGATTAGTCACACCGTATAGGCAACAAGCTCAGGTGTGTCTTATTAGACTTGTAGTAAAACCAGGAATGGATCAAAAGCTATGAAATGGGAGTCTTATTCCGATCCCTGAAGTAACTTGCTGTGAATTTGGTGCTTGCTTCCTTTTCTAGTACAGAACCTACACTATAGTAATGATGCACTGTACCCAGTTACCTATTTGACCACTATCACAATAAAAGGTGCAATCAAGATAGTGCACCTTCCTCCTGACCCATTCATCTCCATGGTTACAGGTTGGGAGATACTCTGATGTCCGAGCTGAGCCCACTGACCAGACATCCTTTCACTTGAGACCAGGCCTCCACAGGACAATGCGATATGATACTGCACAAAATAACTTACAACAAAATAACATACATTCAGTGGATGCACACCCTTGTGCTTCCTCCCAGCCCATATTGGCCAGCATGCGGTTCTAGTGCAGTCCTTGTGTGTGTTTTGCAGTGGTCCAGACCGTACTACACAGATTTCCTCCTTTTCCCGAAGACGTTGTTGATGAGTTTGGCCATGGATTTGGTGCTGCTGGGCCTCCTCTTGTCCTTGGCTTTGGCGCTGAGGCTGGCATTCCTCACCACCTTCGAGAACAAGAGCGCCACCTCCTGGTAGTGCTCCGCCGCTGACAGCTCGTAGAACTGGCACTTGGCCTCGGCTGCCAGCCTCTGCCCCTCCTCTCGATCTACTTCCCTCACGTGGCACAGATCCTGCTTGTTGCCAACCAAGAACACCACAGACTCACCATCTCTGAAAGGACACAGGCAGACACCCCCTTCAGCAGCAGTAGTCACTTTCGGCTGTATCTGAAGTCAAGCACTAAGTGTGACGGAGAGTGCGCTAAATATTGACTTTGCACAGCCAGGACACAAACCTGCGCTCCCCTGACTGTATGACTCCACCAGGAACCCTTCAGGAACCTTCAGGAACCCCCCAAAAGTTTCTTTCTTAACATAAAACTTCAAATATGTATGTTCCATATTACATGCATTATTTGTTTAGCCAAAGCAGGAGAGCTTATTAATTGTAATAACTGTAATACCTTTTTGCAGCTCCCAGATGCAGGTCTCGTATGAGCTGTACAATGGCCTTTGCAGTTGTAAAGGAGGACCTGTCACTGATGTCATATACCACCACAAAGACATCCGCCCAGTGCACTTGATTGTTCAGCGATGATCTTCCATCACAGGGCTATAATAATAATAATAATAATAATAATAATAATAATAATAATAATAATAATAATAATAAAGATAGAAGAGTTAGCTAGACAGAGATAGAGAAAGAGAGAAAGCACCTAGGACCAGAACAATACTGCCACAATAAAGTATTTTGAGACTGGTCAAGTTCATACTATGGTTTTAGGCAAAGCATTAACAACATTGCTCACACTGGAGCTGCTTATAATCCCTGCTGCCTGCAGAATTGTAGCCCACGCTGCCACTGGGGAGTATATTTAGTATCCTGTGCCTGGTATACACAAATGAATAAAACATTCCCAATGTTTACTGCAGAAACACAGAGAACAGCTGCTACAAATGCACCAGGAACCTTGTACTTTGGTATCTCTCTGCTTCTGCAGTATAAAGCCACCCACACCCCTTAACAACCTATTTTAGAAAATAACGCAGTAAGAAGACCAGTTTATAGTCTGCTAAATAAAGATGTATAACAGCAATAGCATAGGTCGTGCAATGCTGCCCTGCACACATTACACTACAGTACAGTACTGAACCCAATCTGCTTTATTAAAACTGTTCCCCATAGGATTCCACTGCCATTTTGGATTCTGATCCCTGGTGGTGAGATGAAGTTAACACCTCTATAACCACTCCTGCAGACAAGCCTGGCTTTTGCATGGTGGTCAATCCCTTCTCTGCTATTGGCGGGCTGTGTATTCTGGTGGTTGATGTGTGGCAACAGAGAAAGAGTGGACTGTATACCTACTTGTGAACAGGGGTCGTAGATTTCAAGATTCATGTGCTTCCCATCGATGGACAAGCGCTTTCTGTAGATGCACTCTGTAACCAAATAGAAGCACATTGAGGGCACTGTACCACGCTATTACACACTATTACAGGCACTCTTGCACACTATTCCAGGCACTCTTGCACACTCTCTCTCTCTCTGTTAATCTCAAGTGAACAGGTGCCATCGGTTAAGTTGAGGGAACACAAAGCCAGTTTTTCAGGAGCAGTGGCTTGAAACCTGGTTCCAGGAGACTGGGAGACCTGGTTTGAGGTTACTGTATCAAACGCAGTCTCCCATGGTGTGCCGCAGTGGCCTAAAAACCTAGCCTCCTGAAACCAAGTTCCAAACGGCTTTGTGTTCCCTCTATATAGAACCATTTACTGTATACTGAATATACATATGCATTTTAGATTGAACCATTTGATTCTTTAGATCCCTGGTTAGTGGTCATGGAACCCCAAAGGGTTCTAAATACACCCATTTTGTTTTCCACATGGAAGGCTTTCTATAGCAGGTTCTGTCCAGTTTGTAAGAATGGTGCTATATAGAACATAATAAACACAGGGGTCCCAGAGAAAACCTGAAGGAAACGTGGTTTCATGTACTGCTGAAAACTGAGCTTGCCAAATGACTCCACTGACACTAATTAGCCGATGTGTAAACTTGTAATGGCAGAAAGTCTAAATAACCTTGTTGATAAATTAGTTGGAGACAGAAACTTTGGTCGGCCCTTGTTCATTTGACAGCGATTAACACATAAACAATGCAGAACACAGAGCAGCTTCAGGAAATGAAAACCAAATCTTAATGCCAATAACAGGCCGTGTGCCCAGACTTTGATGAAAATGGATTAAGACTTTTTTTTCTTTTCTGTTTCAACAACTCTTGCCTTTCTGTCAATGCAGGAAAAGAGTTTTGGAAGGTCTTTTGGTTTTATGCTTTACACCTACCTGGTAGTTATTTTTTATTCCAATTTTATAACATTTTTGTTTTAGACTCTTAATTCTATTTCTACAAACTAGCCTTTCATCTTGGTTTTTCTAATTCTACAATTAAAACTCAATTGTTTTGTCTTTTTTAATTTCTGTTTTATCAAATTCTGTATCAGACTGTTTTTAATTGAATGGTTTAATTGTTCATTTTTGGCGTGTATGTGTGAGAAGCGATTTGGGATCCTTGTGAATTGTTCTTGGCAATATATTTTACATTCATTCTGCTATAAGAACTATCTATTTTACTCTGTAGTACACACTGGCTGTGCTACATGTTCTGTCCATCTTGCTCCATGTTCTATCAGTTTCACTGCATGATATATCTACAGTAGTGTGCTCTATACATATATCCACTGTGCTACATGTTTTAAACAGTCTGCTATGTATTTACATGCACTTTGCTATATGCTGTATCTATTTTGTTATATGCTACATCAATTCTGCTGTATCTTTCATACACTTCACTATATGCTATATATATATATATCTGTGTGTGTGTGTTCTATCGGCTTCACTATTGCTTCTCCTAGTTTGCTGTATGTTACATTAATTCTGCTACCTGTTACATGCATTCCACAAGTGCTAATTGTAAATTGAACAGACTTTCGTGCCAAAAGAGCAATCTCTGAACAGAAACATACCAGAAGCAGATGCGTATTCACCGATGAACCGCCGTGTCAGGAACCTCACAATCAGGGCTGCACACAAACAAAAACTACAGTGTCAATTCATTTCAAACACGGGCTGTGTCAATTCAATTCAAGTTAAACACGGGCCGTGTCAATTCAATTCAAACACGGGTCGTGTCAATTCAATTCAATTCAAAAATGGGCCGTGTCAATTCAAATCAATTCAAACACGGGCCGTGTCAATTCAGTTCAAACACGGGACGTGTCAATTCAATTCAATTCAAACACGGGCCGTGTCAATTCAGTTCAAACACGGGTCGTGTCAATTCAATTCAATTCAAACACGGGCCGTGTCAATTCAGTTCAAACACGGGTCGTGTCAATTCAATTCAATTCAAACATGGGCCGTGTCAATTTAATTCAATTCAAACACGGGCCGTGTCAATTCAATTCAAACACGGGACGTGTCAATTCAATTCAAGTTAAGCACGGGCCGTGTCAATTCAATTCAATTCAAATACGGGCCATGTCAATTCAATTCAAACACGGGACGTGTCAATTCAATTCAAGTTAAACATGGGCCGTGCCAATTTAATTCAATTCAATTCAAACACGGGCCGTTTCAATTCAATTCAATTCAAACACGGGCCGTGTCAATTAAATTCAAACACGGGACCTGTCAATTCAATTCAAACACGGGACGTGTCAATTCAATTCAATTCAAACACCGTCCGTGTCAATTCAATTCAATTCAAACACGGGCCGTGTCAATTCAATTCAATTCAAACACGGGTCGTGTCAATTCAATTCAATTCAAACACGGGCCGTGTCAATTTAATTCAATTCAAACACGGGCCGTGTCAATTCAATTCAAACACGGTACGTGTCAATTCAATTCAAGTTAAGCACGGGCCGTGTCAATTCAATTCAATTCAAATACGGGCCATGTCAATTCAATTCAAACACGGGACGTGTCAATTCAATTCAAGTTAAACATGGGCCGTGCCAATTTAATTCAATTCAATTCAAACACGGGCCGTTTCAATTCAATTCAATTCAAACACGGGCCGTGTCAATTAAATTCAAACACGGGACCTGTCAATTCAATTCAAACACGGGACGTGTCAATTCAATTCAATTCAAACACGGGCCGTGTCAATTCAATTCAATTCAAACACGGGCGGCGTCAATTCAATTCAATTCAAACACGGGCCGTGTCAATTCAATTCAATTCAAACACGGGACGTGTCAATTCAATTCAAAGAGCATCGCGTCTTGATTTACAGGGAATGCTCCTTTATCGAGACATGACGTGCTCAGGTTCGATGTGTTTAGTATAATTAATAGCCTATGCATTTGCACAGTATGTGTGTGTGTGTGTGTGTATTTATACTTGGAGTGTAGACTGCATGCAATTTTTTTTTTTGTGCGTTTACCATTAAGCCTAATTTGTTATATAAAGTATACATGTAGATTATTATTATTATTATTATTATTATTATTATTATTATTATTATTAATAATAATAATAATAATAATAATAATAATAATAATATGTTTTATAATATTAATAGTGCTAATAATAGCAATAGCAATAATAATGATAATAATAGTAATGATGACAATAATATTAATAATGGTAATAATTAATAATAAATGTTAAACGCACCCGACTTCCCAACTCCATCACTGCCTAGCACTGCGATTTTGACGTCGTTCATATTCCCCTCTTCCCTTCTCACGATCCAATTCTTTTTGTGCGACTGTTTTCTTTCTCAAGTCTTAAATACACTAACCTCAAAAGTCCGCTAAAAAAACCTCGGCTCCTAACACCGCGCTAGTGCCTGCGCTTTTATTGTTATCTTGCAACTTGAGTTCAAATGAAGCCAGGCTGCTGCCGGTCCCTGTCCTGTTGCGGTTCTGCTCAGTCAAATCGCACACGCGTGCTCCCGTTGCCTCTCTGAACTGCTCTCCGCTCGTCTGTCTAAAAAATATATCAAGTCACTCAGGTTTATGTTTCTGACTGCGTCAGCCTCCAAACAGCTGCTTTGTGACGCGCTGTATTCTAGACTGGTGGAATGAGAGGAGAGAGGGAGAGGGAGAGGGAGAAACCAGTTCAAGACGAATACTGTATTTTTATTTCTCTGTTCTATTCCGGTCCCTTTTGTTTTAAACTGAAGCATGAGTACATGTTGTATTTTGCACAGGCAAGTTTAAAACAAATGTCGTGCTTACCAGACACAAATGAAGAAGAAAAAAATGCAGCTGTGCACACTACTTTATATAAAAAGCACACGCTTTGTTGACAGTCCAGTTTGTTTTACATTCCCCAAAGCTAGTGGCACACGCTTTCTCCCCAGAATAGGACTATATGCTATAGACAGCCCTATAGGAGGTTCTATAGAGGATCTTATATGCTATGGAATGTATATTTACACATGGTCATATGATCCTATATTTCCAATGCTCTGTAGCTTCATCTTCCTGTCATGGTCAATATTGCTTCACCCTAAGAAACCAATCATACTTTATCTTTCCAATTTACATCAATATTTTCTTGGAAAAATACAGCTAGCCAGTTCTTCATAGACACTGCACTGCATCGCTTAGTTGTTTCAATTCTAGTTCTGTAATATTAATAGTTGCTTTTCTCCTTTCAATTGAATATGAGTTAGTTAACATGTGGGATGATTTCTTTGAAAATCATACTGGGAGACTTAAGAGCCCTGTTTTAATTAAGGGCTCTGTTCCTTTAAGAGAATCCCAACAGGTGGTCCCAACAGGTGCGCTAATTAAGGGTTTGAATTCTGTGTGTTGGGGGTATTACTATCAATGTGAGGACAACATTTGAGAAAATAAACAAACGATATTGTGGGAACATCCCCACTTTGTAAAACACCTTTTTAAGAACTAAATATAACTTCAAAAAAAAAAAAATTAAGAAGTGCCAAAATATTTAGTTTGTTGTCGACTTTCACCCTGTGTGGAGTTTTGTCTGAGTGGAGTTAGAAATAGTAAATAAAAATATAGTGAGAGTCAATGAGAAGTCCCCACAAGTATAGGAATGCAAACATGTGTGTGTGTGTGTGTGTGTGTGTGTGTGTGTGTGTGTGTGTGTGTCTCTCTCTGTGTGTATGTGTGTGTGTGTGTGTGTCTAGGGAGTGGAGTTCTGAACTCTAATTCTTCTGTGTGTGTGTGTGTGTGTGTGTGAATGTTAGTGAGACAGAGTGAGAGAGAATATGTTAAGAGTATGGACACTCTGTGTAAACCATGAAAAGCATTTCAAGCCTTGAAGCCTCAGTCAAAAGGGACGATCGATTGGGAGATGAACTGGATCAGAAATAGCAGGAATATTGATTCCCCAGCTGAGGTGTTGTGATCAAAACACAGGAGGAGATGTGTCCTCTGGGATTGGAACACTTCTAGAGGGATGAGTATCAGAAAAAGCTTTTTAGTTTATTTTTCTTGGCTGGATTTCAGTTGTTTCTATGAATATTTGTGTTTATTACTGTTTTTATTTAAAATAAGATTGCTTTTGTTGTCCAAATACCAACTTAGACCAGGCTACTTACATTCTTTGGAGCATTTTTAACTGGCATCTACCTGTAATTTTGTTACCGCAATGTTAAATCGAAACATAACTGTCAATTATGAAATATAGCCCTTCAGATGCTTTTATGATGCCTCAATATAAAATAAGACACTGAAGCCTAAAAAGTCTACATTTCTTGATGTTTTCTTACCCACAGTGGAGACTCCTATTGCATAGCAGTTTCACTAATTCCAGGTTTTACTATAAGCTTGATTAGCCACAGTGTGTAGGGGGAACAATCTCAGGTGTGTCTTATTAGACGCGTAGTAAAACCAGGAATGGATCAAACTGCTCTGCAATGGCAGTCTGTTTTACAGTACAGTGCTATCTGTTTGCCTGCTTCACTTCCTGATTCATGATATGTCTGTCATTTGTATCACTGGATACCAGGAGCAGTCCACCGTGCCACACAGGAAGAAGCAGTGAACACTAGAGCATGGATAAGGGCTGCCCTAACATCATTTAAGTATCGCACACACACATCTCTGAAGCACGGCTGCCATTGTTAATGGATTCATGGACCCAGAGTTTGTAAATATACAAATGTTATAACAGATGTTATGGAGTGGCATCACCCAAATGAGTCACTCAAGCAAAGTCTGTTTGCTTGTATTTCCTCAAGAATCTGCGTGTCACTCTAGAACTCTGTATAACTACGAGGCATTGTCCTGCTACTAGCTGCACCAGTGGAGAGTATGAATGACATCTTCAGTCTGTGCAATGGCTGAATGTTTGCTGTTGTGTTAACTATCGCTCATGTTGTTAACTGTAATACAACCTTTCAGAGTAACTTCATTGACGCTTCGTGAAGCCTGTGAATTGTGTGACAGGTTGCAGTGAATTCAGTACAAACTGCTGTGACTTTCAATGCATTCCTGGGAAGCCAGTTAGTTGATGTCAGAAAGACATGTAGTAACGTTGTCAATGCAGCAGTTGTGACTCATTCTGAATTCAGATTCATGGTAGAACAGACTGCATGAACACTGAATTCAGATTCATGGTAGAACAGACTGCATGAACACTGAATTCAGATTCATGGTAGAACAGACTGCATGAACACTGAATTCAGATTCATGGTAGAGCTGACTGCATGAACACTGAATTCAGATTCATGGTAGAGCAGACTGCATGAACACTGAATTCAGATTCATGGTAGAGCAGTCTGCATGAACACTGAATTCAGAACTCATCAAAAACGAAACTTTCGGAGCAGTGCAGAAACCTAATCTAAATATCCAATCAGAAAAGAGCAGGACATGCTCTCAATCTCTGTGAATTGACTAATGATCATGTATGTTGTTAGAGCTGTACAGCTTGGTACAATTTAGTGCTGATCTGTATTTTTTATTTTTGTATTTTTTTATTCATTCAAAAGATGTACATGTACAGTATCCTGTCAAGATCAATGTAATATATAAGTATTCCATATTAAAAGCATGGCAAAGTGTAATACAGCACAGTGAAAGCATGGTAAAGCATAGGGAAGCATTGTAAAGAACAGTGAGGTATGGTAAAGCATAGTCATAAACATTGTACACCAGGGTGAACTATGTATGGTACAGTAATGCATAGTATAACCATGGGAATACGAGTACATTTGTGGTATAGTCAAATAGAAATGGTCAGAATAGTATCAAGAAGCTCTGCCACACTGTTTCTGTTCCTAATGCCTGGCATGTGGCATGGACACTCTGTGTGGGTGTGTTGGGTGTTCCCTGTTCAAACTCTCCACTCGCTCCCAGCTGCTTTGATCAGCACAACTGTCTGCCTTTCCTTTTATAACTGATGTCAGACACACACACAGACACATATGCACAGAAACAGATAGGGTTTGGGTTATATCGTGCAAAACAATAACACATTGAGTACATTGTAACTATGCATAATAACATTGCAATTATGGGTAAGTAGTAATACCAAGTATACATGTATTTGCTAAGTAACTACTCAGTAATTAGAGACACTTAATGTAAAGTGGAACTTTTAAACTATACCTCAATATATAGTATACAATAGGTGCAAGCCGCTGTTTCCCCAGTATTTCATTACTTCCTGTGCTGTAGGTCATTCAAGGAAGAGGTGTGTTCCCCAAATGGGATTATTGCTTTCTTATGTCAGACTGAATGTGTGTGTGTGTCGACCTACATTCACCTACTCCAGGGCTATTCCAAAACAGTGGCTTTATCTTGCATTGCCCTGTCCATTTGCACTGGGAAAACACGCTTGGTAAACATCATATAAACCTGCCGTTTGACCTACTTCTGGCTCGGCATTGACACAGGCCGATATCAATACTGAATTGCAACACACAGACACAATTGTTCCAAAGGTAGATGGACATATGTGTGACTAATTGGATAGTTATGTGAGCAGCATGAATAAAAAGCTAGAGAAACTGTTTGTTTTGGTACATTGCTGCTGTCTAACCTGTGAAATATTGATATTTAACATTCATAACTCACCATTGCATTGCAACGTTACAGAGTCCTTGTTCACATATAAGGGTTCAAGTGGCTTGCTCACATACTGAAATAGATCTAGGTTAAAATGAAGAATGTCTTATCATAGTTAGGCTGTGTGGTCCAGTGGTTAAAGAAAAGGGCTTGTAACCAGGAGGTCCCTGGTTCAAATCCCACCTCAGCCACTGACTCATTGTTTGACCCTGAGCAAGTCACTTAATCTCCTTGTGCTCCGTCTTTTGGGTGAGACGTAGTTGTAAGTGACTCAGCAGCTGATGCATAGTTCACACACCCTAGTCTCTGTAAGTCACCTTGGATAACGGCATCTGCTAAATAAACAAATAATAATCATAGTTATGACATTTACAATAATTATGTTTGCTTATTTAAAATAAATAAAATTAGATAATGTACAATACAGAAGAATAAAGGAAAATAAATGGATAAATAGACTCAATATCATGATGCCTGAAGGTTTAAATAGAAAGGAATAGTAGATTGTTACATCATTAACTATCTAGTAAATGACATAACAAACACATTAATAGATTTAAATAGAAATAAGTTAATGTAGTTACCATGGCATCAAAAGCCTATAAGTACCTCCACTGTTTGTTTTCAAACACATTTCCCTTTATAAACAGCTCTTCTTTCCCACAGTGTTCTCTATTGCCTTTGCTGTGCTGTTGTAATGGAGAGGTATGGAAATGCACAGTTTGCTCTGCATGCTGTTACAGTGGAGCGGTATGGGGATGCACAGTCTGCTCTGCATGCTGTTGCAGTGGAGAGGTATAGGAATGCAGTTTGCTCTGCATGCTGTTACAGTGGAGAGGTATAGGAATGCAGTTTGCTCTGCATGCTGTTGCAGTGGAGAGGTATGGGGTTGCAGTCTGCTCTGCATGCTGTTGCAGTGGAGAGGTATTGGAATGCACAGTCTGCTCTGCATTCTGTTGCAGTGGAGAGGTGTAGGAATGCAGTTTGCTCTGCATGCTGTTGCAGTGGAGAGGTATGGGAATGCACAGTCTGCTCTGCATGCTGTTGCAGTGGAGAGGTATATGAATGCAGTTTGCTCTGCATGCTGTTGCAGTGGAGAGGTATGGGGTTGCACAGTCTGCTCTGCATGCTGTTGCAGTGGAGAGGTGTAGGAATGCAGTTTGCTCTGCATGCTGTTGCAGTGGAGAGGTGTAGGAATGCAGTCTGCTCTCCATGCTGCTGCAGTGGAGCGGTATGGGGATGCACAGTCTGCTCTGCATGCTGTTGCAGTAGAGAGGTGTAGGAATGCAGTCTGCTCTGCATGCTGCTGCAGTGGAGCGGTATGGGGATGCACAGTCTGCTCTGCATGCTGTTGCAGTGGAGAGGTATATGAATGCAGTCTGCTCTGCATGCTGCTGCAGTGGAGTGGTATGGGGATGCACAGTTACTCTGCATGCTGTTGCAGTGGAGAGGTATATGAATGCAGTCTGCTCTGCATGCTGCTGCAGTGGAGTGATATGGGGATGCACAGTCTGCTCTGCATGCTGTTGCAGTGGGGCAGTATCGGAATGAACTGAAGCACCCTGGAGATCAGGAGGCTCTTGTGACTTTCTCGTGATGATGCTCCTCAGGGGAGTTGAAAACGTTTCACAGAAGGTCACGTCTCCGCTTTCATCTCTCCTTTTCTTTGTCTTTCGTGTCATTTTCTAGTGCTGCCAGCAGAAATAGATCCCCCCCACGGGTTTGTTTCATTTCGAATTTACACGCTATTGTAACAATATATAAAAGCAAAATCTGCCAAGATAAAAGCCAGGTTATTGGATTACTGCTTGCATGTTCTACTCAAACAACAGCACAAATTAAATAACTCTGTAATGTCATTGTGCTTCCAGGTTTTAATAACACCATATCCAATATGGAATTGGCTATAATCCATGCATAGGTCCAGTTATGTTTAACACGCTATACAGTACAGAGATGGAAATAAGACTCCTACTGTATAGGAGTTTCACCCAGTCCATGTTTTAATATGTGGCAGGAAGCACCTTTTTACACAGTTATAACATGGAATAGCCTATCGGGTGAAGTAGTAGGATCTAAAACACTGAGAACATTTAAAAAAGACTGGATTATTATTATTATTATTATTATTATTATTATTATTATTATTATTATTATTATTATTATTATTATTTCTTAGCAGACACCCTTATCCAGGGCGACTTACAATCGTAAACAAAAATACATTTCAAGAATCACAGTACAAGTAATAATACAATTAGGAGCAAGATAAAAAGATAGATTATGTGTTTTTAAATGAGATTTGATATTGTGACATCACACAGCTACAAACTGGCCACTGAAATCTGAAAAATAAATCCTGTAATTGTGGCTGTGCAGTAGGATCTGGTTCCATCTGCAGTGTTTACCAGGATTGGAGTAAATTCCTGTTTTTCAATCCCAATGCCTTTTAAAAATCAATTCCAAACTCCATGCCCAATTCCTTTGAAGGAACTGAAATTAGAATCAATGTTTTAGAGACATAATAATTGTGATTTTTCAACTGCTTTCGTTTGAAGCCATTTTAATTGACTAGCAAACAGTGACTTTAATTGTAGTCATTTTTTGCATCTGTAAGAAGCTCATTTTAACAGAATGCTGCTAATTGCAGTTTTGATCAGTGATGGTAATTGGAACTGAAAAACAGGAATTTGCCCAACCCTGACAGTAGTTCTTTCGTTTGTGATTTAAAAGCTCTCTCTAGGTGGGTAGAATTGTATATTCTTTTCTGACCCTCCCAGGCCCTGAGTCATAGCAGTGCTGGTTATGTAAGGGTGGTGTCTGAGTAAGTGAGTAGGATGGTGTCTGTGGGGGAAGTTGAGAATATGCAAACACCAGACACACATGCATTGAACATGTGATTAATACAGAAAAGTGTAGAAGCAGGAACGCTGTTTGACCGACTCTTTGTATTCCAATAACAGAAACCCACCACAGAGCTAATTGGACGTGTTTTTCTTATGAAATGAAATCCTGCGTACAGTTTGAGATTCATGAAACAGCTCTTGGGTTAGACATATCAGGAATATCAACTGGATTGTATTCATACAAACAGTTCAGTTAGTTCACTATACAAAGGGTTACTAGATTTCCAGAGTGAAAAACCAGGACATTTTTAGATCAGCTAGTAGATCATAAATGAGAGATTTTGCCATCTAATCATGTGATATGTAGACACAATATGGACTAATTTAAAAGGGTAACTTTGCGGGTAGCACTAGCAAGATAAAATACAAAAACGAGATCCAGGAAGTTACGGTTAGGGTTTGACCCTGCAATGTTTTGCATTGATCATTTATTAATTTATTAAATATGTTACTCTGGAAATGTGAATATGACGTGATGTATCTCTGTAGATATTCCAGTAGGTTTTCTGTGACACTTTTTAAAGTAAAATAATTGGTTGATACCTAATTGCTTATGGTCAGTACCATCAAGAATGATTCGATTTTTGTTTTGACTTTACATTCATTTTTTGAAATATTTTTCACTGGTGTGTGTGTGTGTGTGTGTGTGTGTGTGTGTGTGTGTGTGTGTGTGTGTGTGTGTGTGAGAGGGTTTGTCTAAGGTAGCTTTCAACTGCCATCGATTGGTCTAGGGGGAATGCAGAATGGAATCTACATTATTTGTATAATAGAATGGGTTACATGCTTAAACACACTAAAGTCTGCCAAGACCACAAGGGCGCTTGTATATTTATGAGCCATCATGAGACAATGCAATGGGATGTTTGAAACTGTGCTTCAAGAAGCGATCAGAGCAACATGCATTTCAAAAAGTGAAACATACTGTAGGCTGTGTTAGCTATATCTAACGGGAGCAGACATGAATTGAGAAGACCTGGAGACAGATAGATAGCTTTATAGTCAGCTCAGTGTTTCTCATTGGTAGTGTTGGATGGGATCGGTATATATGTGGGGAGATAAACCTAGAATGTTGTTTGAGGTTTTACTGTGTGGAGTGTGGTTAATAATTAGTGGGGCTTGCGATGCAAGAGTCCCCACTTTAAATCTTCGACATACTTCTTCTTATTCTTTGGCACGCTACTCCTCTTACACCGTTTAAGCTAGAAACGCCATTCAAACTTTAAAACGTGTAGACCGGTCTGGAATAGTGTGCTTGTATACAACTTTTTGATATATTTTATACTTTTTAAACTATTAAGCTTTTTTGTTCTTTTTTTGTCCATCTTCATTCACTTTAATGGGACTTTTTTCAACATTCTAAAGCTCACCATTGTTTAAAAACTCCCAGACTTCCAACATTCTATTTACTGTAAACGATGTAACTTTTGACACAAATCAGCTACTTTGACCATTTTCCCAAAAAGACAAAAAGTTAGAGCATATGAAATCTTCTTCTACTTTTACCAAGCAAGAGGTACAGCTGATTTAGTAACCGCATCAACTAAATTGTTTCTAACTTTTTATAAACAACTGAAATTTTGACCACTTTCCCAACAAGCTAGACAAAAAGTTATAGGGCATGACATATTCCTCTACTTCTCTGCTATTCAAATATGAAATCAAAACAGAAATAACTTTTACCAATCAAGAGGTACACCTGTTTTAGTAACTGCACCAACTACGTTTTCTGTGAACTTTTAGAAATAACTGCCGTTTTGACCACTTTCCCAACAAGTTAGACGAATACTTAGAGTAAATGAAATCTTCCTCTACTTCTCAGCTATTCAAATATGAAATCAAAACAGGAATGGCGTCTACCAATCAAAAGGTACAGTTGTTTTAATAACCGCATCAACTTCTTTCAGTAGGCTACTTCCCACTGTTGAATTAACTGTCATAGAACTTTGAGAAATTTCAAATTATAGCGCATTCTAAGCATGAAACAATTAGTAAACAATGTGACTTTGACCACTTTCCCAATAAAGCAAGCCCCACAACTTTACTTGTAAAGTTACCATCTTTTGTATTTAAAAATATATCATGTAATACATTTAATAAGGCAAATTAATTGACAACACATAATAATAATAATAATAATAATAATAATAATAATAATAATAATAATAATAATAATAATAATAATAAAATTGCTTTCATAAAAGCTTGGGTGTTGGGTTATGAATGAGAAGAGGGCCACGTTACCAACGTTAGCCCAGTTTTCTGGTTTCATTTAATTTTGTAACTCATTTTGTAATCAGTTCTTTGCACTGCAATACGCTGTAAACATAATGTTCTCTTTCTCTTCGTTTTTACAGGGATTACGTGGCATCCCTGAAATCCAGCGTTAT
The DNA here is from genome assembly GCA_030684275.1 of Acipenser oxyrinchus oxyrinchus. Lineage (NCBI taxonomy): Eukaryota > Metazoa > Chordata > Actinopteri > Acipenseriformes > Acipenseridae > Acipenser > Acipenser oxyrinchus. The sequence goes on from CM060256.1 coordinate 30,984,041, forward strand.
TTATTACTGAAGCTTTAACAGCTTTTTACAAACTACACTTCAAACGCTTGGTAAATGTGCTCCGTTCGGTCTCGTTTTTTCTCTGAGTGCTGATTCCAAGGCAGGCTTGGCTGGACATGTTGTAGTCCGCACTGTGTCTTCTAATTTCAGAGCTATAAAACACAGCCCCGGCACAGCGTGGAGCGATGCAAACTGTCAATCACACAAGAACTTTCCATTCCTAAGAGCCTTCCAAGTGACCTGATGCTCGGAGTGTTCTGGAGGCGAGGTCAGAAAAATAACTAGTTTTTAAATCATCACAAAGCACCTTGGATTACTAAAGCATGCAACCAATTTGATCCACCTATTGCACGGCCAAAAAACTGTTTTTTTAAATTATTATTAAAAGGACAACTGGGATACGGTCTGTTAGGAACAAGCAGTTTCACAAAAGCAGGCAAGAAATGGCCCTGTATTAAAATTGTTGCACCTCGGGTAGAAAGGAGCTGTTTTGTTCTCTTCAGTGGTAGCAGTAATCTCCTGAGTCAATCATATCAGTGAAAAGAGCCAAATCACTCTGAATGAGGGAGTCAATGTAACCACTACATGGTGCTTACTGAGGTGCTGGGAGAGAAATCAGACCTCAACAACCACCTTAACCCTTTGTTTCCCAAATTATGACACATCTGAGATAAGACTGATCTGAGAGTGGTAGTTTTGCAATGACAAAAATGTATATTTTTTTCGTTTTGTTTTAGCAATGTGTCTCATGTATGCAACGTTCTGTGTTTTCAGTAAACGTGGGTGTTTTTCTAGAACCAGATACAATTGTTACAAACGCGAGCCCTACGAAGTGATGGCAATTCACGTTCGGAGGTATTTCTTGGCAAGGATTCTGTTACGGTACCGCTTTCACGAGGAACGTCAGTAAATAATCACATGATTACAGTGAGGCGAAACAGCTGAGCCGCTATGGTGCTGTCAGCCAGCGAAGCCCGGCCTGGCTGCAATGTGTCGGATCTCTCCAGCGCTGTTCTCACAGCAGGGCCCCGGAGGACTGCGAACTTCTACATCACAGGAGCAGCCAGGCTTGCATCAGTCTGGGAGGGACAGAGACTGAGCTCAAACAACATCAAACACTGGAGATGAGTGAGGAAACTGACTGCTGCCTGCTGTCTCTACAAACCATTTCACACACGCACGCACGCACTCACGCACGTACGCACACACACACCTGGAGATCATTGAGGAAACTGTGCTGTCCTACTGAACCAGTCACTACAAACCATTTCAAACACACACGCACGCAGACACACACACGCACACACACACACACCTGGAGATCATTGAGGAAACTGTGCTGTCCTACTGAACAAGTCACTACAAACCATTTCAAACACACACACAGACAAGGCTTGCATCTATATTGTGGTACAAAGGGCTACGGGTTGGCTCAGTAAAGATGAGATGTATAAAAGGCCTAAATACAAATAGATAATCAAACTGAGGAAAACTTTCTTCTTGAAAAAAAAACATATCTTTAGATTTGACCGGCTTTAATCACATCAAACAACTGGGACTCATTTTTAATTTTGCTGAAGCAGTGCTCCCGTGCTAGTTAGTCGGTACAAAACAGCAATAGAGTTTACAGAACGTGTTCGTGAATCTCGTTTGTAAGGAACTGGCGCCATCTGGTGACAGTTTTAAAATTGCAGGGATTCCGGTACAAAACATAACATAAGAAAATGTATTATCGAGAAGAGGTACATTCTAACTATGCACAATAACACTGTAATAATGTGTAAGTACACATGTATTTACTAAGTAACTACTATGTAAATACACAGTAATTAGGTACACTTCATGTAAAGTATTTAGACACTGAGGCCTTCAGGTGCAGTAACTAATCCTATGACTTCCTAAATGCAGCGCATTCTCGATTTAAAGTAGCTTTCTTTTTTTATTATTTAGTAGTCACGAATTGATTTTACCCTGTTTTTCTCCCAATTTGAAATGGCCAATTGTATTTAGGCTCAGATCTCCTCTACCACCCCTGTACTGACTCGGGAGCAGCGAAGACGAGCACACGCTGTCCTCCAAAGTGTGTGCCGTAAGCTGACCACTTCTTTTCGCTCTGCAGGCCCACCATGCAGCCAACCCAGAGCTACAGCGTCGGAGGACAACGCAGCTCTTGGCAGCTTACAGGCAAGCCCGTAGGCACCCGGCCAGACTACAGGGGTCGCTTGTGCGTGGTAAGCCGAGGACACCCTGGCCGACCTAAGCCCCCCCCAGGGCGGGAACTCCCATCCACGGTCGGCAGTAGCATAGCCTGGACCCGAACCGGCGACCTCCAGGCTATAGGGCGTATCCTGCACTCCAGGAGGAGTGCCTTTACCGGATGTGCCACTTGGGAGCCCCCGATTTTTCAAGTAGCTTTCTATTGTATTCCTTACTCAGTCACTACCCCCACAATCTTCTAATCCTTTTTGTTCACAGTTATATGTAATGCAGTGAGCTTGTGCAGCTTGGGAACTGGGCAGACACATGGCAAACAACATTTAATAGAGAAAAGTGTAAGGCACTGCACGCAGGCAATAAAAATGTGCATTATAAATATCATATGGGAGATACGGAAATTGAAGAAGGAATCTATGAAAAACATGTCGGAGTTTATGTTTACTCAGAAATGTCTTCTTCTAGACAATGTGGGGAATCTATAAAAAAGGCCAACAAGATGCTCGGATATATTGTGAAAAGTGTTGAATTTAAATCAAGGGAAGTAATGTTAAAACTTTACAATGCATTAGTAAGACCTCATCTAGAATATTGTGTTCAGTTCTGGTCACCTCGTTACAAAAAGGATATTGCTGCTCTAGAAAGAGTGCAAAGAAGAACAACCAGAATTATCCCGGGTTTAAAAGGCATGTCATATGCAGACAGGATAAAAGAATTGAATCTATTCTTGAACAAAGAAGACTATGCGGTGATCTGATTCAAGCATTCAAAATTCTAAAAGGTATTGACTACGTCGACCGTCACAAATGGAGATTAGATAAAGAAAATAGGAGGCACTTTTTTATACAGAGAATTGTGAGGGTCTGGAACCAACTCCCCAGTAATGTTGTTGAAGCTAACACCCTGGGATCCTTCAAGAAGCTGCTTGATGAGATTCTGGGATCAATAAGCTACTAACAACCAAACGAGCAAGATGGGCCAAATGGCTTCCTTTTGTTTGTAAACTTTTTTTATGTTCTTATGTTCTTCAGTTCATTAAAACATACAAAACAGTTATCTGAGTTTGAATCATACCGAAGGTGATTAAATGGTCATGCATTTCTGTGTGTGCAGCTGCTGCTGACAGTGTGGTTTCCTGCAGCTCCGTATCGACCCCTTCAACACGGCAGACCTGCACACAGGACCAGGGAACGACACCTCCTTCCGTTTAACCTGGTGTCTGTGAAGTAGAACGCAGTAAGAAAGCAGCGTGAACTGCAGAGAAATGCATTTCCTGAACATGACCACAAGGGGGCAGGCACGCATAACCAATACTACTACTATAATACTGTACAAAATAAAAAAAGGTTTTCGCTTTTTATTTAAAGCCATTTTCAATGCCAGTTTTCATTTTATGACCATTTCAAACACACACACACAAACACACACCTGGAGATCAGTGTTGCCTCAGAATTGCCTCATCCCTGCAGTGCATTGTGGGATTGTAGTCCTGGGCAAAGGTGTAACCTCTGATTAAACTCACAAAGAAATACATATCCCAGTTGTAGCTCTTGTTAGGTTTAAAAAACAAACAAACAAACAAAAAAAAGATCATATTTATATAAGGTGACCATATGGCTCCATGTTCACCGGGACAGTTCTGGCTTTTCAACTCACAACCCAATGCATTCTGGTAAGCGTAGTCCTGCTGCTTTTAAAGGAAAGAATGGTACCCGAGACAAGTAAAATGTACCAGAATGCATTGGGTTGTGAGTTGAACAACCTGAACTGTCCCAAACTGTCCCAGTGAACATGGAGCCATATGGTCACCGTACGATGACGAATCAGTTGGATTTGCTAGTTTTGCAACATATTTTCATTGTCAGTTTGTGGCCTTGGTACGGAATGAGGGGAAAATTCACTTCCATTTGGGCTCACCGCAGAAGTTAATTGACATTGAGGCAGCTTTTCTTGTTTTGAAATCGACACATTAATAACAGGTGTGTTTTTTATTCATTTAATACCTGCCGACAAGACAATCCGAGTATTGGATTACATGTGTATCAGAAGCCTCAACATGCATGCATACTAACCCTGTTTTATTGCAGCTGTCTGCAGAAGCCGATGCTACTGTCCATTACAGTATTTATACAGCTGTGTATAACAAGTGCACAGTTTATGCTTAATTGATGCATTGAGTAAAAAAAAAAATATATACAGTACTGTGCAAAAGTTTTAGGCAGGTGTGAAAAAATGCTGTAAAGTAAGAATGCTTTCAAAAATAGACATGTTAATAGATTATATTTATCAATTAACTAAATGCAAAGTGAGTGAACAGAAGAAAAATCTAAATCAAATCCATATTTGGTGTGACCACCCTTTGCCTTCAAAACAGCATCAAGCATCAATTCTTCTAGGTACACTTGCACACAGTTTTTGAAGGAACTTCGGCAGGTAGGTTGGCCCAAACATCTTGGAGAACTAACCACAGTTCTTCTGTGGATTTAGGCAGCCTCAGTTGCTTCTCTCTCTTCATGTAATCCCAGACAGACTCGATGATGTTGAGATCAGGGCTCTGTGGGGGCCATACCATCACTTCCAGGACTCCTTGTTCTTCTTTACGCTGAAGATAGTTCTTAATGACTTTCGCTGTATGTTTGGGGTCGTTGTCATGCTGCAGAATAAATTTAGGGCCAATCAGATGCCTCCCTGATGGTATTGCATGATGGATAAGTATCTGCCTGTACTTCTCAGCATTGAGGAGACCATTAATTCTGACCAAATCCCCAACTCCATTTGCAGAAATGCAGCCCCAAACTTGCAAGGAACCTCCACCATGCTTCACTGTTGCCTGCAGACACTCATTTGTGTATGCGCTCTTCAGCCCTTCGGCGAACAAACTGCCTTCTGCTACAGCCAAATATTTCAAATTTTGACTCATCAGTCCAGAGCACCTGCTGCCATTTTCTGCACCCCAGTTCCTGTGTTTTCGTGCATAGTTGAGTCGCTTGGCCTTGTTTCCACGTCGGAGGTATGGATCTTTGGCCGCAAGTCTTCCATGAAGGCCACTTCTGACCAGACTTCTCGGACAGTAGATGGGTGTACCAGGGTCCCACTGCTTTCTGCCAGTTCTGAGCTGATGGCACTGCTGGACATCTTCCGATTCGCGAAGGGAAGTAAGCATGATGTGTCTTTCATCTGCTGCAGTAAGTTTCCTTGGCCGACCACTGTGTCTACTGTCCTCAACGTTGCCCGTTTCTTTGTGCTTCTTCAAAGAGCTTGGACAGCACATCTGGAAACCCCTGTCTGCCTTGAAATTTCTGCCTGCGAGAGACCTTGCTGATGCAGTATAACTACCTTGCGTCTTGTTGCTGTGCTCAGTCTTGCCATGGTGTATGACTTTTGACAGTAAACTGTCTTCAGCAACCTCACCTTGTTAGCTGAGTTTGGCTGTTCCTCACCCAGTTTTATTCCTCCTACACAGCTGTTTCTGTTTCAGTTAATGATTGTGTTTCAACCTACATATTGAATTGATGATCATTAGCACCTGTTTGGTATAATTGTTTAATCATACACCTGACTATATGCCTACAAAATCCTGACTTTGTGCAAGTGTACCTAGAAGAATTGATGCTGTTTTGAAGGCAAAGGGTGGTCACACCAAATATGGATTTGATTTAGATTTTTCTTCTGTTCACTCACTTTGCATTTAGTTAATTGATAAATATAATCTATTAACATGTCTATTTTGAAAGCATTCTTACTTTACAGCATTTTTTACACCTGCCTAAAACTTTTGCACAGTACTGTATATATATATATATATATATATATATATATATATATATATAGAATTTTTATTATTTGTTTATTTAGCAGACACCTTTATCCAAGGTGACTTACAGAGACTAGGGTGCGTGAACTATGCATCAGCTGCAGAGTCACTTACAACTACGTCTTACCTGAAAGACGGAGCACAAGGAGGTTATGTGACTTGCTCAGGGTTACACAGTGAGTCAATGAGTGAGCCAGAATTTGAACCAGGGACCTCCTGGTTATAAGCCTGTTTCTTTAACCACTGGACCACACAGTCTCCTATAAAAGATATATAATATACTTGATTCCACTCAGTATTATTTTGTGGTTTACATTAGTTATGCAAGGGATGTTAAATGAAACTGCAGTTACATTCTGAAAATTACAGTAAGTATTTATTTTTCAAATATCAGTAACACTTGCATGCCTTATACATGTGATCAACATTATTTGTACAAAGGAACATGGAATGAATACGGACAATTCAAAATGAATTATTTCAGAACTTGGAGGAAGGGTATAAGATATTCAGATGTTATTGTTGCTGCCCCTGCTCCACTTCCTTTCATTTCCTTTCTTCTCAACACCTCTCTGCTCTCTGGCTGTTTCCCCTCTGCCTTCAAACAGGCCTGCATCACCACCATCGTAAAAAAAAAAAAAAACTCCCTTGATCCCTCATTTCTCCAGAACTACAGTCCTGTCTCCCTCCTCCCTTTCCTCTCTAAAACCCTTGAGCGAGAGGTACACCGCCAGCTCTCTGCTCGACCCCCTCCAATCTGGTTTTCACCCGGCACACTCCACTGAAACTGCTCTTCTCTCTGTCACTAACTCTCTACTCTCTACCTGTTCCACCTCCCTCTCTCTCTGCAGCCTTTGACATGGTCGACCATTCTATTCTCCTGTCCTCCCTCGCTGACCTGGGACTCTCCGGCACTGCTCTTGCCTGGTTCTCCTCCTACCTCTCTGATTGCACGTGCCGGGTGTCCTGGCGTGGCTCACGCTCTTGCTCTCTTTTGACAAGTGTCCCCCAAGGCTCAGTCTTGGGACCCCTCCTGTTTTCTCTCTACACCCGCTCCCTGGGTCCCCTCATCGTCTCCCATGGCTTCTCGTATCACTTCTATGCTGGTGATGCCCAGATCTTCCTCTCCTTTCCCCACCTCTGGCCCACATCTCCCGTATCTCTACCTGCCTCTCGACCATCTCCTCCTGGATGCCCTCACATCATCCTACTCAACCGCTCCAAATCAGACCTCTTTTTCTTCCCCCCTCTTCCTCCCCCACCAGTGATCTCTATCTCTATTCCTCTTGAATCTACCACCCTCTCTCCCTCCTCATCCACCAAGAACCTCGGTGTCACCCTCAACCACTACCCTCTCCTACTCTCAACACATCTCTACTCTGGCATGCTCCTGTCGCTTCTTCCTCAGCAACATAAGTAGAATACGCCCCTTCCTCACTGACTACTCCACACAGCTCCTAGTTCAGAACCTGGTACTGTCCCGCCTTGACTACTGCAACTCCCTCCTGGCCGGCCTTCCTGCCTCTGCTACCCGTCTGCTCCAGCTCATCCAAAACTCTGCTGCTCGCCTTGTCTTTTCCCTTCCTTGTTTCTCCCACGCTACATTGCTGCTCCACTCTCTGCACTGGATCCCTATCGATGCTCGCATCCAATTCAAAACTCTTGTACTTGCCTATCGCTGTCTTGACCTTTCTTCTCCCTCCTTTCTCCAGACTATTTCTCCCTACACCCCCTCTCACCTTCTCCACTCCTCTGCCACCGGCAGATTAGCTGTACCCCCCTCCGCTCCCCTGCTTCCTTCTCCACCCTTTGCCCCTCAGTGGTGGAATGACCAGCCCACGGATATCAGGACTGCTCAGACGCTGACCACCTTTCGGTGCCTCCTCAAGGCACACCTGTTCAGACAGCATCTGTAAACCTCACAACTCTCGACTGTACTGGACTATATGGCACCCAGTTGTACCAGTACTTGCATCAGCTTGTACTTGCACTGAACTGCTCCATACCTTGCCGTATTCTACCACTGCTCTTAATTATAACTATTTTCTGTATCTTGTACTTGATTTTACTATGAAAGGTATTTATTCACATTTTTTGTAATTGCTCTTATTTGAAATCATTCTTATCCATTTATTGTACTTACTACTTGCTCTTAATGGAAATATTATAAGTAAATATTTTTACTATGTTTAACTGCTCTTAGTTGAACTCGCTCTTAAAGGTAATTATTTGCTGTGTACTTTATTTTGCTCTTATTTGAATTTGATCTTATTTTCTACTGATTGTATTGTACTTTATAACACCTTATCTGTAATGTGATATTTTGTATTGTGATATTTTGTAACAACTGTAAGTCGCCCTGGATAAGGGCATCTGCTAAAAAATAAATAATGATAATAATAATATTCAGCGGGAATTCATTATGAATTTTTGCGAGCATTCTTTGATAGTGTTACCCATATTTCAGTTGCCAGCTGCTCACTGCGTCGGTAATGCTTAATCTGCCAAACAAACACAAATGACCTAATCTCTCATAATCAGTAAATGGTTAAATAACGCGTAGGACGCACAGAAAGAAAAATGAAGACAATAAGGACTCCAGATTTCTTCCCTCTGTGTCACTGTCTGTCCTTGCTCAGTGATTATTTCGTGCTTGCTGTCAGTCCACCACACAGACTGCACTGAGGAACCCATGCTAAATAATCTGCGGACAGGATACGGTTCTTTTCAATTAAATTAAATTCAGTTCATTTATTATTATTTTTACATTTTCTAATTTAAATCGTTTTAATATTTAAAACATTTTAATTAAAACCTTTGCATAAATGATATCCAATTTCACCCTGACAGCAGAGATAATTGGTGTAGCGAGGAGTGTGGCCTTCCAGTAAGGGGGGTAATACAGCCCTTTAGGGCTTTACAAAAATACATGCGTTCCATTTACACAGCGTGTGTTCCAGTGAGGAAAACTATGGAAGGCCATCCGGCTCAAAAAAGCATTATTTAGTACACTTTCCCATTTGACTTTAGTACATGTTGTAATTCTAATTATTACACATACTAATTTGGCCAATCAGATCGCTGAAAACGAAATGAGAACCAATGAATTTAAAGAAAATAGTATGTGTAATAAATTATGCATTTAAAAGTTGCCATCTGCCATTCCCGCCCAATTCATGGTGGTATGGACTTGGCATTGGGTAAAGTCTAGTGAAAGATGGATAGACCCGGACCCTCCAAGACGAGAATCAACCGGCGGTTTCAGACCCCGAGAGATCACTTTAATTCAGAGGTAACCCCACTGTAACTAATATGCAATTGAATCTAATATTAGCTATGGTAACTCAATATTTTAGTGTAAAACTGAAATAAATATAATTAGAAAATAAAAAAAAAACAATTGTGTACATTGTAAATGCAAACTGAACCGTGTCACGGTCAACATCGTCTGTTTCAAGAAGTCGGCAGCACCCAGCAAATCCATATTTGCACCGTAAAAGAAAATCTCTCGCTGCAATGATTTGCAATTTTCCTTATTCTTGATTTTTTAAAAACATATTTCATATCTGAAATTAAAAATATGTTATCCCGAAGGTGATTGGCTACTTTTGTAATTACGCTGCATTACTGTAAAATGACCAGCCCCTATGCAATAGGTACTACTGTAAATTGACCAGCCCTAAGTAGAAAATGTGTTATTCCTTTACATTTACAGTGTTTTGTGTTAAATTTCGAAATGTCACATTTTTCAATTTTTGTCAGTTTTTTTCGTTAGTATATGGAAAACTACAAAGCGGTATGTAATTCAATATGTTAACATAACATTTTTATTATTCAGCAGGTTTCATTTGACTTTATGAAGCAAAATGTGTTAATTCTATAGGGTGATCCAAAACTTTTACATTTTAATATGGATATCTATAAATATATATATATATATATATATATATATATATATATATATATATATATATATATATATATATATATATATATATATATATATATACAGTACTGTGCAAAAGTTTTAGGCAGGTGTGAAAAATGCTGTAAAGTAAGAATGCTTTCAAAAATAGACATGTTAATAGATTATATTTATCAATTAACTAAATGCAAAGTGAGTGAACAGAAGAAAAATCTAAATCAAATCCATATTTGGTGTGACCACCCTTTGCCTTCAAAACAGCATCAATTCTTCTAGGTACACTTGCACAAAGTCAGGGATTTTGTAGGCATATAGTGAGGTGTATGATTAAACAATTATACCAAACAGGTGCTAATGATCATCAATTCAATATGTAGGTTGAAACACAATCATTAACTGAAACAGAAACAGCTGTGTAGGAGGAATAAAACTGGGTGAGGAACAGCCAAACTCAGCTAACAAGGTGAGGTTGCTGAAGACAGTTTACTGTCAAAAGTCATACACCATGGCAAGTCTGAGCACAGCAACAAGACACAAGGTAGTTATACTGCATCAGCAAGGTCTCTCCCAGGCAGAAATTTCAAGGCAGACAGGGGTTGCCAGATGTGCTGTCCAAGCTCTTTTGAAGAAGCACAAAGAAACGGGCAACGTTGAGGACCGTGAGACGCAGTGGTCGCCAAGGAAACTTACTGCAGCAGATGAAAGACACATCATGCTTACTTCCCTTCGCAATCGGAAGATGTCCAGCAGTGCCATCAGCTCAGAATTGGCAGAAAACAGTGGGACCCTGGTACACCCATCTACTGTCTGGAGAAGTCTGGTCAGAAGTGGCCTTCATGGAAGACTTGCGGCCAAAAAGCCATACCTCCGACGTGGAAACAAGGCCAAGCGACTCAACTATGCATAAAAACACAGGGGTGCAGAAAAATGGCAGCAGGTGCTCTGGACTGACGAGTCAAAATTTGAAATATTTGGCTGTAGCAGAAGGCAGTTTGTTCGCCGAAGGGCTGGAGAGCGGTACACGAATGAGTGTCTGCAGGCAACAGTGAAGCATGGTGGAGGTTCCTTGCAAGCTTGGGGCTGCATTTCTGCAAATGGAGTTGGGGATTTGGTCAGAATTAATGGTCTACTCAATGCTGAGAAGTACAGGCAGATACTTATCCATCATGCAATACCATCAGGGAGGCATCTGATTGGCCCCAAATTTATTCTGCAGCATGACAACGACCCCAAACATACAGCGAAAGTCATTAAGAACTATCTTCAGCGTAAAGAAGAACAAGGAGTCCTGGAAGTGATGGTATGGCCCCACAGAGCCCTGATCTCAACATCATCGAGTCTGTCTGGGATTACATGAAGAGAGAGAAGCAACTGAGGCTCCTAAATCCACAGAAGAACTGTGGTTAGTTCTCCAAGATGTTTGGGCCAACCTACCTACCGAGTTCCTTCAAAAACTGTGTGCAAGTGTACCTAGAAGAATTGATGCTGTTTTGAAGGCAAAGGGTGGTCACACCAAATATTGATTTGATGTAGATTTTTCTTCTGTTCACTCACTTTGCATTTTGTTAATTGATAAATATAAACTATTAACATGTCTATTTTTGAAAGCATTCTTACTTTACAGCATTTTTTCACACCTGCCTAAAACTTTTGCACAGTACTGTATATATATATATATATATATATATATATATATATATATACACACTGCTGTGCAACAGTCTTAGACATGTTGCATTTTTCTACTCTGATGCATTATAAGCATCAACAAGTACAGAGAATCATCTGTAATTGACAAACCCAGGACTGGAAGACCCAAAAAGCTGTCTGTCTAACAAGGATATCGTTAAGGAATAGAAAGAAGACAAGCATTGAATTGACAACAGAAGTGGCAGAAGGCACAGGTGTCGTTGTCCATCAAATCAACAGTACGACCGAAGGTCACTCCTGTAATCAGGACTTAAAGTATGTGTTGCAGTAAGAATACCTCTGTTAAGAAAGGGGAACAAGACTAAAAGGCTACTATATACACAAGAACACAGAAACTGGACTATGGAACAGTGGTTAAAGGTGCTTTGGACAGTTTTATATTTCAAATACATCACAACACCCCGAGGCATCCGTATATTCGATGTATACGGACACCCTGTCAGGCCTTATTGCATACATACTCCATCCACAGCAAGTGATATATTGGGTATATCGGCAACATGCAAAACAATGGCCACTTTCATACATTTTACAAAATATATACTGATGCACAAAAGAAACGCAACACTCAGGTCTAATGGATTTAATCAAATATTTTAAACATAGATATCAAACAAAATCGCAGAAAATGTGAACAAAAATACAGATCAAAGAATCGTGATAAGTTTTCAGTGTGAAACGTGACACGCTGTCAAAATGAAAACATTACAAAGTTAGTATCGGGTATGACCTCCCTGAGCATAAACACAATCTTGGCAGCGTTGACGCATAGACCTGATCAGCCTCTGGATAGACTGTTATGGGATGTTCCGCCACTCAACACATGTTGTCTTCCGTCAGGTCTGTCAAGGGCAAAACAGCATTCATCGGTGAATAAAACACTCCACCACTCTCTCTGCCACCACCTCAGATGTTCTCTGGCCCACAGAAGACGGCGATTTTGTCTCTCAGCTGTCAACATGTTACCCCTGAACGGCAAATCATTTTCATGCAGACGGCGAGCTAGTCATTCTGCCAATGCACTGGCTATTTCTTCCTGGAATTTCTTGTGCTGTAGCCACTGCAGTCTGAAAACGATTACGCAGATGGATCAGTCGGATGTGATGGTCCTGGGCCAGTGTGGTGACCCTCTGCCTTCCAGGACGTGGCCTGTCCCTCACAGAGCCAGTTTCCTGGTTTCTCTGGACTAGTCTGCTGATTGTTGAATCAGAACATCTAATTTTCCGGTCAACTTCTCTCACAGACAGGCCGTCTTCAATCATGCCGATAGCAACCAGGCGATCTTCATTACTCAAGCGGGGCGTGGTCGTAGTTTTCACTGTTCTTGCATTATTAAAATCATGTCTTTTCGAATGGCTATTTATACAGATTCTTAATCAACTCATTTTGGCAATTTTAATTAAACTCAAACACCAAACACTGAGCACCTGCCGGTTTTATGAAATCACATGACTTGAGTTCAGTATTTTGTTATCTCAAGGAACAATACTACTCAAACAATCAACAAACCTATCTGCTCACTATTTAAAATGTAAATAACATTATGTATGTGCCCAATGAGCTACTGATGTAAAACTTAGACTGCTGTGTTTTCATTGTGCATCAGTATATATAAACACTTTTAAGAATATATTTTTTAATACACATAAAGATATATGTACTTAAATTATAAAAATATACTGCATGAAACATATCGGACAATATGTTTCCCTGGTCTATTCAATGCAGGATATTTTAAATATATATTAAAATATATGTGGTGTAATACTTTGGAATAATATATTACCATCTATTCAAAACATACTGAATAAAATGTATTTTCTGATATATTCTTTCAAAATATAGTGGATTAAAATATATTGGAAGTATATTTCAATACATATGCAATATGTAATTTTTTCATAAGGAGTAAAGCCTTTCCCCTCAGGGGGCCACGGTTCAAATCCTGTCAGCCGATGGAGTTTCCAGTTCACCCAAGCTGTCCAATACACACACGAAGTCTATACAGATGGGAGATGAAGGGTACTTCACTGGAATCCATTTTTGAATGACTGCAGAAGGACTGTGAGTCGGGTAAGTAGTGTCGGACGCTTGACTTCACGCTGATATTTTTATTGTTCAGCAGCTTCTCGGTTGTTGTAAGCAGCAATTTTTTTTTTCTTTCTTAACAAACTTGCAATTTAACATAGTGCATGTACAAGATGGAGAACGCAATTGTTGACATAAGAAAAGTACATAATAAAAATACAAAAATAGTTCCAGGGCCTTATAAAAATAAATAGACTGTATGAACAAGAGGAAAGTTGCTATATACATCTATATAACCATGCATGTGTAAATACACAAACATACCTATATATACATACAAGATCGTATGTATGTAAAAATCCACGTAATATTTGTTTAATATCATAAACTTTCTTGGCTAATGTTGATTTAATATTATTTACATCTTGAATATAAACAGCGGTTTCTTTTTTGAAGGTTTCATGTGGACGGTACTGATGGAAGCACCTCGCTCTGATGTATAAAGAACTTTGGTCATAAAATAATGATATGGACTGAGAAATGTGCTTTAACCAAAAAAGCATATTGCAGTGTAGCCTGACCTGTGTAAATAATGCATGTTCATTCTCGGTTTTATTTGATGCTGTAAAAACGCATCTAGTAAAACCACCTGAGCTGCACAATCAGCTGCTGTTCAGAGGCAGAACCTCCTGATCAGCAGACTGGCATGCAGTCTCTTCAGAGACAAGTTAGTTCAGATTTCCTTTTACAAAAAAAAAAACTACACTATCGATTACAAGCAGCTCACAAAATCTTAGCCTTGCTGTCTTCTGTACACCAGATTTCATAAAGAGTTGCATTACTGCACCTTCATTTAACATGAAACAAAGTTTTATTAATCATCACCATCATCATCATCATAATGAAAAACTATACAATTAAGTTGATATTTGTACTACCGCCTCCATCTAGTGGACTACTGTAGGAATTGCAGTTATAACAGCTGTATAGTAAAACTCCTTTCAAGCAGAGTGAATAGAAATCAATCCCCTCCTTGCTGTGTTTTACATATGTACAAGTATAGATAACTGAATGGAAGGATTAGGACAGTTTAAAGGACACACTTTTTTTCAGAGACATTCTTCATGTTCTGTACTAAAAGTGGTTTAACGGAGTGTGTGTGTGTAAGTGTAAGCGAGTGTCGGACCAAAAAAACAAACAAACACACAGCCAGGATTTACTTTCCTTCAGTAGTTATTTTTTAATTAATTTATGAAAAAAAAAAAAAATCAGTAAAGTTTGAGTATTGTGACAGATTTGTTGGTTTATAAAATACTTACACATGTAATAACTGCATGGCAAAAAGAAATGTAAAAAAACAAAATGACATTCTGTATCTCCTTTGGATAACACACTTCTGTCTGTTCCCTGTATCTCCACTATAGAGCTAAGCTGTCTGTAGAGGACACTTTTACTTGGTTACTGCATTGTGAACATACAAAGGTAAGACTGTATTCAGACACTGTATTAAACTAACATAATACAGTCATGTGCATATAATGATTTAAAACGCTTAATAGAACATGTACAATTTAAACTTGTCAATTAATTATTGGAGTGCAATATAATTAGGATTCCTGTTTTTCTTATTAATTTCTTTAGTTTAAAATGTGTGTGATAACTTGTAACCTTAAACCATTTAAATAAATAGTCTACTTTCATATGGTTGATAAAAGTGTATAAATAAACCATGTTAAACAGACACAAGTTCCACGAATCCAGTTTTATACATCAGACGAGGACCTGTTTGGCTAATGCTTTTACATCTGCTAAAACAAAATCAGTGAAACAACTTCATTGTTAAATCAACAAAATAGAAGCATCGATTTATACACTTAATAAAAAAAAGCACTTTTAAAAGCCAGTTCAAGTAAATCAGGTAGTTGCAGTCGCATTTAATAGACTAGAATTGGATATGTTCAAGTCCCTGAATGAGAATAGCTTTTTTGTTTTGTGTTTGTTATCAGAGCGTACATGTTCTTAAACTGTCGTGCATCATGGTCTCTGTTCTTGTGAATATCTGGCATGTTTAATAAAGTCACCAGCATGTTTATGTTTGGGGTTGTCTTCTGTGCAAGCCTGAGCAAGGTGACATTTCTACAATGAAGCCAGTATAAAAAGGACCACGGTGTGCAACGGTAATATCTTCCCCCTGGAAACAGTCACATTTTCCATTGCAAATCTTTAACAAACTCACTGTTTCACAGGGGAATAAATATTGATGCATCATTTTAATAGCATGGGCTGTTAAACATATAACGAATGTTATGCAAATTCTGACAGTATAAAGTAATAAAATGTAGCATTTTCATGATGCTTATATTGATATATATATATATAAAAAAAATTAAGCTTATTATTTTCGAAGTTACCGATTAAACCTAAGAAGCATTTAAGACCCAAACATTTGAAAATGACCCCCCTTTAAATAAATCTGAACATGTCAAAATCATAATGAGATTTAAACCTGCTGACAATTCCAGCTGGTAAATAAAACCATGGCAAGGGGAAACAGAAACTAGATGCCTTTAAGAGAAAAATGCATGTAAGTAAATGGACTTTAAACTGACTGGTCATACTGGTTTCAAGAGACTGCCAGTCTCTACCAATCCCAGCTCTGGTCATTACTGGAATTTCCAACTGGGTTCATTCTTGCTAAGAATGAAAATAAACATTTTCAGAAAAAAAACACACACATTCATAAGATTGCACTAAAATAATAATAATACACTTAAAATCATTTTTCATTGCATCACACTGTATGTGTTAAAACCCATAGCCCTGTGTGGCCCCTGGCCCTCGATCAGCAGGGAGTTCAGGATCCCCTCCTCGTTCCCGGAGCCCTGCTTATAAGATTGTGCAGCTGGAAGCGGTCGGCTGGGGTTCCTGAGGGCTGAGAGGAGAAGCAGGTTGTTTAGAACACTCTTCTGTCACTCCATTCGTTTGTTGTAACTGCAGCACAGGGATATTATTTCCTCTACAGCACAGAACTTCCAACGCTGCCGGGGAATAGTTTAATAGATGGGTGTATAATGTGTAAAGCACAATCTGAATGAATATTTGATGGTTGTCATTTATTGTATACATTTCATCACGCTTATTTCCCACTATCACTTTTTGACTACGACAATTCTGTTTAAAATACACAAATTATTGAATATGAAAAATGATTCACTGCAAAATTTTTAAAACAGCAACATCTGGCTGATGCTTTTTAAACATATTATTTCCAGTGTGGTATTTAGTGAGTGCAGCAAGCAAATGAAATGCAATGTTCTGTAAAGTGTTGCATTGAAAAGACATGCAGGATGTTTACAATAAACATCTGATGAATGCAGCACATGGAACTGTAATTACAGATACTTTCCCAACTATTTAAAAAATGACAGGGATGGAAATAAGATTGCATTGTGGTTTCACCCATTCCAGTTTTTAATACAAGCTTGATTAGCCTCAATGTACAGTTAACAAGCTGAGGCGTGTCTTATTAAACTCGTAGTAAAACCAGGAATGGGTCAAACTGCTATGCAATGGGAGTCTTATTTCCATCTCTGATTTTATTAAAAATTATAGACAAACAATTGGGATGCAGTGTCAATGTAATTGTTTTTTTCTAATGCTGGAATCCTGTACAGGCTTGCTGATACGTACAGTGGTTTGCAGAAGTATTCATCCCCCTGCAAAGTTTTCACATTTTGTTGGCACCTTTTTTACAGAGAAAAACAGATTAATCTCAGTTGCATAAGTATTCAACAACCCCTTTGCTACTGCAGCCCTAAATCAGCTCAGATGCAAATGATTTGTTTGAAAGGTCACACAATTAGTGAAATTGTTTCAGCCTGTGTGTACTCAAAGTGGTTTAACTTGTAGATAATTTCCCTCAGGTATATAAAGACTTTCAAGCTGCAACTCACATAGTGATCCAAATAAGTAACCATGAAGACCAAGGTGCTTTCGAAACAAGTCAGGGATAAACTGGTAGAGAGGCACAGAGGAGGAGAAGGGTACAAGAAAAGGCGCTGATTATCCCTCGCAGCACAGTGAAGTCCATCACTAAGAAGTGGAAGATGCATCATACCACCCAGCCACTACCCAGGTCAGGTCGCCCTCCCAAACTGGGCAGCCGGGCAAGCAGGAAACTGGTTTGGGATGTCACTCTGAAGCCAACAATGACCTTGAGAGATCTGCAAAGTTCTGTGCCCGAGATGGGAGTCAGTGTTCACACATCAACAATAAGTTGGTCCCTACACAAAGCTGGACTGTATGGACAGGTGGCAAGAAAGACGCCATTACTCAAAAAGCCTCATCTTAAAGCACGTGGTCAGACGAAACAAAAATTTTCGGTCAAAACTTGAAGCATTACGTCTGGCGCAAGCCCAACACTGCACATCACCCAGTTAACACCATCTCAACTGTCAAGCATGGTGGTGGCAGCATCATGTTATGGGGATGCTTCTCTTCAGCAGGGACTGGGAAGCTTGTCAGGATAGAGGGGAGAATGGATGGTGCAAAGTACAGGCGAATCCTTGAGGAAAACCTGTTTGAGTCAGCGAAGAGACTCTGAAACTGGGGAGGAAATTCACATTTCAGCAGGACAATGACCTGACGCACAAAGCCAAAGCCACACTGGAGTGGTTGAACAAGAAGAGAGTTAATGTTCTTGACTGGGCCACTCAAAGTCCTGACTTGAATCCAATCGAAAATTTATGGCGAGACTTGAAGATTGCAGTACATCGACGATCCCCAACAAACTTATCAGAACTGGAGCAATTTTCCCATGAAGAATGGGCAAAAATGTCACCATCCTACTGTGCAAAGCTAGTAGAGACCTATCCAAAAAGACGCATAGCAGTAATTGCTGCAAAAGGTGCTTCTACCAAGTACTGACTTAAGGGGCTGAATACTTATGCAACCAGTAAATTTCATTTTGTATATTTTCTTTGCACGTTTTGCTGACATTTAACCTCCTCCTCATATAACAGTGTTCAGTTTAACCACTACAGCTTTCAATAAAAAAAAAAGTTTGTTTGAAAAACTGTGCATACATTATTTGTAATTCAACAAAATGTGACATTATTGGTTGGGGGTGAATACTTCTGCAAACCACTGTAACAAAATATATAAAATACAACCCCTGTGTATTTGTGGCACTCAAGTTCAACCTTGACTTTTAAACAGTAGAACTTCGACACTTAGTAATACAAGCACACAGTCTGAGCCAGGCCTGGTCACGGCATTGTGGGTTACAGGAATGTCTTATGTTTCTATTCCAACACAAACCCAGGCCTGTCATTTAGCAGGTTGATAAATGTTTAATCCTCGCTCGCTGATCGCTGTGACCTACAGCTCGGCTGCACGGTACCTTTCTGCCAGGCGGATTCTCTTTGAAGAGATGGCTTGGCTCTCGAGAAGCGAGAGCTGGGAGTTGGGGTGAGCGGCATGTTCCTTCTCCTCTCCCTCTCCCTGGGAACACAAACAAAGAGGCTGGATTGAGATGCAGTGCGGACCGTCTCCCCCGCTCCACTCCGTGGGATCTTCTGAGATGTTTGGGGTTGAAAACAGACCCTTGCCTGCCTGCTTGCCTGTCAGCTGCTTCCAGGAACACTCACTCACACACTCCCCAAGGAAATGATGCAACACCAAAGGTCAATGCTATTGTGGAATTGCATCAGTGTACAGCTATGGCAAAAAGTTGTGCATCACCCTATAGAATTAATTAATTTTACTTCATAGGGTCGAATGAAAGCTGCTGAATAATGTTGGGTTAACACATTGAATTAAATACCGCTTTGTAGTTCACCATATACTTAATGAAAAACTGACATTTTGAAATACTGTACTACTATTATGGCTTCCGATACTTTTTTTTTTACAGAGAATTATAAATGCATGGAATAGCCTACCAGGTGAAGTTGTAGGATATAAAACACTGGTAACATTAAAAAAAAAAGATTGTGCTTTTAAATTAGTTCCTTGATGGGCTGAATGGCCTTTTCTCATTCCCTTACATGTTTAAACCCACACCGTAGAGGTAGATCATATATTTGTAGTGCTGGGATGAACATGGTTTCCTTGTGTACGATAATCCTTTCGTAATTTAAAGAAATCTTGAAAAGGAATCTAATTTTAAATAAGCTGGAAAACTAAAGTAAATTGTACCATATTTTAGATTAAAAAATAAATAAAATAAATAAACCTGATAAGAAGAAGAAAAAGGCTCTTTTATACAATAGAAAGTGTTACTTATTGCAGATGTCATTGATGTATTGGTTTCCTTTGCACAATAACTTTTTGATGCAGTCATTTATAAATCGTGTCATACAAACGGTTATGAACATGATCAGTTTTTAACACATTTCCAGCGTCTATATTCACACATGCTAGTTCAGTTACATTACCTGTTTGTTTCCTCAATCACAACAGAATAGCACTGGAATCCATGCAATAAATATTCATCAATGTCAACAACAAGTCTGTGTGTCTGCATACCTGCACTGCACAGGGAGCCACTTAAAAAGCCCAGTCTGCACATCTAAATGCCCATCAGCATTTCTGAACAGGTTCAAAGAGCGTGTGATTGACCAGAGGTAGCAAGATTCCTGTAACACACACCTCTGTGATTGCTGAATGCCACTGAGTAGCGGGAGGGGGGAGGTACTTTCACTGTCATGCTTCCCTCTTTCAGCTCAGAGCACACCTCTTTAAGTTCTCTCCACTCCCCAGTTTCTTATCGGTTTTATTTTTTACAGAATAGCGTTTCTATCTTAGTTTTTCTATTTTTCAATCAAAACCCAATTTCTTTTAAAGTAATGGTTTATTGTTGTGTGTGTGGGGGGCAGATTTATAGTGCTTGCTGGGTCAAAAAAAAAGTCTCCACAAGGAAGGAAAGTCTGACAAAACCTACCTTATGAGGACACAGGCCAAGTACTTGTAGTGTTTAAACAGATATTAAACAGTCATTATTGTTTTTTAAGACAAACTAAAAGTGGCCAAATACTTTGTTTGTTGTTGACTTTCACCCTGTGTGGAGTTTTGTTTGACTGGAGTTAGGAATAGTAAATACAGATATAATAAGAGTCAATGCAAAGTCCTCGCTATAGCAATGTGAATTGCTGTTGTTGTGGATCCCATGCGGCTGCTCTCTTACCAGGTTCCTCTTCCTCCCGCTCGGAGCTCCAGGAGCAGAGGCAGCAGATGTCTCCCCGTTCCCCGAGCAGGAGGCCTCTTCAGTGGGGTGCAGAGGTCTCCGGGTCAGGGGGTCCTTCTTGTGCACCACTGCGCTCCGGGATTTCAACTGCCTGGGGAAACAGAGCGGAAACACAGGCTATAGAGTGAGTGTGAGATTGTAGATCCATGCTGAATAGAGTAGAGGCTGCAGGCTGGAGGAGTGACTGCACTACCCTTAGCAGAGCGTCCGAGTACTGAGCCATTAACTCTGCTAAGGGTAGTAGTTTATAACAGATTAGAGGCTGCAGGCTGGAGCAGATACTGCACTACCCTTAGCAAAGCTCACTGCAGTCAATTAAAAAATGCACTTTGAATTCCAGTGAATTGTTCTTATTTATCTATAAAGAACAGTGTTAATATTTAACCCACTTTGTATTTTTCTGTATTAGAAATGTCCAGAACGGTTGTCTAATGGCCCTGGTGTTTTGTCTAGCTACTGGAAGTTGTTTTAGACTAGTGGCGCTAGTTTCACAGTCCCAGGATTTGCCCTGATCTTGGGATCATACCTAAAGTAACCTGCAGGTAAGACAGACCCAGAGGAGTGCCTTAAGAGTTTTACAGCAAGCACACTGAAGAAGACACAAGCTGTAACGTCCGTCTGCTTGATTTAGGTTCCGACAGTTTTATTATTCAGGTTATTTGGGTGCAAAGATCTTAATAAATCGGTGACAGGTGATATAATCTATAGGACATGCCAGTGGGAATGTACAGGGGATCCAACACAGGTACAGTGTGTAAACATTTTGGCAAGGATTAAACATTTATATTAAAAGCAGCTCCTGCAAGGAACACGTAGGATCATCGGTTTTAACAAGTACAGTACAGTCAAATGAAAAATGATTTTATTAGTGCGTTTGTATTATTATTGGAAACACTTTGCATTAAGTGTCTCTAATTACTGTATATTTGCATACAAGTTACTGAGTAAATACATGCGTACTTAAACATAATTGTAATTATGCATAGTCACAATGTACCCAACGTGTACATTTTTTGCATGATTTAACCTTAATCCTAACCCTAGCTCTAAACCTAACCCTTTTCTCATACAGTTGTGAACTTGCATATATCGTGTACATTTTAAAACTTTTTTTTTTGACAGCGTGAAGTTCACAGCTGTAGAAATCTATAGATATCAAATCAAAACAGAAAGAATGTGCTGAAACCCACAGTAGAATAATTACAATAATACAATAATTTATCAACCGAAGCTGCATTTAAACAACAATAAGAGCTCCCGGCCTCTTAAGTGACTTCAGAAGAGATGATATTAAGATCAAAGCTGATCTCAAATCGCTCTGCTAAATGGAAAAGAAGTCTCAGTAAACAGGTCTGCTCCCTCCGTCCTCCCTCCACTTCAAGAACAAAAAGAAATCGCTTTGGAAATGAGAAGCGTTTCATGTTTGCCCTTCCCCTTTCCCACTTCAGCCTCAATACATTCAAAGTGCCACGAGGTTAAAAAGAAACAATTATGCATGCCAATAAGCGAGAAATAAGGACGAATATGTATCATTAAAAGAAAGGAGCGAGTCGTTTCATTTCAACAGCAGTAGCAGTGTCACTTCTAGAAGACTATATCAAAGTGATGGCCGGGGTTAGCGGACAAGGAGAAATTATTATGTAAAAAAGAACCATATGTTAAAAGGATGTAGGTGTACAGAGGAGATCTTTTCATTTTATTATTGGGCCATCTGGTCCCTACTGCCTGACTGTGTGCCAGTGTGTTGTGTCTGTCTCCGAGTGTGTGTGTCTTTGTGTGAGTCCGTGTTTGTGAGCGTGTCTCTCTCTATGTCTGTGTCTCTATGTGTGTCTGTGTTAATGTTAGACGGGGGTAACATTTGTGTTGACATGCTTTGGCAACATTGGATCACTCCTGTCATGCTAATAAAGCCAGTTTGAATTTGAATTTGAGTGTGTCTCTCTTTGAGTGTCAGTAAACATGGCTGTATCTGTGAGCGTGTCTCTCTATGTGTGTGTCTCTGAGTCTGTGTCAGTAAGCATGTTCATGTGTGTGTGTGTGTGTCTGTGTTAGTGAGCATGTCTCTCTGAGTGTGTGTTAGTAAGCGTGGCTGTCTGTGAGCGTGTCTCTGTGTCTGAATAAGCATGTCTGTGTGTGTTAGTGAGCGTGTCTCTGTGTGTCAGTAAGCATGTCTGTGGGTCTGTGTCTGGGTTAGTGAGCGTGTCTATGTGTGTGTGTGTCTGTGAGTGTGTGTCAGTAAGCGTGTATGTGTGTGTCTGTGTTAGTGAGCGTGTCTCTGTGAGTGTCAGTAAGCGTGTCTGTGTGTGCACCTGTGTGTGTGTGCATGTGTGTGTCTCTCTCTCTCTATCTCAGTGCCGGACCCTGCACTGACCCTGTCAGCCGCTCTACAGCAGGGTGACCTGCACTGATCCTGTCAGCCGCTCTACAGCAGGGTGACCCCGGTAATGACCACCCTGAAGCCTCAGCGCTGGTCAGGGCTGCATGATTAAACTTTTAACAACATCCCCTGTGCGAGGAAAGGGCAAGGTGACAAGGCGGCCGCACCGTCAAGGTGTCTGTATAATCAACTCATTAGCAAAGCTAGTAAACCTGCACAGTCTGTGGAGCTTTTAATGAGCGAGATCGGCTGACCCTGGTAATAATAACCGGGCCTGCCCCCCTTCTGGGATTCAATTAAGGCACAGACTGTCATATGTTTGGCCTGGCTGATCAATGAATCCATTCCCACTTTTGTCTTGTCTGCGCAAGGTCAGTGGCGCTGCCTCGCAAGGACAGTTAAGACTTGCTTACCTAGTGGCAGACGACAGGCTCCGGTACCAGTCATTAATGTCCTCCTGGTCACTTGACATCAGCAGAAGTTTCTCCCTCTCGAAGGTTAACTGAAAGAGAAGACAGAGCCGGAGAGTGAGGATCCTAAAAGCCGAAAAAAAAACAACCACACATACCCAAACTAAACAGACTGGTTTCCGTCCCAGTAAAGCACATTATTAATCTTCTTCTCTTTAATTATCTGTCACACAAGCTGCCTCTTTTTGTCTGTTTTGTTCCAGCTGCACTGGTGGTGTGGGTACTGTGTGTGGCTCTGTGAACAACATCTAAGGAATCTGGTTTTATAAGCAAATGTTCAGAGAGGAAGAGAACAATTGGAACAGAATAAAACATAGTTGCAGGAGGTAATATACAGCTATGGCCAAAGGTTTTGCATCACCCTATAGAATGAACTAATACTGCTTCATAAAGTTGAATGGAACCTGCTGAATAATGTTACTTTAACATATTGAATTACATACCGCTCTCTAGTTTTCCATATAATAAAAACAGAAAAATTGAAAAATGTGACATTTTGAAATCTAACATGAAATAATGTACTACTATTATGGCTTCCGGTAGACTTTTGGGATATCATTTTGTAGTTTCTTTGTTTACATGATGTTAAACTATGCTAATAGTTTTTATTTTATTATTAAGGACACACACAGTCTGCAATATAAACTATAAGAGGCAACTACACTTCACTGTTTTAATATAGTTAAACATCTATTACCAGGTGCTGTAGACTACTAGGGGTTATTACTTACATCAAGAGCAAACGAACACACCACAGCCCTTCTTTTATGCTCTATCCAGCTCACCCTGGAATGCCCTAACAGTGCAAGGAGCAGGTGAATCTGTCAGGTGTAATGCAGGTTTGTCCCAGCAGGGGCTGCTATGCTTTTAGAAATGCATTGGCGCTTGCTGAGCACACAGTGAAACCAGCTGGAGAGAGCCGGCAAGGGTGAGGCATTACAACAGCAGCAGCAGAACAAGCGTGCAGGTTTATTAACAGTCTCAAAGTCACCTGCTGTGTGTTTAAGGTGATCTTAATGATGAGACCTTTCCTGGAAAAACATGGCAGCCATGTGAATCAGCTGTCAGCAGCACAGCATGTCGGTCACTGGCTGTACATCCTCCGAGCTAGGAGTGTGGAAACAGATCACCGATCACCTGCATTTAAAAACACTGTTTCATTCGGACAGGCCGCTGGACAGTTGCATTCATATAGCCCCAGATTCTCTCAATAGCTTGTGAAGAACATCCTGTGCAGGTTTCATGAAAATTGGAGAAGCAGTTCCGTGGTTTCGATTTCCATTCCACCCCCCCGTTTACACATTAGATGCTCTTGTTTGAAACTCTGCATCAAAATAAAACTTGAGACAAATCTTCAGACAGGTGCACAAGTCACTGGTCGTGCCGAGTACTTTCTTCAGTTTTACTCAAGATTCTCCTGCTTCACTTGCAGTAGCAGGGGGTTATAACACATTTAAGCTCAGAAACTGTTATGCAATAGGACTTATTCCCATTCTTGCACAGCTAGTCAAAGGTGGACAATCTACGGAAGGGACCAGCGAGAAAGGTAATGGGAGAGATGAAAATTGTATTTATTTTTTTGGTTAGTACCCCTTTATTAACGTTGTATTTAAAAATGATATAAATGACTTATTTACAAATTAAGAATTATAAACTTTTAAAAATGCTTCCAAAAAGATTTTGTTTAAATGTGTTATGTGAAGAATATAGTTTAAATGCATTTCTTCATTGTGAAAAAAGTTGGCTTGGGGAAAACAATAATCTAATAAATGAGAACGAATTCAAACCTACAGCCACAAGACATCACTTTAGGAACGAGTTATGAATATACTATAGGTGGAGGGAAAGTGATCTAGAGCAAATTAATTGAAGTCTTTAAAATCTTAAAAGGAGTTAAGTAGGTAACCATGACCTACATCCACAGCACGTAGAATAGACCTTAATAAATGCCTGTGCAAAGTTTAATCAAATTCAGGCAAGCACTTTTGAAGACATAGATTTCAATAGCTCAGCCTATCAGCTATTAAAGTATATCAAAGTTAACCCTAGCTAATATTTTAAACATAGAACAGAAACCAGGGCCAGCAGGCACAGCTGGAAGTGGAGACAGATGGAAGCTTATTTACAGAGTGGGGAGGGTATGGAATGGGTTGAATCATAGATTCTTTACAGAGTGGGGAGGGTATGGAACGGGTTGAATCACCGATTCTTTACACAGAGTGGGGAGGGTATGGATTGGGTTGAATCACCGATTCTTTACACAGAGGGAGGGTATGGAATGGGTTGCATCACCGATTCTTTACACAGAGTGGGGAGGGTATGGAATGGGTTGCATCACAGATTCTTTACACAGAGTGGGGAGGGTATGGAATGGGTTGAATCACCGATTCTTTACACAGAGTGGGAGGGTATGGAACGGGTTGTATCACTGATTCTTTACACAGAGTGGGGAGGGTATGGAATGGGTTGCATCACCGATTCTTTACACAGAGTGGGAGGGTATGGAATGGGTTGAATCACCGATTCTTTACAGAGTGGGAGGGTATGGAATGGGTTGAATCACCGATTCTTTACACAGAGTGGGAGGGTATGGAATGGGTTGAATCACTGATTCTTTACACAGAGTGGGGAGGGTATGGAATGGGTTGAATCACCGATTCTTTACACAGAGTGGGAGGGTATGGAATGGGTTGAATCACCGATTCTTTACACAGAGTGGGAGGGTATGGAATGGGTTGAATCACTGATTCCTCACACAGAGTGGGGAGGGTATGGAATGGGTTGCATCACAGATTCTTTACACAGAGTGGGGAGGGTATGGAATGGGTTGAATCACCGATTCTTTACACAGAGTGGGAGGGTATGGAATGGGTTGAATCACCGATTCTTTACACAGAGTGGGAGGGTATGGAATGGGTTGAATCACTGATTCTTTACACAGAGTGGGGAGGGTATGGAATGGGTTGCATCACAGATTCTTTACACAGAGTGGGAGGGTATGGAATGGGTTGAATCACTGATTCTTTACACAGAGTGGGGAGGGTATGGAATGGGTTGCATCACAGATTCTTTACACAGAGTGGGAGGGTATGGAATGGGTTGAATCACTGATTCTTTACACAGAGTGGGGAGGGTATGGAATGGGTTGCATCACAGATTCTTTACACAGAGTGGGAGGGTATGGAATGGGTTGAATCACTGATTCTTTACACAGAGTGGGGAGGGTATGGAATGGGTTGCATCACAGATTCTTTACACAGAGTGGGAGGGTATGGAATGGGTTGAATCACTGATTCTTTACACAGAGTGGGGAGGGTATGGAATGGGTTGCATCACTGATTCTTTACACAGAGTGGGAGGGTATGGAATGGGTTGAATCACTGATTCTTTACACAGAGTGGGAGGGTATGGAATGGGTTGAATCACCGATTCTTTACACAGAGTGGGAGGGTATGGAATGGGTAGTGTTCCGTGTCTCCGGTTTATACCAAATTTTACTGGAAAATTACAGGATTTTTTTTTTTTTTAACTGGACGTCGGTTTTTACTGATTTATACCCGATTTTTGTTTATTTTTCAATATTTCCCTTGTACTATTTTCTAGGAAATACACATTATTTTGATTTAAAATGCTGTTTTATTGACTCCAACATTGAGGATACAGCAGACGTTTAGACGTCAGAGGATCAAATAACATTCAAAACATGGTTCTCTGCCACTTCGCAAACATATTATCACCTGATTATGTTGGCCAATCAAAGTCTGATTATTGTGGCAATTGCTGGGCATAGTAACTATGAACTAAAAACTAAATTGAAATGCTTACATGAAAATATAATAATTTTAGTGGTTGAGGAATGGGGAGAAAATGTAAATCATTTTATGAATATTCAAAAGAAAATGAATGTTTCGAAGTATACAAAAAGCAAAAACAGCAGAAGTGGGTCAGATGAGGCAGAGGATGCATAGCGCTGCAAATACTGCTGCATTGAGGTACATGTTTGCTCTGACAATAAAAGAACATACTGAAAAATAAGCGACACAAAACTAAAACAAGTGAACTGAGACAAGCAATCCATGTATGCAGCTTTTACATGCGCTTTAATAAAAAGAAAGCTTTGCTGGACAGCCACTGTTTATTGCAGAGAGGTATGTATTGGTGACTTTGTGCGACAGTAGTGTCTGTCCATCAGCTAAAACACTGCCTAACGCCGACAATCTTAATTGTAAATATTTGACAGAAAATGGTGATGCTTTAGTTGGTAAACTTAAGGAATGCATTGATGGAAATGTCCAGTGGGATTTTTGACGCGTCTCTTGATGGCTTGCACAGTCCAGTTCTGTAATTTTCTTTTCTTTTTATGATTTCAAGGTGAATAAACCTGGCATGTTTTGTGCCGATGTCATGTTCATACTTTCCTCAGATACCATTTCCGTCAGCAGAGTGATTGCCCAAACATTCGCAAAGTACCAGCTAACTTTGGAAAATGTGGCTTCGACTTGTACAGATTCTGGATTCATCATACATGCCAGGGACATTATTAATCAGAAACCAGAACTGGCACACATCATATTCCACATGTAAAGCGTGTATACTGAGATTTTTCCCCCACGATTTTTACAGATGTTTCAAATAAAAACTATTTTTTACCGATTTCATCCCTATTTTAACATGTGTAAAAAACTCTGAAAAATTCCTGGATTTTTTTTAAAGATAAAAACTGAAAATGCAGAACACTAGGAATGGGTTATATCACTGATTCTGAGGGTATGGAATGGCTTGCATCACTGATGCTTAAATCACTGGAATCCTTCAAGACTTGACAACGTTTTGAGATCAATCATCTCCTAGGAGCCGGACGAGCATTGATGGGCTAACGTTCTTATGTTCTAATTAGCGCGGCAGTAATTAGCAATAATATAATAAATCTACTTTTACAACAGGTTAGTAGCAAGGATCTATGACATGACTGATTCACACACACAACGCTTTTAAGATCCCTGTGAAACGTGTTGATTGTTTTTGAGAAGCTTGTAAAACCCCTTTTCAGAGGGAATTCATAAGCATGAATAAACTGCAGCTACAACTTTTGTGTTTCATAACATAAGGGTGTAATGATTCATTGTGCTTTGATAAATCATGATACTTTCTTTACACGATATAGCATTGTGACAGAGAGCGAATTAATCCTAGTCAACAACATCCCTCCCGACCTGTGAGGGCGCTGTATAACAGGAACAGGGTGCTTCGTACCGGATGCTTTGGCAATTCATTCCAGGGTCAGTCGGAAGCCAACCATCCAGGAAGGGGGCGGAGTCACAATGCCAGAAGTCATCGCCCTAATGTGGTACGTGAAGTGTCAGTCGTGGATTGGCGGAGACGTGATTGAACTAGCTATCGCAAGGGGCGTGACTGAAGGTATAACAGGGAATGTGACGATGTAATCTGTTCCTTTGTTATGGTTACTGAAAGGACCCGTTTGGGAAACGGAAGTAACTAATTACTGTGAGTGTTAAGTGTTTTGTTTGTTTCTAACTGTCTGTGCTTGTCATTATAGAAGGCTAACCTCCAGGAGCTGTAGCTAAACCGCCAGCAATTAAACTCGGACTCCACTTCACCATTGCACACAAATAAACTTGTAAATCACCACTTTCACTAAGAGCACTAACTCTGGACTTGTGTCTGTTGTGTGTGTGTCTTGTTTAGTGTATTATTATTTGGGACTGAACCCCGTGGTTTGCCTGAGCGATACACATCGTTGTGTAGAGCCAGGTATTATTATTTGTCAGCAAATAGAGTCTTGTGTATCATTCCTGAGCACCGCATCACCACTGCACCTGTGCACTACAAAGCACTTTGCGACAAGCATATAATAGAGGTATGTATTGTTTGTATCATAATACAAGACCAAAAGCACAGCACAGCTCCTTGTAGATCACTGAATGGTTCTTGAATAAAGAACAGATGTGCACTATAGTTGATATGGATACATACTCTCCTTATCTCATTTAAATGTTATCTTTTTACAAAATGGTCCAGCATTAAATGACTATTTGATCTTATTACGCATCTGTGGCGGAGTGTCCTGCCCCTATATATATATTTGTATTATTATTTGTATTTTTGTTTGTGGCACAGGTCAAAGCACCGCGTATTTGTTATTGTTTTTATAATTTAAAAACCCTGTGAGGATGCGTGACTGATCAGCTAGTGATTTATTTAGCTAGCTGACAGTCACGCATCCTTATTAAACTCGTGCAGACGGTGACCATCTCCCGAGTTAATTCATTGATTAATTGTTGCTAATAGGGAGATGGGCTCTGTATATAAACCTGCAGCTCTCTATGCTCAGGGGAGAGTGTATTAGGCGTGAGAGTGGAGAGAGAAAACAAAACATAACTTACAAATAACTGCTAAGCGTGCTGGTTTACACCAGCACGATATTTATTTGTTTGGCCAACGTGCCCTTTTTGTTTGTTTGGTGTTCGTTTTGTTTAAACCTTTTGTTTTTGTTTATTGTTTAATAAAATAAGCTGAACGCCGTAGCGTTTCAGCTCTCACCCGCTACCTCCTGAGTCTGTGTTTCTGGTCTGACGTCATCACTGAAGCCATCCTGTCACAGCATCATACAGGTAGCCACTCAGGACAGTCACATGTATGGTGATGCATATCACATGGTGACCTGTACATCATGATACGTATTGTATTGTATTGTGAGATCAGTGTATCGCTACACCACTACGGGCCAAGCAGTTTGCTGCATTATATTTTGATATCACATTTATGCATCCCATAGTTAGTTTAGAAGTACATACAGTGAGGGTCCTTGGTGTTGATTGGGCTAATTTACCATGCCAAGTAAAGAAACAGCTGATTGGATTTGCAATGATTGCTGATTTTTCTTACTCTGCGGAGCACACCAATTCACACAAACCCAAGCAGCACATGGAATGGTAAATTAGCCCAATCGACACCAAGGACCCTCACTGTGGAGAGATGATCTGACTAATACAAGAACTGGTTTGTGCAGCTCTATCCCACACTGTGTGTGCTACTGTCTACTTACAAAACTGAGAGCGTCGTTTTCTAAAATACACCTGCTGATTTCAAGAGCTCCCCCTGCGAATTATTCTCAGGACACAAAGAAACACAAAGCTTTTTTGTTTTTAAACTTAAAAAGGAAAAAGTACATCTTTGCATGTTTTATTCCTCACGCGTTGTTCTCGAGCATTGGAGAGAGAGAGAGAAAACAAAACCATCATTCTTTTAACCGACTTTCCTTGACATTAGAGGACTTTATCCCAGGCTCACCTGTGTCAAATGAGAAAACAGGAGCGTCAACCCAAACAATAGGCTTTCTATCCCTGAATAATTACAACAGGAGCCTGTTAGGAGGGATTAAAATTAGAGGAGAACATATTAAATGACCTTTTCCATTTCCCATTTGTCTGTGAAAACAGCAAGGTTATGAATGCCATATCAGTAATGTTTAATCTTACAAAGACTGCCAGCAGAATTTTAATGATTTAAAACAGGCAGCGGTCACTAACATATCCCTATTTAAAAAAAAAAATAAAACCCTCAAAAAATGTAATGGATTAAGATTTCAAATGTACGATCATGAAAAGTATTATGTAATTATGAAGTTCACTGAGCAGGCCAAGTGAAACGGTTGATAATCTTAGTTACTCGCCACATGAGAATGCTTCAGATTTATGCACAAATAGATTTCGTTCCTGCTGCAACACAGTAATTAAGAATTTGTCAGGGAAATTTGACCCTCTGGGGTAGAAATTACTTTGTAAAATAGCAATGGTGGAGCCCCTGCCTCCTTTCTGCACATAATTTCACTTGATTATTTATACATCAAAGCCAGCCTACACTGTGGTATAATATTTAAGTAGCAGGGGGACATTAGCGTGTGAAGCATCAAGTGATGGAAGATGGCAAAAAAAAAAATCTTCCAAATATGCGTGAGAAAATGGAGGGAATTTTCATATTTCGTTTCATTTCGTTTTGCATATAAATTGGTGGCTAGATTGTGGCCGTGAGTTTCATTGCTGTCAAATTTAATTTTTCTTTAATTCTTCAGGCCCCAGATGGGAACGGCTCTCGGATGCAAAGGTAGTGTCTCGGATCAATAATGTGTCTTTATGAGAAATTACCCTTAATGTTATTGAGTATGCATGGCGCTCTATAGGATAACAAGGCAATGAAATGCCATCTTAGTCAGTAGATAACGCTAACTTCTTAAATCAAAGTGGTGACAGGCCTGAAGAAGATGTATTTACTGGCAGGCAGGCAGGAAAGGATTGCTAACCTAATCTGATAAGCAGCTGAAAGCTTTTAAACATTTGAAACATTAGCATACATTCTAGTAAATATTATGCTAACTCCTGTGCATTCAGTGCGCCCCTCAGCACTCTGGTGACTATTTTTCCATTTCTCAGAGGAGTGACAAACAAGGGTTTCCTTCTATCTAGTGTTCTCATTTTCTTACAAGTCCGCTTGTCGTTGGCAGTTGATCTCTCTCGTTTTCACTTTGACCTAGCTTGACCCAACCCGACACGTTTAAAAGGGGCTATTTGATTTCCTCGCCTCATTTACTTCTTGTGTTAGACAAAAGGATCCTTCCTCAGTCAGCATGCTCCACTTAGGAACGATCTCAGAGTGGGAAGACTATTGCTTGTAACATAGGAAGAGAGTCAGTCAACAAGCTTTAAACCAAAGTGCAATTTGCAAACTTTTTTTTTGCCTTATAGCCTGGAATTTAAATGCATTAAAACAGTTTTTTTCATTGATCTACACATCCTACCCCACAACTTCCAAGTGAAAAAAATATTCTTGAAATTTGTAGAAAATTAATTAAAAATAAAAACTGAAATAGCTTGGTTGGATAAGTGTCCACCCCCCTTGTAATAGCAATCCTAAATTAGCTCAGGTGTAACCAATCGCCTTCAAAATCACACACCAAGTTAAGTGGCCTCTACCTGTGTTAAATTGTAGTGATTCACATGATTTCAGGATAAATTCACCAGTTCCTGTAGGTTCCCTCTGCTGGGTAGTGCATTTCAAAGCAAAGACTCAACCATGAGCACCAAGGAGCTTTCAAAAGAACTCCGGGACAAAGTTGTTGAAAGGCACAGATCAGGGGATGGGTATAAAAAAATATCAAAAGGCCTTGAATATCCCTTGGAGCACGGTCAAGACGATTATTAGGAAGTGGAAGGTGTATGGCACCACCAAGACCCTGCCTAGATCAGGCCGTCCCTTCAAACTGGATGGCTGAGCAAGAAGGAGACTGATCAGAGAGGCTACCAAGAGGTCAATGGCAACTTTGCAAGAGCTACAGACTTTTATGGCCAAGACTGGTCAAAGTGTGCATGCGACAACAATATCCCAAGCACTCCACAAATCTCGCTTGCATTTTACTCAATAAAGACCACCTTGAATCCCGTTTGAATAATGAAAAAAACACTCGGGAGATTCTGTAGCCATGTGGCAAAAGTTTTGTGGTCTGACACAACTAAAATGGAACTTGTTGGCCTAAATTCAAAGCGTTATGTTTGACACAAACCCAACACAGCACATCACCCAAAGAACACCATCCCTACTGTGAAGCATGGTGGTGGCAGCATCATGTTATGGGGATGTTTCTCATCGGCAGGGACTGGGGCACTTGTCAGGACAGAAGGGAAAATTAATGGAGCAAAGAACAGTGAAGTCCTTGAGGAAAACCTGCTGCCCTCTGCAAGAAAGCTGAAACTGGGACAGAAGTTCACCTTTCAGCATGACAACGACCCAAATCACACAGCCAAAGCTAAACTGGATTGGCTAAGGAACAAAAAGGTAAATGTCCTTGAGTGGCCCAGTCAGAGCCCCAACCTAAATCCAATCAAATTTGTGGTCTGACTTGAAGATTGCTGTCCATCAACGCTCCCCAAGGAACTTGACAGAGCTTAAACAGTTTTGTAAAAAAGAATGGTCAAATATTGCCAAATCTAGGTGTGCAAAGTTGGTAGAGACCCATCCCAACAGACTCACAGCTGTAATTGCTGCCAAAGGTGCTTCCACCAAGTATTAACTCAGGGGGGTGGAGACTTATCCAATTATGATCTTTCAGTTTTGTATTTTTAATATATAATCTTTTCCTCAATAAAAACTTTTTTTCCCCTAAACAGTGTGGAGTATGCTGTGTGGATAAGTGGAAAAAATCCTCATTTAAATGCATGAAACTCTGAGGCACTGACACAACAAAATGTGAAAAAAGTTCAAGGGGGTGTAGACTTTCTATAGGCACTAATATCTATATATATATATATATATATATATATATATATATATATATATATATATATATATATATATATATATATATATATATC
Source organism: Acipenser oxyrinchus oxyrinchus (assembly GCA_030684275.1). Classification (NCBI taxonomy): domain Eukaryota; kingdom Metazoa; phylum Chordata; class Actinopteri; order Acipenseriformes; family Acipenseridae; genus Acipenser; species Acipenser oxyrinchus. Next base: position 31,018,210 of record CM060256.1, read on the forward strand.
TATCTATCTATCTATATATATATATATATATATATAATTTAGCTCAAAGAGCCAGCTGCCCAACGTTTCGATATGTTGCACATATCTTTCTCAAGGGAGCCTGTGTTTGAATCAAAACATTGGAGGTATTTATAGGTTTTTGACGGCATGACAACTACTTGTTATTGTTTACATTCAAATCTATGATTTATTCTTACATGATGTAATGCTGTTCTATATATTGTGACATCATTTTTACTTCTATCTTTGAATCTGTATTATATATATATATATATATATATATATATATATATATATATATATATATAAAATATAATTTTAAACTTGAATTTTCAAATGCTTAAATTAACCTTCTCAATAGTTTGTTACACTTTTATTTTACTCTCAAAAAATTGTGCCAATTGTGTTTTGATGTAAATGCCTTGATAAACCTAGCCCATAGTGTCTGGTACCTAGCCCATCAGGTCTTGATATACCTAGCCCATAGTGTCTGGTACCTAGCCCATCATGTCTTGATATACCTAGCCCATCAGCTCTTGACATACCTAGCCCATCAGGTCTTGACATACCTAGCCCATCAGGTCTTGATATACCTAGCCCATCAGGTCTTGATATACCTAGCCCATCAGGTCTTGATATACCTAGCCCATCAGGTCTTGATATACCTAGCCCATCAGGTCTTGATATACCTAGCCCATCAGGTCTTGATATACCTAGCCCATAGTGTCTGGTCCCTTGCCTGTGTCCTACACTACCCTTCCAGTCTCCTGGATGCCAGCGCTCTGTGGGGATGGTTTGCAGCCCCCTTCTCTGGTTTGCTTCAGACTTAGACTTTGCACTTCTGATTAGAGGCATCCTTCACAAGAGAGGGGTCTTTATGCAAATCTGCTGATACCGCTGAGGGATCGCGAACAGAGAGTGATATGTTCCTTAATGGTGAAATGAATATTCACTTTTATTTATATTACAACCATCCTTCATGTCCCGTGGGGCACTCGCTGAATCAAGCGAGAAACATAAATCATATACCTTCCATTCAATCCATTCCCACTTTCTACAAATCAAATATTACAACTTTTTTCTTTTTGCCTTGGTATCATTGTGATTGATGTTTATACTTTTTTAAAATCATGTTTTAAGGCTGAGGCAATGCATCGTATAATTTGAACACTATCGATAATCAAGCCTGTGCATCGTTTCTGTGTAAAAGTTAAGCAAGGAAGTTTTTTTTTTTTTTTAATTTTTTTTTTTTTTTATAGGCAATAATTTACTGGATTTCAGTGCAGTTTCCCCCGCTCACCTCAGGTCTGAAATAAAGTTCAGCCTATGTGACAAATGTCAGGGATACTCCAGTAACACAACTAATTTGCGTGACCATTTAATGAGATGGGACCCTACAAAACTCCAAACAAAACCTGACAGTGATAAAAATAAACATGTAGACACCAGTTAAAGCGTTGAAATTAAATACGTTTACAAAATCTGTTTATTTGCTTCACAGCCATATTGTTTGTGGTCAATAAAGCAATTAAGAATAATTGTTGTTTTTGTTTTTATTGTAGACCTAGTTTTTGTACAGTAGTTCAAAGTAAAATTACAATTAAAATGTAAGGTTATAGTTTATGCATACCCTATAAGTTAGCATTGAAGTATGTACACTATTTATTGAAAGTACACATGACTTCAAAACAATGTTGCATTTTACTCAGTGTCCAAATTGGAGAGTAAATTATTCAATGACCCCAAGTCTTATCTGGAGCGCTGCCCGTGATTAAGCTTGACGGAGAGAATCATAAAATACAGTTGTGTACCGAGTATGAAGCCAATATCTCAAAGCGTGAGTTTGGCGAGGTCATCAAGAATCAGTCACATGACCACCGTACAGCAGCCACCTCAGGAAAAGGTCAAAGTGAAGGGTGCCACTGAACTTGACAAGAGATTCATAAAATACATTTGTGTGTTATGATTCTCTCAGTAAAGATTGTTTTTTAATTAAAAAAATAATTGAAATTCTTGCTTACTGTAAATATGAAGTGGGCATCTGAAATGGTTTATTACATTTTTGGTTTATGAGATTCGTCTGCTTTGTAATTTAATGGAGCTCTTTAAACTGTATTATGATAACTTACTCTAGTTTTGTTAACCACAAAAAAGTTAGATCTAAATGTAATGGATCAAATTACATAAATACAGCTTCTGATTTTTTCAAAGAAAAATTAATTTGGTACTGAACGGGTTAATAAATGCCATCTTCCCTACATAAAGAATTCGATTTTTACCTTTAGAATCATGCTTCAGTTTCTGAGAAAACCCATTTCTGCTACAACCCTGTCAGTCACAGTTTAAGTTAAACTAAACAATGACACGGTTACTTGCTAGCTAATTATTTGCACTTGTGAAATGCATATATGTGTGTAGCCCTGCGTGTGTATGCCTACAGTCACAGGGGAGCAGGGGTACATTTGAATATGTTTGATTTGCAATTGCAGTTGGAAGAGACAGTTCAAATGGTACTAAATTACCATAAAATATGATTTCCATTTCATATGCAAACTGGGGCGCAAATTAACTTTTTGGATTCCAAAAGTCAGCGAGACTGATTTATTAAGTTAATTTGCAATCATGATTAATTTATTGTTTTTTTCAGCTGTTTGAAAAACAAAAAAAACAAATAAACAAAAAGTTTAAAGATAATAGATAATAGTTACAAGCTACAGGTAGTGGACAAAAAAATGGAAACACCTGGGTAAATGAGGGACACCAAGTATATTGAAAGCAAGGGCTTCCAGGTGTGGCTCATGCGTTAATTCAGCAAATAACATCCCAGCATGCTTAGGGTCATGTATAAAAATGCTTGATAGGCCTGGTTGCCTATAATTATGGCTAGCATGGCTGCAAGAGGAGACCTCAGTGATTTTGAAAGAGTGGTGATTGTTGGGGCGTGTTTGGCAGGAGCTTCAGTGACCAAGGCAGCTCAACTTGCTGATGTTTCACGAGCAACGGTGTCTAAGGTGATGTCGGCATGGAACTCCGAGGGAAAGACGTCATTAGCAAAGGGCAACAGTGGGCAGAAGCGCTTACTCCAGGATTGTGATATCCCTGCATTAATTCGAAGTGCAAGGCAAAACAGGCGACCAACTGCAGATCAATTGACTGCAAATTTTAACCTGGGGCGCGAGCAGCCAATTTCATCAAAATCAGTCCACCGAGAACTCCACAGAGCGGGATACCATAGTGGCCTAACGCCCTATTAAGTGACTTCACATTGGTGTTTCCATTTTTTTGTCCACTACCTGTACTTAATGTGTAAATCTTTTTGCATGATATATAGACGTACACAAATGTATCAGAAAAGGGTTAGGTTTAGAGTTAGGGTTAGGGTAATATCATGCAAAAAAAGTACACACTAAGTACATTGTAACTATGCATAATAACATTAAGTAACTACTATATAAATACATAGTAATTCGAGACACTTAATGCAGAGTTACCAACAGTTGACAGAAGGGCTGTAACCCATGTTTTCTTTTAATTAATGTGCTAATTTCACAACAAGAAAAGCAGCCTTTCCCACACCTTTACAACTGAGTACCAATAACCCGGGGCGCTGACATTCACACTGCCATACCGAGGCTGTAAACTGACAATGACATTAATGTAACTAGCAAACCCAACCGATTCGTCATACACGTGACCTTTCTGCAGACCTAACTTAAGAGCTACCGCTGTGCGAAACAGGGATATGTATTTCTTTGTCGAGTTTTATCAGAGGTTACACATTGCCCAGGACTGCAATCCCACAATGCACTGCAGATATGAGGCCTTTCTAAGGAATCTAAGGAAAGTGGAATCAAAATGATTTGATATCAAAAAGGATCAAGAGAAAAGCAAGCCAAAGAATTGCATGATAGATCTCATGGTGACAGGTCCCTTTCACTTGTGTAACTATTATAAAATCAGGGATATTTTCTGTGTTTTCTTTCCTTCTAAAACTATAAAGAAGTTGTTCTGTAGCACCACCAACAGGACACGGTTGGTAACACTGATAAAACAAGGAACTTCATTTTGAATAATAAACATGCAGTACAACTACTATAACTGGCAGACATGAAAAATCATTATTAAGCAAACATAGAATGACATTTTTAAATTGGGAAGTTCATACAAAAAATATTTTAAATAAATAATTGCAATCGTAGTTGTCAATGCTCGGCTGTTACCATAGACACGGTCTGAAGGGAAACGGAAGCTCTGACTAGCACTTGTGCAGATGCATAATTTGGAGCGAATCGTTTGGATATTAAAATTGAGATGGAAGAGAAGAGACGTTTGTTTCTAAAATTCATAACAATTAAACACCGCTGCAAAAAATCTGAGCATGAGGGGATGTATGCAGCTGACGGTGACAAAATGATGTGCAGATTTTGCAACTGGAATGGGAGTCGAAAGATACCGTTGTTAAGCATCATTAGCTTGTTATTCCTTTTGGGGAAAATATGCCTTGATTGCTTGTACAGATGAACCTGCTTAACGGGGTATGATATTAAGTGAGGTGACATAAAACATGTTCATCTGTATTCTGTATTAGTATGCTAATTCTTTGTTTTATTTCAAGTGGTGCAAACTTTGCACTGGAGCAAAAGCTGTTTTGGTTTTGAATGGATTTGAATGAATGAATCTGCTTTGCTTAGTGTTTAAATACTGAGAAACCCCAAGCTTGTTGTATACTCAGTGCAATGAGACAAATACAAATCCTATCCATTTTTTTTATTTTATTTTTTTTAATGGGTAGATTGCTGTATGTTCAATTATTATGACAGCCCCACAATAGTAGGGCAGTGTAAATATATATATATTTTTATTTTTATCTTATTGTATTTTTATAGAGGGCATGGGCAGTATTTACTGTAAATAGGCAGTTAATTAAAAAAAAAAGTGCGGGACTGTGCGTTATAGTCCTGCTCCGAATTAGAAATTAAATTACTTATCTGTGCGAGGTCTGTTTTATGTCAAAATGTTTTTAAAAAAAGCGAATAATGTTTAATAAAAAATATGTATATAGTTAAAACATGATGTATAGTATACTATTATTGATATACATCTATTTGAGTTGTTTAATGTGTATCTGTAATAAAACTAAATTTGTGAACCGAAAAATTATAAATAAAAATAATTTCACAGGGCTCTATATATACTGTACATACTGCATTGAATACAATAAGTTGCAGTTTACTATGTAACACACATATACAACACATCAGAATAATGAAATACTCCAATTGCATAGCACTTTGATCCATTCCTGGTTTTATTACGAGTTTAATAAGACACACCTGAGCTTGTTACCTATACGCTGGGGCTACTCAAGTTGGTAGTAAAACCTGGAATGGGTGACACTGCTATGCAATAGGAGTCTTATTTCTACTCCTTACCTATACACTGGCACTGGCACCCCATGAGTGGCTCGTTGAATTGTGATTCCTGTACTTGTGTAGCTCGGTCTTTGACGGCAGCAGTGTTTTTGTCTCTCAGTGTCTTGTGTTTCTTATTAGAGAGCTAGAAATCACACTTACACTGATCAGGCCGCCCTGGCTTCTGGTGTGCCCGAACACTTTGTCCACGATACACTCCCCCAGCGGGTACAGAGACTGGCACTCAAACTTGTCCGAGTTGGTGGGGTGCAGCGGGTGGCAGGGTTTCGTCATGAGCAGCACGTCGGAAAACAAGAAGAACATCTTGGGCTTGACTTCCTCACCCTTGGGGGCCACAACGCTGAGCCAGCCCTCCCTGATGTACCAGCGGCCTGGGGAGAGAGAGGAAGAGAGAGACGGAGGGATGCATTACAGTTACAACGTCATCGAAGACTCCCATTGCATGGCAGTTTGAGCCACTCCTGGTTTCGCTAGGAGTTTAATAACACACATACCTGAGCTTGTTACCTATACACTGTGGATAATCAAACCTGTCGAACCTGGAATGGGTGTAACTGCTATGCAATAGGAGTCGTATCGCTAGACCTGCAGTGATACACTAACCTTAATGTTAAGGGATCAACTAAATGTTCCTGAATTCTTTCAGCACTGCAGTATACAGGTCTCTGCCGTTAATATTTGTTTTAAATGTACTTAACCTGACGTTTATACCTTTGCAGTCTCCTGGATAAGTGTAGTTTACACAGGATTACACAGGCTGTTAAGAGTTTCCTTTTCTTTTTGTTAAAGCACTGTTGAATGCACAGAATTACTGAATTTAATTATAAAGCGTCCAAGTCTGTCATCGTTAACTCTTATGTCTCATTTCCTGAGCCAACATTCAGCTCTGTTATCAAAATCACTGCATTATTGACAAATTTGATAAACTGTTCAAGTTTAGATGGCACGCTTGGTTTCACAGTGCATCAGACTGCAGTTACAGAACGGCCTGCTGCCCTCCACTCTCCTATTAACCAGTGCACTGCACAGTCACACAGACAGACACTAAATCTGTATTGTCAGAGTGCTGCCAGACATGGGTGTTTCTGTGAATTAAAACAAGCATCCATAAGGGCTTATTGTAATGGGACTGACCCCCTCTGATTTAATGGTTTATAAAACAGGAGTAGAAAAAGTTGCTTATACTAATGGAAAAATATACCTTTTTACTGGATGACAACAATTATTAAACAGACAATCACAGAACACAGCTGTGCAGCAAGTTTGAAGACAGTTTCTAAAAGTCATTAGCCTTTATCATCGACATAACCAGAGAGTCAAATAAACATCCCTGCAATGGTATTGATATTTCTAACTTATTATTTCCATAGATCAAACAGTTTCCATAATGATGAAAACATTAATTAAGTCAGCGTCTCAAATGGTTCATGAGATAGCTGGTAATAATAATTAGCTCTTGAAGCAGCCGTGGTGGTGATGGATTTACAAAAAAACATCTTCTCTTCCTCTACAGGGGGGTTCTGAAGGAGCAATTCAATTCAAAACGACAGTTTCTTCAAAGTCTTTTATAAAGTGTTTTAACTATGAGTTCGGTAGCAGCTCTTCAGTTCTAGTAACCTGCCATAGAAATGTATAATGTAGGCTAGATCATCTAAACTCTTTTAATATTAGTAAGCACCAGCGCTATCTATTGCACAGCAGGGTATTGCCTTTAAACTTAAAGAAAACACACTTACATGGCAGATCACAAAATGGCACGGTCTCTCACTTCTATAGACACTTTCGGCCTCATTTACTAAAGGTTCTTATGCGATAACACGCGTGCTAGATAATCCCGTATTTATCAACCACAATAATACGCGATTTACAGCATAAAACGTTTGAGTTAGCACGCACCCCTTAAAAATAACACGATGGGTACATTAGCATCTGCTGAATATGCAAAATGTATGGTGATGTATTCAAATGAAGTGGCATGAGAGCACTAACGAGGCTAATGATATTCAGACAATATTTACTAAACTGTGCTAACCATAAAGCACACCTTAAATCGCGTGCTAGATAGAACTGATGGAAAGCAGCTGTTACGAGCCGAGATCCATCTTACAGCTGTCTCAGCACAAGGTACAGGTATATGTGTGTACGATACTACACATGAGAAACTCTTTATATACTAAAACGCACATATATCAGCCGACTGCATAAAATAAAGAAAGAAAGAAAGAAAACAACAACTTTTGAACAGAAATGCGTCTCAGGTACATTATGATTAAATAAAACTCTACAAACCAAATAAGTAACAGGACATTGAAAATAAATGTGTTTATGTAGCCAATAGACAAAAGCTTACTAATTGAAACACGGTAATATAAATAAATAAAGGAAATTGGGTTTACAATCACAACAGCACATAATACCAAAGAAGCAAGTGTTCTCCTAAATCACATACCTGCATACAGTGCACTTTCTTTCTCCACACGATTTGGGCAAAGCTATACCGTTGCATGTGTCGGCTGGCACTGGGGTCGATACCTTCTGCATACCTGCTTTTACCTCTGTACAAACAATTACGTACCTTAACAGCGTAACCGATTTGTACCTTTCTGTACAAAATGACTGTCTAGCTACAACAGATTATACAGTAGGCTCTGTAGAGTATAGTTACTCGTAGTTATTACCTGTGTTTTTCTTGCAAATGTTATCTGCGAGATCCACGTTGTAAAGCATGTGAACGGCATTTAAATGCACAGAAATGCGGTGATCGCTGAACTATGGCACTTGGTCTAATGCCAGCTCCGTACTTGGTTGTATTCACAGTTTCATTAATGTAACCTAAGGGCTGCAGACTGATCTAATCAATAATGGATAAAAAAGGGTACTATATTGTATAAGCGAAATGCTTTTTATATATACACCTTACAGCCATGACGGTGTCTACGTAGGATTGTTTACAACTTTTTATTTATTTATTTTTGCGATCCCGCCTTTCAAACGCCGTTATAGAGTATTTCATACATATATCTAGTAAAAGTCAAGAACTGACAACTGCGTATCTCCATCTCTGCTCATTTCTTTATAGTCAATGTCCCCTATGTCGTCATTTGGTTAAGACGCGCCTTATTTTCTGTGATATGACACGTCTTAATATGCTAATGATTTCCATAGCACGTGTCTTAATAAGCGGCATTCACATTAGTAAATACCAACTTATTTATAGTTTTAAGATGCGTCTTATGGGTACTTTTAAGAACCTTTAGTAAATAAGGCCCTTTGACTGATCTAGCCTACATTACAGGCGTCTATGACCAGAACGTAGACTTTAAGGAGCATCTTCTGCACTTAGGCGAAAGCTCAGTAACAAAAGTACACTGCATTTAAAGGTATTTACCCTTTAATAAACGAACAACCACCACCTAGCCGTGTTTGATGCATAAAACACAAGTTAAAAAGCGTGACGCGTTATTAAAGGCCCCCCCAGGACAGCAGCTCTCCCCAGCACCCCGATCCTTTTGTACCTCGCGACTCATCAGCTCCACCGTTATTGTCGTGCCAGCGCCATCGGCAGGGGTTTGAAAAGAAAAGGTTCAAAAGAGCAGGACTTTCAAGCTCCCCTTTCCATGTCAACCACTTTCAACTCTGCGCTTCAAAAAACTCTGCGGCTGCTCTTCAAAGAGTGTGGAGTAGTGGGGGGTGAGGCTGGTGGAAAAGGTTGCACTACAAAGAAGGTGTACTGGAGGACGTGTGCCGGTCTGTAGCAACAACCACAAAGGAAAGCAAAGAGAGGGGGAGAGGGGGAGAGGGGGGGGGAAACAAACACAGGGAAAAAAAACTTCTGTAGGAAATTATAAAAAAAAAAAAAAATCTGCTGAGTGTTATTGTAACTGTAAAAAAACTGCTCCCTCCTGCTTCGAGTTGTTTTCTTGCTGGTCTACAGTTTCAATGTATTCCTCAAAACAAAGAATTATAGGAAACAGGCCTAGGAAACGTCACTCAGAACCTCCACTCCACACCGCACATGTCGTTTAGGAAAGATAACACCACTTAACACTAAAGCCTAGTAAACCTCTTATTTAATGTACTGACATGTATATCAAAGCACATTTCTGTTTCAGTGCAAGTCATGCAGTTATCCTAGGTGAAGTCTTTCTGTGGATGCACTAAGAACTAAACAAGTTCAACACTATTGCCTCTTTTCCACTGCCTGTCCCCAGGTATAGCTGAGCAGGCCGGTCTGGGTGAGGTGTAGTTCAAGATGTAGTTAAACTTGTCAGGTTTGTTTTCAACACCATTTTTCAAAGCAGTTTGTCTCTTTAGCACACGCCTTTCGATGATGTACTTCCACACTGCACAGTGTGGCCCCATTGGGAATGAGATACGAAACTGTGCTGTCTGAGGTGTAGCCGAGCGTCAGTGGAAACACCCTCCAGTTACACCTCACCCAGACCGGCCAGCTCAGCTATACCTGGGGACAGGCAGTGGAACCCTCCAGTTACACCTCACCCAGACCGGCTAGCTCAGCTATACCTGGGGACAGGCAGTGGAACCCTCCAGTTACACCTCACCCAGACCGGCCAGCTCAGCTATACCTGGGGACAAGCAGTGGAACCCTCCAGTTACACCTCACCCAGACCGGCTAGCTCAGCTATACCTGGGGACAGGCAGTGGAAATGAGGCCTAAACCAACTTCTTTCCTGTAACTTTTGCAGGACTAATAAACAATTTAAACATTCAGATATTTGGGGTGCACGTTTGCAAAACCCTTTAATCTCTCGAGCCCAGCAAACAAAAGGACGCACCTTTGAGCAACACGTATTCATCACTGCTAAACGAATCCGAAAACAGAATGAAGAGTTAATACTGCATTGAGAGACGCAGCTGTGATAAGAAGTTATACAGACACTGTCTGTCTGCATACATACTAATAACATTGTCCATGTAAAAGGGTGTCCAATCCATCTTGCATAGCAGGGATGGAAACAAGACTCCCACTGCAAAGCAGTTTGATCCATTCCTGGTTTAACAAGACTCACCTAGCTTGTTACATAAGAACATAAGAACATAAGAAAGTTTACAAACGAGAGGAGGCCATTCGGCCCATCTTGCTCGTTTGGTTGTTAGTAGCTTATTGATCCCAGAATCTCATCAAGCAGCTTCTTGAAGGATCCCAGGGTGTCAGCTTCAACAACATTACTGGGGAGTTGGTTCCAGACCCTCACAATTCTTTGTGTAAAAAAGTGCCTCCTATTTTCTGTTCTGAGCTAATCAAGCTAGAAATCAAGCTAGAAATAAAACCTGGAGTGGGTGAAACTGCTATGCAAGCGTATTTCCTAGTTCTGCATTGGTAGTTAACAGATAGTATTTGTAGAACCACTGCATATGTGAGATGTCTTACTTATTTAAGTAACTGGCCTATTTTTAAAAAAGGGATATTTCACAAACAAGCAGTGGGGTTTGATTGAGGCAGATTGTGTTTCCACTTGAGGACAGGCTTTGAATAAGTGGGGGGAGAATGTAATGAATCTCCTAGTGGCTGATGAGTTAATAATACACACACATCTGCATACAACCCCTCAATGGTGAGCTCATCTCTGAACCGTGAGGTCAACGGTTCTCGTCCAGCCCTTTATTCAATGGGCTGCGATGCCATTTCATTACAAAGCACAGTATCTGACTGGGTGACTATTGTCTATGCATAGATCCCCGTAAGCAAAAGGTCTGAGTAGGTTTAAAAGATGCAACAAATACCAACAAATATCTATATATTCATCATTACCACGGTTTCTCAGAGGAAAACAAAACTCTGCTATACTCAGATAGGTGGCAGACAGACAGACAGACAGACACATCAATAAGGGATTGACCTTTATTTTTCAAGAGTTTAAAGGTTATCTATCTGTGTGTGTGTGTGTGTGTGTGTGTGTGTGTGTGTGTGTGAATATATATATATATATATATATATATATATATATATATATATATATATATATATATATATATATATATATATATATAAATAAATAAATAAATAAATAAAGGGCTGGTTTCTTGTGCACATATTAGGAATGGCGGCTTAGAAAAACAAGTAGTGAAAGTCCAAAGTTATTGGATGAGAGAAGGGAGGAGAAGATAAAGAACCCAGAGATGCAAGAAACCCAGAGATGCAAGAAACCCAAAGAATTTGGATACTTAAAGTTCCTATCAACATCAGAAAAAAAAAGAAGCAGCAGCAATGTGCCTGGTGCTAGTTGAGTATTCATCCTCCCCTCGCACTCACACTCTCCCTGGGTGCTTTTCATCTGCCTGCCCACTAGATTTCCACTGCCATTAATTGGTCCTCCGGGAGCTTGACAGGACGCTTCTTTCATGACTAGGGTTCTCTGTGTTGTACACATGTGGGCATTTCTCAGGAGATAAACAAAGGGAAAGAAGCAGGAGAGAGAGAGAGAGAGAGAGAGAGAGAGAGAGAGAGAGAGAGAGAGAGAGAGAGAGAGAGAAAAGACACCTCTAATTACAGGCAGCGTTAGTTTCATATATATTTCTTTGGTTCTGCTAATTACCACAGGCTTGTTTCATTCTTTCGTTCGTTTTTATTTCTGCTGAGTTGAAAGGAATCGTTGATCACAAGAACTAACCTGGAGCCAGCACCTTGGTCTTTCGTCCTTTCAGGGTCTTCTGCACCCGCAGCATGTGCAGTTGGTTGTGGTGACTGTGAGCACGGTCCTGGATGTGCTGAGACACTCTGGACACTGCCTTTACCGCCCCTGCCGTTCAATCACACAGTTGAAACAAAATGAGACAATCTGGACACCAACTGTAGCTATTTCCACTGTCTTTACTTTCATGAGCACAAAATTAAGCTAAAATGACTAAAGAAAAGCTTTAAAAAAAGTTCAGTGTGAACAGTTTTCCACTTTATTTTTTGACAGTACCTGCGGTTGTTGAGTTTGAATTGAATAGAACAATTCAAATGCTTTTAAGTTAATGTTTTTAATTAACCCTGAATGGGCCTGGACTGGAGGCAATAAAGGGGCTTGTCAGTTTGGGGTTGTATGGCATGGCAAAGTGGACATTCACAAGACTGATTAGCATGTAAATTAGAACGACACTGAAGCACAGTAATTAAAACACTTAACATAATGGCATCAACGTGAAGCACACTAAAACAAACCATTACGAGACGCATTGAAAAAAACAACTGAATTAGCATTGTACAAGCGGCTGTATGTATAATTATAAGAACAAGTTCAGTCTGAAAGAATATGACCAAAAACAGAAGTAAAAAAAATCAAATTAGGGCTTGAAGTTTTCGGGTTTTATTTTTGATCACATGACGTCCTTTAAAAATGTATTTTGAGATGATTCTGTTTTCTAATTAAACTCAGAAAAAGCTGTTAATTACAAAACAATGTCACTTGTTTTTACCTTCCTATCTTGACTGAGCCTGATTCTGTTTTGCTTAATTTTTATTTCACACAGACGTGACAAATTAAGTTAATTGCTCATCGCTGATCCTAATTGCATTTCATTCTTGCAGTCGCCTAGTTTATTGTTGTGCTATTGTTATTTTCACTCGTTTAACAGAGTTGTCCAGACAGATTATCTTTTCAGCATAAAATACCCAGCACAGAATGTACACCGATAGCAAGTCCATCATTTAAAATCCCCTTGGTTTGTAGCAAAGCAAATAATCTTAAACCCAGTCTTAAAATTAGTAGTTTTCTCTTCATTAGGATGCAAAGACAGCTTAACAACTACTAATTAACAATTAAAAGGGAGGTAGAGATTTGGAAAATAAAAACCGAAAAGTTCACACCCTAAATACAATCCTTCTTCTAAAAAGGGGGCCGCGTTTGGAATGCATCTCCCATTTTGAAGAATTAAATTATCCAGCTGTTTTAATTTACAAGTGAATGCGGCAGGCAAGCAGCACACTTAATTAATACACATAAATAATTCCTTGTGTAAGTCAGCGCTTAAGTAGGATTTGTTGTTTATTTGACATTGAAATAAGAAATTAGTCATTAACAAGCTTCTGTTGATTTCTTTTCTAAGCGTGATGTCCCATGGTCAAGTCCTAATTAATGACTTCTGGATCTAGATCCATGTAACGCTCGACTCCCACATAGCTGCGTGCTGCAGTAAACTCCTTAGATTCAGCATTCCCTTTGTGGTGATAATAGCATTTCAATAACACAGGAGTGAAAGTAGAGTGCAACTCTCAATCACGCTAGCCTGGGCTGAGACAAGTGCTCTTCTATAGCCTTTTCTTTTCTTTCAAGGGATAATAGCATCTTTGCAAAATCAATGAACCAATCCAATACTGTCATATACAGCTATGGCCAAACTTTTTGCATCACCTAAAACTTCAGGATTGAGACAATTAAAAAAACTGTAAACATAATTTAGATCTTTTATTTAACATCATGTAATCAAAGAAACTGCAAAATGATATTGCAAAAGTATACTGGAAGCCATAATAGTAGTACATTATTTCATGTTAGATTTTGAAATGTCACATTATTCAATTTGTCAGTTTTTCGTTAAGTATATGGAAAACTACAAAGCGGTATGGAATTAAATATGTTAATGTAAGATTATTAGGCAGGTTTCATTCGACTTTATGAAGCAAAATGTGTTAATTCTATAGGGTGATGCAAAACTTTGGCCACAGCTGTAACTCATGCCAAGAAATTGTGCAGTGTTCGATGTAGTTGTTAGGTAAACATGTGGAAGCAGAGTTCACGAAGTTCAGCTTCACACACATGCAGTTAGGTAAGATATACTGGGATGTCGGTGTGTGTTTCTGATGTGCTAGAGCTGTGTGCTGCTCAGTCTGCTTCAGCAAGGCAGCCATGCACAGTATCAGACGTTACTGCGGCTGGCCGGCTCTTACTTGCAAGCTGCTGAAACTCTGGTCTGTCCGGGGTGGTGTTCTCTGTCATGTCCCGTAAGAAATGCTTGTACCTGAAACAAACCAAGTAATACACAGACACATGAATACCTTGAGCCAAACAAACACTGTGAGAATATGAGAAGGAAAGACGACAAAGACAATGAAGGTTAAATAGAGTAATGCCGAGACGGGAATAAGACTGCCATTGCATAGCTGTCTGTCTGATTGTCTGATCCATTCCTGTTTTTATAAGACACACTTGAGCTTGTTACCTATACACTGGGGTTTTGAAACCTGGAATGGGTGAAATTACTATTATTATTATTATTATTAATTAGTAAATTGCTCACTTAGCAGACGCTTTTATCCAAAGCAACTTACAAGACTAAGGGGTGAACTATGCATCAACAACTGCTGCTGCAGTCACTTACAATGGGACCTCCGTTTTACGTCTCATCTGAAGGACGCTATGCAATAGGAGTCAGTTAACTAAAAGTGTAAGCCAATTACTCAAATTGTGATGCAACTTGGTCAGGACATTCTTTAGCACAAATCATTGAGTGAATCCAAATAGAGGGATATAAGCAGGAACCTGCCTGTCTCTCAATCCAGCCTCCACACTGCATGATCCATTTTGACATCGTGCTGCTCTGCTGTTCTGTGGTATTAATAAAAGCTCTGCTTTGGCATTTCCAGATGTGACTGGGGTTTGTATGGCAATACTAAGTTTTCAGCTCCAATAGCAGCTCTGTTGCATTTAGAGGACTGTTTCCACTTCCGGACACCACAGTACCAAAGAGAAAGCCCTGGAGAGCAACCAGACTAATCCCAGGGTAAAAGCAATGAGATGTGAAGAGGGAAGTGAATGTACATAGACTAGAATAAAGTAGAATTAGGGGGGATAACTGAACATTTTAAAAAGGAGTTGGCCCTAACCAATACTTTAAGTGCAATGCAGAAACCAGGACCAGAGGACAGAGTTGGTTCAGAGATGGACAGAATTTGAACCGATTACAGTACCTACTCATGTTGTTGATACAGAATCACTGGGATCCTCCTAGACCCAACAAGCAGCTACTAGGAACCAGGTGAGCTTCGATGGGCCGAATGGCCTCCTCTCGTTTGTAAATGTTCTTATGTTCCTATTTTAAAAGTGTGACATTCTGAGATCAGGAGCTTCAACAGAGCACTCTGAAGACTGACAGGATTATCGGAACCACTACGAGGAAAACTAGATGTGAGCTCACACGTTAGCTTCATAGAATTGTTTTTTTTTTTATATATAGATACCGTCGCTTTCATTTTCTTGTGGAAAAGTGTTTTGAGAAAAAGTCAGATGCACTGTATCCCCAGAAGAATATAAGTTTAGTTGAAAATGTTAAAACAATCCAACTAGCACACATTTCCTGCAGCCATATTCTGATATAAATACCTGTGACAGAGAGGAGTGTCACCCATCACTCAGCACTGCCACTGAAACTCGCCGAGTACAAACAGCACTCTGCTGCTTTAAACTCCTGTGCTGACAAGCCTTTGTGAACAACTCTGAGTCTGGAAGACGAGCCTTGGAATGGAAATCACTTCATTGTATTTATTTATTTGTGTTTTAACAAGACTTGCAGTATAATACAGGAATATCCTTTTCCAAAAATGAAGATAAACATTTTTTTTTTACTGAAATATAAAATAAATAAAAAAATAAATAAATAAAAATAAATAAAACCGTTCCGTGGGTGTTTCTTGCAAGATGAAGATGTTTTCAGGATTAAAAAAAAAAAAAAAGTATTGTGTATATATATATATATATATATATATATATATATATATATATCTCACACATACAGTGCCTATAGAAAGTCTACACCTCCTTGAACTTTTTTCACATTTTGTTGTGTCAGTGCCTCATGCATTTAAATGAGGATTTTTTTTCCACTTATCTACACACCATACTCCACACTGTTAAGGGGAAAAAAGTTTTTATTGAGAAAAAAAATTATATATTAAAAATACAAAACTGAAAAATCATAATTGGATAAGTCTCCACCCCACTGAGTTAACACTTGGTGGAAGCACCTTTGACAGCAATTACAGCTGTGAGTCTGTTGGGATAGGTCTCTACCAACTTTGCACACCTGAATTTGGCAATATTTGACCATTCTTCTTTACAAAACTGTTCCAAGCTCTGTCAAGTTCCTTGGGGAGCGTTGATGGACAGCAATCTTCAAGCCATGCCACAAATTTTCCATTGGATTTAGGTTGGGGCTCTGACTGGGCCACTCAAGGACATTTACCTTTTTGTTCCTTAGCCACTCCAGTGTAGCTTTGGCTGTGTGCTTTGGGTCGTTGTCATGCTGAAAGGTGAACTTCCGTCCCAGTTTCAGCTTTCTTGCAGAGGGCAGCAGGTTTTCCTCAAGGACTTCTCTGTACTTTGCTCCATTAATTTTCCCTTCTATCCTGACAAGTGCCTCAGTCCCTGCCGATGAGAAACATCCCCATAACATGATGCTGCCACCACCATGCTTCACAGTAGGGATGGTGTTCTTTGGGTGATGTGCTGTGTTGGGTTTGTGCCAAACATAACGCTTTGCATTTAGGACAAAAACTTCCATTTTAGTTTCGTCAGACCACAAAATATTTTGCCACATGGCTACAAAACAGGATTCAAGGTGGGCTTTCTTGAGTAATGGCTTCCTTCTTGCCACCCTACCATACAGGCCAGATTTGTGGAGTGCTTGAGATATTGTTGTCACATGCACACTTTGACCAGTCTTGGCCATAAAAGCCTGTAGCTCTTGCAAAGTTGCCATTGGCATCTTGGTAGCCTCTCTGATCAGTCTCCTTCTTGCTCGGTTATCCAGTTTGGAGGGACGGCCTGATCTAGGCAGGGTCTTGGTGGGGCCATACACCTTCCACTTCTTAATAATCGTCTTGACCGTGCTCCAAGGGATATTCAAGACCTTTGATATTTTTTTTATACCCATCCTGATCTGTGCCTTTCAACAACTTTGTCTCGGAGTTCTTTTGAAAGCGCCTTGGTGCTCATGGTTGAGTCTATGCTTTGAAATGCACTACCCAGCAGAGGGAACCTACAGGAACTGCTGAATTTATCCTGAAATCATGTGAATCACTACAATTTAACACAGGTGGAGGCCACTTAACTTGGTGTGTGATTTTAAAGGCGAATGGTTACACCTGAGCTAATTTAGGATTGTTATTACAAGGTGGGTGGACATCCAACCAAGCTATTTCAGTTTTCATTTTCATTTTTAATTAATTTTCTACAAATTTCTAGAATATTTTTTTCACTTGGAAGTTGTGGGGTAGGATGTGTAGATAAATAAAAAAACAAACAATTTTAATGCATTTTAATTCCAGGCTATAAGCAACAAAAGGTGAACATTTTGAAAGGGGGTGTAGACTTTCTATAGGCACTGTGTATGTATGTGTAATATATATATATATATATATATATATATATATATATATATATATATATATATATATATATATATATATATATTGGTCTTGCTTTAAAATCAATTGCATACGCATATTAGCACAAGCAGCATTATCACTGACCCTCTTTTTAAGGAGTGCTAACCTAAGCTTTCAAATCAATTCATCTTCTTATTAGGGGCCGTTCCTAAATATTTTTAAAAGATTTCTGAAATGGTAGGATGTTTAATTTCAGTCGTACGTATGCATAGGTATTGGGTGAATGCATAATTTTAGAGCTTAATAATAAATGAGGTAACAAATCGCTAAGGGGTTTTGAGAAGGGAATCTGGTCAGTGTTCCATTGTTCTATTACAAGAGGTTGTGGGTGCTGTTGTGCACAGGTAATGATTTTAAACACTGCTGCAACACTGCAGGTGCATAACACTGTTATTCCCATCTCTGCTGTTTTAAACACTGGCGTAATACAGCAGGTTACACACGGTGATTCCTGTCTCTGTTTTAAACACTGGTGGGTATTACAAGGGCATTAAATACTGGTGTTATAAACCAATCTCAGCTTATGACCCTGCCAAGGGCATTACTGCCATTATAAAGAGACCACATCCGTTTTGCAATGGATTTTCGTTTAACGCAAGTTTGTAGATTCAAAAGTACCGTTAGATATTAAATGGCATCGACAGCTCTGGCCAAAAGTTTTATATATATGCAATAAGGCTCGGCTGGGCGTCCGTATACGTTGAATATATGGACGCCTCGGAGCGTTGTGAGGCATGAGACGAAGTCGAGTGCCTTCAACCCCCCGAGAAGTCTGTATATTTAATGTATATGGACGCTCTAAAGGGCTTGTAACAGGGGATATCTGTGCTGACTGTCTGGCGCATGCATGGTTCTGCAGGAAGAGGGCAACAGCCTCGTAAGATCCACCTGTCAGTCATGGCGATGACACGGAGAGGTGGGGAAAAGGGTGTGTTGGCTTTCCCTCTCTCTGAGTGGCTGAGAGGTGGGCCTTGGGGGATTGCTCGGCCTACAGCTTGGTTATGCATTCGGGAGGCCGTGATTGGGAATACACAGAGACGCTGGCTGAGAAAGCCAGTGTAAACGTAGACCAGGCAGGAATGCCAGTGGTTGGAGCGAGCAACCAAAATAGGCAAGCACGGCTGAAGAAGACAGCCAGCCTAGAGAAAGAATATAATATATAAAATAAATTATTACTTTTTTTTCCCTCTGGACACTTATCACTCTTCCTTAAATGCGCTTAACTTGCTCTTATCTGCCCCCTATTTTACTGCATTTAATCCTGTACTTTAGAGTACTGTAATCTGTCACAAGTGTTATTTAATCTGTAGTATTTTGTATTTAATTATATCCTGATGTAACTATCACTGACACTTATCTGCTCCGTTTTTGAATGGTATTTTGTTATACTTGTACTTACTAGAACCAAAGTCATTGTATTTTTATCTTGCTCCTAATTGTATTATTACTTGTATTGTGATTCTTGAAATGTATTTTTGTTTACGACTGTAAGTCGCCCTGGATAAGGGCGTCTGCTAAGAAATAAATAATAATAATCCGAGGGAATGTTTATGAGTAGAAGGGGAACCTTGGCCACCCCAGCTTATAGTGCATAACAGCGTAGGATGGAGACCCGAGCTGACCGGCTTAGCGGCAGTGGGGGCACTGCATAAGCAGCACCTTTATTTTGTAGTTTTATTACTGTGTTTTACTTTCCCTTTTCTTTCGCCTTTTGTTATTTATTATTTCAGAGCACCTGTGAGTACGACAGCATTTAACTGTGTACCAGTATTGGTATTTCTGTGGTCCTGTTTACCGTTGCCGGTATTCAGGCCATGGAGAACAGCGCCCTCTGCGGGCTAAAAGAAAATAGAGAAAACAATAAAACTGGGCACCAGAGCAGTGTTTTCAATTAAACCTTCTGTCTCCCGTGTGTGTCAGTGAATTGCCCACCACCCTTCCACAGGGCTTTACTGCATTTATAATCCAGGTAAAACAGTGGATTTGAAGAAAAAAAGAAGCATAAATCATATTTAAGGCAGAAAATTATTTGTGTTTTTTATTAAATATCCTTACGCCAAATATTGTAGTCCCATGTATAACTTTGAACTACACACTAAGATCAGTAAATTAATTCAATTTAAACATGTAAAAAAGTAAATAATTTTTTTGATAGTGTGCACATTGCCATTGAAAAAATACACCAGGTTGAGACAGCACTAAGTTATTTTTTTAATTCCTGTTAGTGCAGACACACTGAGCAGAACAGACGTCAGGAATAAAAATAAATTTGAATTTCAGTAATTTGTTCAGGATCGGTGTCAGAGATGGGTGGATAATGTGCATAAGTGTCTTTTTGTGTTTTTCTTTAACGTTTACAAACCGCTAAAAAAATTTTTATTTGAAGTGACAAAGTTGGGGTGAGTGAGCATAAAGACAGCGTTTTTCTTAATTTGTCACTCAGTTTCATAGTTACAGCTGTATGATATTGCAAAAGTCTACCGGAAGTAGTACAATATTTGATGTTAGATTTCAAAATGTCACATTTTTCAATTTGTCAGTTTTTCGTCAAGTATGTGGAAAATTACAAAGCAGTATGCAATTTAATATGTTAACGTAACATTATTCAGCAGGTTTTATTCGACTTTATGAAGCAAAATTAGTTCATTCTATAGGATGATTCACAACTTTTGGCCATAGCAGTACAGTATCAACTCAGAACCGGATTGGCTGAGGCGATGAAAGTGAATTGTAATGTAATTCCATTAAACCAGACATTAATGCCATTGTAAGGCTGTGTGGTCCAGTGGTTAAAGAAAAGGGCTTGTAACCAGGAGGTCCCCAGTTCAAATCCCACCTCAGCCACTGACTCATTGTGTGACCCTGAGCAAGTCACTTAACCTCCTTGTGCTCCGTCTTTCGGGTGAGACGTAATTGTAAGTGACTCTGCAGCTGATGCATAGTTCACACACCCTAGTCTCTGTAAGTCGCCTTGGATAAAGGCGTCTGCTAAATAAACAAATAATAATAATAAAGGCAAATCATGCTCCAAAACATGTTCCATTATCAAGCAAATACACGACTGGCATTATCTCTCTGTACTGAATGTCCTGATACTCATTACACAAGAGAAATGAAAGAACTCTAATGAAAGCAAAGATGCGTTTTAATAAAAAAAATTGAACATTTCAATTAGCGATATCAGGGCATATTCAGAATAATGTAAATGGAATCTCTCATTTAGCAGGGCGTTCCTCTCGTTATTGAGAAACCAGAGATGAATAACAAGACAATAATATAAGCAGAATGATATCTGTAGCAATTAAGTTATTATTTATAATGAAGACTGCAGGGTTAAGGGTACAGCAATGCCCTATTTAAATATCCAGCGCTAATTCCTTTTTAATATGCAGATGAAATGCGCTCTTATTGGAAGACATGTTGGGTCATTTAAAGCACTTAAAACTCTTGTCAGTGCCGGGGAAAAAATAATCTGTCCAATTATTTTACTTAATAAAAATGCATTAAACATTGCAAATTCCTAATTAAGAGATAACATGTGCTGCTGAACTCGGCAAAGATCGTTCCAAAATTATCGGTTTAAGAGCTCAAAATATTGAAGCAATGTGAATCTGCTTAGGAAATGCACTGCTTCTCACAAGCGGAAAGGGACCAGACACAAAAACATGCCCTTTACAGTGCACTTGCCTAATCAAAACACAGCGTCATTATTTCACAAACAGGCAACAGCCCCACTAAAAAAAAAACTAAAATAAATAAAATAAACAAACAGGGGGAAAGGAAACTTAGTGGATTACATGCAGGAGAGTGGCCGATGAATACATCTATACAATTGCTACAAAGCAGGCTTGTGCTGAAACAATTTTGCAATCAAACAATTTATCACAGCCCTTGTCTTATCTCTGGGAAGATAGATGGCCTATAGTAGGAGGTAATTAACCCACATCGGTACACAATCTCGCACTGCTGTCTGGAAAATTTACAAATTCGTAAATTAACAGTTTCAACTCCAGGAGGTGATTTACAGTATCAGTACAAGATCTTGTGAGGTTTACAGAGACTCAACCCTCAGAAACTATTGCACCAAATACAGAGGTCTTAATAATATTAAAAAACAGTAAAGCCTGTCTAATCTGACATCGCTTAGGACCCGTCGGACTACAGAGGTACTTCCAAATCTAATACTGTACCAAGAGGTATAAATGGCAAACTGTTGAACACTTTCAAAAACTCCATTAAAGTGAATACAGTAGAACTACTTTCCAGGTATACCTTGTAATGCAAGGAGTGAGTCCATTTTACTTGCTCCACGATGTAAAGTATTTTACTGCACATGTACCGTACCTGAGGGGAATGTGTAGATTTACACAACGTATTGGATTATAGATTTAGAAAAAAATAATCAGTTGGTGCCAGATTTGCACAGTGAGATGTACATTGATTATAGACAGACTTTACAGATAGAGAGAGACTTACAAATCATGCCTGATTCCAGAATAGACAGGTTCCGGATAGTAGACAGGATCGTGCCATTCATTTCAATAGGGATTTGGTCGGGACCCAACAATTATGCCGAATTATAGAAGGGCTGGATTAGATTAGACCGGTTTTACTGTCATTGGATCATCCTTACCCTGATAAACCACAGCACTGGGGAACCACCTGGATTGTATGAACCTCCTATTTTTAGGGGTAATCCTGGGATAGGCAGGGAAAGGGGTTCAGCAGTGCTGTAATCTGCTCCAGTATGCAATTCCCAATAGAAGCTCTCTCAATCTGGGAGGGAGCTGCAATACACAGATATTCTTTTGCTTCCAATGTTTGTTTGTTTTTTGTAGTACTACTAGTAGTTCTGTATTAAAATGTGAGAAATTGCACCGTAATGGAGAGCCATTTCATATTTTTTTTTTTTTGCTTGGCTTTACGCTATGTTAAAAGTTTAAAGCAAATAAGACACTGGAATAGGCAATGATAACAAGTGGTTACTGGAATGTAACAGGGCATGGATTCAGACTGTGGAGATGCTGGGCTGTGTGTTGGGCAGCCGATTGGGAGTGGTTTCTGCCACCCCCCCCAGCCCAAGCCCAAGCCCAAGCCCCTAGCCCTACCCCTACCCAGCCCCCACCCTATTCCTACCTCTACCTCTACCCTAGCCCCTACCCCTGCCCCTACAGCATTGTGGCCTACCCCGAGTAAGCAACACCTGGAGGCACTTGATGCTCACAGCAGGATAATGTCAAGAGACACGCCCTTCCTCCGAGAAGACCTGGCAGCAGTTGGTGCCAGCATATGGCTGCATGCAGCGAGACTTCACTGGGCTGAGATTAATTACTGTCGACTGGTGTCAATGTCAGGCAGCCTGGCCCTCAGGGAACTCTGCTGTTACAGGCTGACAGGCGAGGCTCAGACACAGACACAGACAGAGAGAGAGACTCCTAAAACAGTGCTATTAAGAAGCAAGCTGCTCTAATGCAGCGGATCGAAGGAGTGCAAGTGGCTATTCTGCGAACTGGAAGAGGCACAGCAAGCCCCAGAGCAGACTGCTAGTCTCAGGAGGAAGCAGCCATTGCTTCTGTGGCCATCTGTGTTTTTTTTGTAGCAGTATGCTTGTGATATCTGCACATTCACCATTTTAAATGCTCTCCAGCATACATTTAGAGGTTAAACTAGAAGCGAGGAAGTAGACCAACGTGTAATACAGCGTTAGGTATGCAGGTCTACAAGTATGTATGCATGCATGTATGGGTTTCAAAAAGTCAACAAGCTGATTGATTGATTTTCTTTATCTTCTATTTGTTTGAATGAAGTTGGTTTCTTAAGATACTGTATACCATAATGTTCCTAATAAGTGCCCCAACGCCATACCCAACTGCAGCCTGTTCCCCAATAATCCCACATATAAGTTTACGAAAAAGAGGAGACCATTGACCCATCTAAGCTTGTCCAGTTCCTAGGAACTGATTGATCTAAAAACTTTGTTGAGTGTTAAAGGATCCCAGTGATTCAGTATCACCAGCATGACTAAACATACCTTCTCACTCTTGTCAAAACCAGGTTACAGTATGACTTTTCAACTCGGTTGGCCCATCCAGTTCTACATTACACAGAGAGGGCGAGTGGATGGGACTAGCCAAGTTGAAAGGTCACTGTCACATGATTTCAATCAGGAAGTCTCTCTGGCCCTGAGCAACTTCCCAGACAAGCTCACAAACAGGTAAAACAGATAAATTATAAGAACTCAATATCAACTCAGAACTGATCAAACCACAATGGCAAACAAAATAAAAGGAATGAGAGGCAGGCAGGTGTGTCAGACTAGACTTCCAATCCCATACATGCATGACATGCCCGCCAGGGGGGACCCTTGAAGTGCAGAGCCCACAGCTCCACAACCACAAGGTTCTTTCCAGATCACTCAGCCCCTCATCATCACCCCTCCAGATCACTCAGCCCCCATCATCATCCATCCAGATCACTCAGCCCCCCATCATAACCCCTCCAGATCACTCAGCAGCAGCCATCATCATCCCTCCAGATCACTCAGCCCCCATCATCATCTCTCCAGATCACTCAGCCCCCCATCATCATCCCTCCAGATCACTCAGCCCCCATCATCATCATCCATCCAGATCACAGCCCCCATCATCATCCCTCCAGATAACAGCCCCCCATCATCATCCCTCCAGATCACAGCCCCCCATCATCATCCCTCCAGATCACAGCCTCCCATCATCATCCCTCCAGATCACAGCTCCCATCATCATCCCTCCAGATCACTCAGCAGCAGCCATCATCATCCCTCCAGATCACTCAGCCCCCATCATCATCCCTCCAGATCACAGCCCCCATCATCATCCCTCCAGATCACTCAGCAGCAGCCATCATCATCCCTCCAGATCACTCAGCCACCATCATTATCCCTCCAGATCACTCAGCCCCCATCATCATCCCTCCAGATCACTCAGCCCCCATCATCATCCCTCCAGATCACTCAGCAGCAGCCATCATCATCCCTCCAGATCACTCAGCCCCCATCATCATCCCTCCAGATCACAGCCCCCATCATCATCCCTCCAGATCACTCAGCTCCCATCATCATCCCCCCAGATCACTCAGCAGCAGAAATCATCATCCCTCCAGATCACTCAGCAGCAGCCATCATCATCCCTCCAGATCACTCAGCAGCAGCCATCATCATCCCTCCATCATCACCCCTCCAGGTCACTCAGCCCCCCATCATCCGTCCACATCACAGCTCCCATCATCATCCCTCCAGATCACAGCCCCCCATCATCATCCCTCCAGATCACTCAGCAGCAGCCATCATCATCCCTCCAGATCACTCAGCCCCCATCATCATCCCTCCAGATCACTCAGCCCCCCATCATCATCCCTCCAGATCACTCAGCCCCCAATCATCATCCCTCCAGATCACTCAGCCCCCAATCATCAAGCTTCCACACTCTGTTGGGAACGCATTCACACTGGATCCTTTCACACTTCATGAAGGGCTGCTCTGGTGTTAAAGGAATGCTAACCACAGATTTAAAAATACATTTATCCTCTCTCATTAGTTTAGCAACACCAGAACGAAAGAGAAAAAGAAAAAAAAGAAAGTCCATACACATACAATTAAGCCATTACAATTAAAATGGTAAAAAGGCAAAAAAATAAGGAAATGGAGAATGGAGGAGAAAAGAAGAATGGAGAAAAGGAAAGGAAAAAAACAAAAAATAAAGCACAAAAGCAATAAAGAAAGAAAAAACAAATAAATGAACAAGGGAGACAATAGAACAGACATTCCAACTAAATGGAAAGAAACAAGAACAAAAGAAAGCATGTAAGCAATACAGTGTGAAGAAAGAAGAAAAACAAAAATATATTAAAAGTAATAAAGAAGTGTGTATAATTGAGCCATCCCGAACAGCACAGTAAAATAATGTGATCACACCACTGTGTTCATTAGCAAGCCTGTTCCCAGCACATTCTTCATGCTGTATTAACTCAGGGATCAGGAACACATGCAATTACAGCTAACAAATGATGGTGGTTAACAAAGGATATTTTGACAGTTTCTGGATATATCAAAGCAGGAATCAGTTTCACGCACAATAGCTCTCCCCCTTTCACTTCCTTTCTCTCTACAGCGGGTCACAATTAAGGTTTTCCGCAAAACTACTGAAGATCAATGGAAGCAAATAAACTGATAAGAACTCAAGTGTGAAGAATACTGCCTGTGTCAGTACTAGGCCTCCTAATAATACACTTGCTATTATTACAGCTTGTCAGAACTGAAACTGTATGGATTCTTTATTTAAAAACGTAACAAAAGAAGAAATCCAGCCCCTCTCACCACCTGCAATCAGTTCTATTCAGGACGCTTTACTAACAAGCTATTTAAAGAAGCATGTTTTGATAACTACAGTTTGATATTCGTTAAAAGGGATACTGTTATGCCATGTGCGTTTTCACATCATTTCATCTCTTACCTGTTTAATATCTTATCCTGTGTGCTCCCCATAGTCCTCTATTGCTGCGTCTGCTTAGATCTTTGTTTAACAGGCGCACCAGATTTTCAAGCACAAATGTCCTTTTCAACAAGTTTTTAAGCCTGAATTTCTGATGCAGTTTGGTATTAGAAATGAGCTGTGCAGGTGTAATTCCAGTAGTGCTGCAAGAACTGATTACTCAGATAAGCTCTCCACTGGTGCGGTTCAATGGTGTTGTTTGATCAGGCTAATTTACCATTCTAAGTGAAACAAGTGAAGAAACAGCTGTTTGGGTTTGTGTGGATTGCTGCTTTTCTTAGACTTACTGGTGAATGCGCTGTAGTGGTAGAGGGAGCAGCTCCTCCAATGTCAGCCCCCTGAACTCAGACCGGCTCTCCTGCAGCCTCTTAAAGCGAGCGAAAGCCTTGTTCTTGCTCACCTGCACCTGTTCAGAGGAGACACAAGAACAAGCCGTCTGTGTCCCAATGTGCAGGGGGACCTTCACAAACATACTGTTTAAACAACAACGAAAAAAAAAAAAACTGAAGACAACTAGCAAGTTTTCTTCCCTCACTGCAGCAATTGCCCACAACAGCTCTGCAGGACTAATGGTCAGCGGGCACCCTCCAATCCCACGACCAAGCCAATTGCCTCAACACCCAGAAGCTTGACAGTGGATGTCAGCGAACTACCGGCCCATTGAGGGCAATGGGCAGCCCTGCAGGGGTCTGCCCGAGCCAATCCTGCACCTAGCCAGTAGGGATTGCTGTCGGAGAAACTGACCCTGACGGCTTTGCCAGGCGAGCCAGTCAGAGAACCACCGGCCCCACATTTTTATTGTCAGTGAAGAACAGACCCAAGTTTGCATGGGCTGCCACATTTGGGTAGTTCCCTATTCCTCTCAGGGATGGAACTAAGACTCCAATTGCTTATCAGTTTGATCCATTCCTGGTTTTACTATGAAGTTTAATGAGACACACCTGAGCTTGTTACCTATACACCAGGTCTGATCAAGCTCATATCAAAACCTGGAATGAGTGAAACTGCTATGAAGTAGGAGTCTTATTTCCATCTCTGCTTCTAGACCTTAAAATGTTTAGCTCCCTTGGGAACAATTTCACCCTCTAGGTGAAAGCATGGCTTGCAAACATTAACCGGTGTAGAACCAGATAATGTTTTAAAACTAAAACACTTTTGCTGGAAGATGTGTTTCTTTCAAAACTGCAAAATTGAGACCTATTTTTGTTTTGTTTTGTAAATTGGCTCTTTGGGAAAACTAGCATACATTTCTACAAGAATGAAAATGATTTTTAATTGAAAATAAGCCACCTATCAGAGAGTTCATCTTTCATAATCTGTGTCGAGAGCAGAAAGAACATTTTGTAACATTTTAAAGATTTCTGCTAATTGCGCTTGCTTCCATTATCATGCAAAACAAAGGGGCTGCTGAAGGTTGAAAGGGACAAACCAGCTCCTCTCTGTCACATCGCTGTAATTATGCAGCTCCATGTTCCAACAATTACATTTATGTAGACCCACTGTTAAAATCAATGGGTCTTGTACAGCTAGTCTTTAATCAATGGAATCAGTCAATTTGCCAAGGCCGCATCTTTCGTCTTAATTAAGACAGTGATATCTCAGGCGCTCAGGGAGGTCTTCGAGATAAACAAGGAGAGAGGTTGGCAAATGTCAAAGAGGTGACTCTCTGCTTTTCCTGCAGGCGAACCTCGAAGAAAGTAGACAGACCCCTCAAAGTACGGGGGGTGGGGGTCCAGGTGATCAGCTGCTGAATAGATAGTTTAGCCTTCGTTAGAGAAGAAGCGAGTAGCGGCTCCTGACAGCAACAGCGTTAATGAGCCTCTGCTTCACAGCTCCAGTCATGAAGGTGGTGCCATTGAAGACGTTTTAATTAGAGGTGGTGAAGGGCGTTTAAATCAGCCAGTTAGCCCCCCCACCCCCCTTGGCCGGTCATTGAGCTGTCATAATGGAATGGTAGGTTGAAGGAACGGCCGTTGCCCCCCGCCCCCCCCGCCCGAAGCCAGTACCTGCAGGACTTTGACAGCGTTCTCCATGTTGTCTGCATAGGCTGTGTAGTGATGCAGGTGTGGACAGAACTCTTCGAACCCCGGCCCGAACTTCCCATCCTCCAGGTGAGACAGCAGAGACCTGGGAGAGGACAGGGACACCAGCATAAAAACGGTGTTCGCGCAACAGCAGGGGGCACTCAAGCCTTACTTCGAGTTTCATTAAGTTCAAGCACAGAGGAGGTTAACTGACCCAGGAAGAGCAAGTTTAACAAACTGCCTTAACCCATGAAGTGTCATTGTCATGCTAATCCAGTGGAGAGCTGCACACGATAGTAATATACAGCTATGGCCAAAAGTTTTGCATCCCCTTATAGAATGAACTGCTTCATAAAGTCGAACAATGAAACCTGCCAAATAATGCTGCGTTAACATACTGAATTACATATTGCTTTGTAGTTTTCCATGTACTTAACAAAAAATTAACAAAAATTGAAAGATCTGACATTTTAAAATCTAACATGTAATATTGTACTACTATTATGGCTTCCGGTAGACTTCTGCAATTTTGTAGTTTCTTCGATTGCATGATGTTAAATAATAGATCTACCTAGGTGATTTATTTGGCTTCAAGCTTGTCTGGAGAATCCCAAGTGCCGGGACTGAACAGCCTTCCTCATTCCAATCAAATCATGTGACAGTGTGACCTTTCAGCTATGCCAGCCCTAACGGCTTTCTATATATGAATGTAGAGTAGATGAGGCTGGTTGAAATGTCACATGATTTAAATGGAACGAGGACGGCTGTTCAGTGCAGGCACTTAGGATTCTACTCACTATGGGAGCAGCAGGTCCCCACTGCCAAAAAAACAAACAAACAATTCAAATGACATTTGAAGCTACTGTACTTAGTCTTGAACTACTGACGGTACATTCACAGTTAGCTGAATGGGTGAGAATCTGAAAACACACAGTGTCAGTACTTCTGGGCACAGCTGCACTGGATGGGCTACTTCATGGCTCATATTAGACACAGTTGAAAATTAAGGGCAGAAAGACTAAGGACAGAGTGGTGAGTGGATGAAATGGGCTACCTACTCATGTTGTTGAGGCAGAATGACTTGGATCCTTTAAGACCCAGCTTGACAAAGTTGTGAGATAAATCAGCTACTAGGAACCGAACAAGCACTTTCTTATATGTGGAATTATTAGGGTACAGTCTGCAATTAGGAATTTTATGATATTTCAGCGCCTTAAGGAACCAACTTCATTCAAATAAATAGAAAAACAGAAATCAATTAGCATGTTGACAATAACAAAAAGAAATGGCGATTTCAGTTTTTACTGAGCTTATTATCCAAATGTGAATAACACACACACACACACACACACACACACACACACACACACAGCATGGCTCACCCTAACAATGCTCCCAGGGATGGTACATGTTTAAAGTAAGAGTGTGCCGCAGTGAAGTTGATTTAAATAGATTTTAATTATGTTGAGCGTCAAGGTGGGCTCACTATATAATCAAGAGAGACTAGCATTAGAGTAGAGAGGCTTCTAATGAGGGTAGAGGTCGCCCAGCAGCATTTCAGGGCTTCTTTAAAGAAAACAAAAGAAGAAAAAAAGACTACTGTTCGTTTGGAGGGCAAACTGGCCTGACCATTAGGGACAGGATTAGGATGCAATCTGTCTCTCATTGTTTTTTTCGATTTTTAAAGTCTCCCGCTGTTTCTAGCTACCACTTTAAAATCAGTTTTCTTTTCTCTTGTTAGCAAGAGCAACACTATCACTAGCCCTCTGTTAAAGAAGAGCCCACTTCCTGTGTTACAGGGAATAGTGCCCCACCGGACCCCATAGTCCCCAGTTTGATGGCTTTAGAAATATCAAGCTCGCCAGGTACGGTTCACACATTGGGTATTGAAGGCATCTTTAAGAATAAAAACATTTGTACAAATAGATTTTAAAATTGTCTTTTTAAATAGAGTGAAGGTTCCTGAATCTTCCGAGGACCTCCCCCCCCCCAAAAAAGTTAAAAAGTTCAACTAGTGCATTAAAAATTGCAAATAAGCCATTTATCAAACAAGGTACCTTTAAGACCTTCAAATTAGGCCCTGTAATTTTATTCAATATTTTTGCACTGTGACAAGGATCTGCCTCTGACATCCGGGACATTATTTGATCTATTTTCAAACCGCATTTATTCTCATTAAGAAACCCCCTAGACGGTTTCTCTCAGAATATTTATGTTTCAAATACTTTTGAAACTGTGCTACTTACTTGATGAAGTGACAGCACTTTCAACTTCTTTATTATAGTTTGTTCCAGTGCAGAAACCCAATTATCCCTTTCTGCTATCCCCGTCAATTCGCAAACTCAATAAACACTTCTAATGAAGATGCATGGTATCATCAAATCAATACGTTTCAATCTGAGCTCTTTTTAATTATGAAATGTATATGAAGACATCAATTACTTCATCTCCTCACCCGTTTCAATATACAAAAGCCAGTTCGGTGCATGTGAATAAACATGCTTGTTTGCGTGTGCATGTCTGACAGCAGTATAATATATTTTTAATGTTTTGTGCTTTTTAGATGTTTCGCCTCATTTTCAGAATTTTTCTTTGCTGTCTGATTTCAGGAAATCTGTGAAAAAGCCCTGAATTGAAAGCCATGCTGCGCTTCAGACATATCTTTGAGTATTTAAAAATGATTTATTCCAAGCCAGAAACCTATATGTTCTTGCCTTGTATGTGGCACGATTGCTGTTTGTTTTATAAGTCAAACCCTTTTAAATGCCACTTCAAAAGGGACTCTGCAAAATTGGTGACAATGATCGGGTCCCAAGGGGCTTATCTAGTGAAGCAAGTTTGGAGTCACGCAAATGTGTCTCCAATCCCACTCTCACACCCATATAGTTTGGAGTGCAGGGGGAGTCACGTAATTGTGTCTCCAATCCCACTCTCACACCCATATAGTTTGGAGTGCAGGGGGGGTGCTTCACATGCCTTTAGGCTCCTGAGGGGTTAGGGAGGGAAGCTAGCAATTTTGTTTCAGTGACCCATAGTGGTGAAACAGAGACTTCCCAGGCTTGGCCGTTCCATCCAGCGCTCAGTAAGGCAGCTGATTGGTTTGATAGTGGGATCGGAGGTTGCATGCAGCAAGCAGGCTGCAGTGGTTAGAATGAAATTGGCCATTTCAAATTAGGTTGAAAACTGCGGTAAAGGAATTGATAACAAAAATATGTATAGATAAAATATAATACAACAAA
Organism: Acipenser oxyrinchus oxyrinchus; assembly: GCA_030684275.1. NCBI lineage: Eukaryota > Metazoa > Chordata > Actinopteri > Acipenseriformes > Acipenseridae > Acipenser > Acipenser oxyrinchus. The sequence continues at coordinate 31,049,821 of CM060256.1, forward strand.
CGCACATTTCACTCCCATTGTTAAGCAGCTCAGAGAATTGTTAAAGGTAATGCCCACCCACTCAATAATCTGGGTGGACAGAACAGTGAAACTGTCATCTAATCAGCCCTAGATAGCCTTTTCTGTTTCAAACCAGTTTGATCCCGGTCTGTCACCTGCAGATGGAGACTAACAGTACTGATTTCAACTCAGTCCAAGTGGCAGAAAACGTGTTTTAAGTTTCATACCTTCCAGCGTTACAATGCAATGGGAGTCCTATTTCCACCGCTGATGTGTGCAGCACTGAGTGTAAGGCTCTTTGACCTGGAATATTCTATTTTGTGTAGTTTGTTTAATTCTCTGTTGCTGTTTCTGATTTGATATTCTTTTTTACCAGACTTAACAGTAACAGTGTCATTCCAGCGCACTCTGGAGCTGTGAGTTAGTAAACAGAAAATCAGTTACAGCGGGGGCTGATACGATTGCATCGCACTTTAAAAACAACCACCTCGCTTCTGAAATCCAGCTTTTAGGAGTCTTTTCAGAAGGAGCCCCCGCTGTTTTAAGAAGGATATTTTTGCTGGAATAGTTAGTAAGACCAGCATATTACACAGGTAAGAAATAAGAGTAAAAAAAGATGTTTTTAAAGAAATGGAAAATGCAAAATTCAAGTGATATAAACAAAATGGTGAGCTAGTCAAATGGAAGTTGTAGTATTAAGCAAATAATTCAACAAACAATGCAGTTTGCAAAAAAAAAAAAAAACTTTCAATATGCAGATTTGCTTCATTTCTTTAAAAAGCTGCTTCAGTTTCACCATGCAGTCTGAGCCTCTACACAGATCCTGTTTACCTAAGGCTGAGACAGACGAACTGAACTCCTTTTGAGTTAATCTCGGTTTCATTAATATGTAACTCGCCAATTAATGTTTTTTTCTTTCCCCAGCCCCCCAAAGAATAAATACCCTATAAATAATTGAGTGGATACTTACTGGTTTACTGCATGAATAGATTTAATTGAGCTGAAGATGGCGGCTCTTATATCCTGCCTCAGGGTACCCTTGGCTTTCAAAATTTCAACAAAGTACTAAAAAAAAAAAAAAAAAAAGGAAGAAATGTGAAATTCATCTCCGTACGTCTGTGTAAAGCTCGTGTTTCACTGAAGCTGTCGTCTGCGGAGGGACCACACACACTGAACTGAAACCAACGAGGAACATATCTCAATTATTCTGACCCATTTCAAAAGCGGGGATGCAAACTGAATGTAGGAAAGCTAGCATGGTGCTAACCAAGCTTTTCCATTTCCATTCCTGCTGCTAGGAAGGATGCAGCAATTTTTTGCTGTATATTTAGCATGTACAGAATTCAAGTTTTAATGTTAATACAAAAAAGAGGTGCACAAGGAATTGAGCGGTTGTTCAAATGGTTTCTTAAAATACATTTGAGAGTGACTCAAGTATCACGAGGAGGAATCTGACAAATTGGACAACCAGATCCAACCTGCCAGTACATTTTAAACTCTGTTCCGTGCACCTCATTGCACAACTAAGAAAGATAGCATCATTTTATTTGTAGGTCACATATGTCCCTTGTACCTTAAATGGATTACAGTCTAGAAAACTTCAGACAGTATTTAAAATCAATCAAAAGACTCTAAAGTAAAATTATTTAAATATCGAGTTAAGCCTTTGTGACTAGGATCCAGTAAACCCTAATATCCTTCACAGATTTGCCCTTCTGGCTTCAGCATTCAATATTGGCAGCTTTCAACAGACGCTGTATTGGCACCTGGTGCAATGCAGTCGCTGGCCTGTTCGCTACAGTTCAATACGAGGCAGCTTGTGATGGCTGCTCGATATCTGAGACAGGCTTTATCCTGATCAGCGCTTCTGCAGATCAGCACTGAAGGTCCTTTCAACTTCTGATGAGGGATATCAAAGTCCCTGCATGTAGAGTCGCTGCAAACTTCTGGATAGTCGTAAAGTTATTAGCAGTACGTTTGCATGTATAAGGGCCAGTGTCTGGTATGTTACATTTTGGGACAATCATTGTGCTTTTGAATTGCAGGTTTAGATTTTTTTTTTTTTGATAGTCAGTGCCTGGGGGCGTTATTACCGAGCTTTGTAAAATGGCAAAAATAGAGGGAGCAATCTCATTGGCTAGCAAGTGTTCCAACCTGTGCAGATATGTCACCACAGCATCACAGCTTCAAACTTTCAGAGCCAGGTTGCCTGATTCACTGGACAATTCACTTTGTGAGGTGTGGGGTAGAGTGGGGGGAGTGACATTTGATAAGCCCAATAACACAATGGTGTTCAAATATAGACCAAAATCCTTGCTCACAAAGCTTTAAGAATATTTTTTTAAGTCAGATTTTAAGCACAAAACCACAATAGAGAATAATGCTTTTAAATATTATGTAAACTGGATCTCTAAGTGATTTGTAAATGTGTAAATGCAGTATGTATCCTGAAGTGTAACAGGTACTACATGTTAATCCTGTTGGTCTTTGTGAATGGAGTTGTGTAGGGTAGTCACACAAACAGATTATTCAAATTGAGCTCTCCCCAGAAATCAGGTGCTGACAATCAGGTGAGGTGGGGCTGATTCACCATTCAGAGTGAAGAAACAGCTGCTTGGGTATGTGTGGATTGCTGTTCTCTGCAGGGCACTAGAAAATCACAACAAACCCAATCAGCTGTTTCCTCACTAGCTTCACTCTGAATGGTAGCCCGATGGACAGCAGTGCCCCTCACCTGATTTCTGTTGAGCGCTAACAATGTTATAATGCTATACTGCGTCTGTGCAGCTCTAGTGCAGGTCCTCACCGTAGTGACCAGCTCCAGCTGCTCATTGTACCTCTGCTCCGTCTCCACCAGCTCCCGGCCCGCGCGCCTTCGCTTCCTCTCCCAGCATGCTCGCTGCTCCTCCAGGGCGCCCCGCCCACCGGGCTGTTTCAGGTGGACGCTCATTGGCGTTGGGGTGGAGAGCTGCTCACTCATGCTGACCGCTGCACAGCAAGACCGGGGCACAAGGATGGGACAGTCAGCACCCTCATGAGAAAGGGGGGAGCCACGCTGCAGAGAGCTGCTCTAATTCCATTTCGTTTGCTCAATGCTCAGGGCTCTACTCAGAAATCGTGTTTTTTTTTAAAATTTTTTTAAATGTAGTCAATGGTTTTTACCCCGGTTTTCTCCCCAATTTGGAATGCCCAATTATTATTTTTATCCCGGTTCACCGCTGCAACCCTCCCGGCGACTCAGGAAACGGAGGCTGAAGCACGCGTCCTCCGAAACGTGCTCCTGCCAATCCGTCTGCAGATCCACAGCGAAGCCATCAGACCTATAGTGCCGGAGGACAACACAGATCTGAATGGCTCCACTGCAGACCCGCAGGCACCCTATCAGCCACAGGGGTCACTGTTATGCGGTGAACCATGGATTGCACTGCCGACCTAATCCCTCCCTACCTGGGTGGCGCTCAGCCAATTGTGCGCCGCCCCCTAGGAACCCCTGGTCTCGAACCTGCGATCTCCAGGCTATAGAGCGCATCCTGCACTCCACGCGGATCGGCTTTCCTGGATGAGCCATTCAGGAGCCCCCCACAAATCGTGTTTCATTTCGGATAAAATAAAACTCCAGGGATGGAAATAAGACTCCGATTGCATAGCAGATTTACCCATTCCAGGTTCAAAAACCAAGAACAGATCAAACTGCTATTTCATGGGAGTAGTATTTACATCGCTGAACTCCTTCAATGGGGGTCCCCAATGTAAATGCAGGGTGAGTCATGCAAGGTTTGAATTGATTTGACTCTATGGCGTAACGGTTCAAGCACTCCCCATGTGAGCTGGAATGGCTCTTCAGTTGTCAGTAGAGTAACCACCCTCTGCCCCCAACCCAACCCAACCCAACCCAACCCAACTCCCCCTTATTTCTGGCCTCTTGATAAGTTAAAAAATAGCCACTTTCGTTTGTACCGCAGCACTTAAAAAGTGAGGTAGTCATTCTGGGTATAAAACGTCTCTTGATACGTGCAAGTGGCTCCCTAAACAACCAAAAACGACACGTCAGTGCAATGCGTTTCTCCGAGCTACGGGTGCCACTTATTTATTTATTTTTGTATTTATCTTTTCTTTGCTTATATATATATATATATATATATATATATATATATATATATATATATATATATATATATATATTATTATTTTTTTTACAGTAACTATGGCTAGTTATTGGAGCGACTGGAAAAATATCTACTTTATCCAAACTAACCCCGCATTTTCTTTGGTAACTTGTTCATCTAAAATGCATCTTATTATAATCAAGTAAAATACAATCCTCGGAGCACATTTTGAAGCAAAGCTACACACTGATGAATTCGCGCGTTGAGGTTTAGTTCAAAACCACTTCTAGGTAAAGATCGTCAGGCATTCATGTACATGTAGACAGGTGCGTGATAAGATATGCAAACACAATCATTTTATAGAACAATTACAAAAGTTAAATATGTGCATTGAAAAGCGTACAGGAAGCTCCTTTTTTAAATTTTATTTTAGCTATATTTAAATCACAGCGCAACCAACGAAGTTACTGAAGACTAGTTCATGAGGTTCTGCACAAAACAGCAAAACAATGGAAAGTTTACAGATGGCGAGAACTTCACTAGATTAAGTTGTTTTCATACCCTGACATTATAAAAATCAATCAGTATTTTAATATATTTGTGTAACTGTGTCCTTGCTTTTAATTTGCCGTACTAGGCAGATGCAAGAGTAAAGGCATCCCAATGCCTGGAGTGTGTGTCTTGGGACTACATTTTAATGTGAGCATCAATCACTTCAAGTGCACAGAAAGGTCACTAAAGCTGTCAATTTCAATCAACCGAGTAATTAAATACATCACCAAATATAGATTTTGTGTAAGAATGTCACTTGTTCTTCAGACATTTACCGTCAGGATGAATCGCACGTCCGGGTCTTCGCAGCTATATTATCCAAAGAGAAAAAGGTTAAAAATGAAAGCTAATGTATTTTACTATACCGAGAAGTTTGGGGCACCTTAATCTAACCTTTTACACTTAGAATGCCTTGATGCGCAGTATTCACTGTCAGCAGCAACTGTAGAGCTGCATTGTGATATTGGCTCACTTTATGAGACTGTTTATAATAGTGCTTGAACAAATATTCCCATTTGCACAGCAATTTGACCCATTCCTGGGTTTACTGTGAGTTTAATAGAACACACCTAAGCTTGTAACCTATACACTGCGGCTAATCAAGCTCACAGTAAAACCTGGAATGGGTGAAACTGCTATGCAATAGGAGTCTTGTTTCCACCCTTGTCTTTACAATAGTTGCACAAATGACCACGTTCGTATTCGTTCATATAACTGGCAGATTTTCAAAGCATTAACTCCAGTCTTTAATTTTAGAAATGAAAACAGCCTAAATACATGAATCCTTGTCAGCCTACATACTGTAGGGGTGGTACAGTAAGTACATGTTGGAATCCCTACTTTATCAAAACTAACCCTGCATTTTCTTTGGTGACTTGTTCATCTATAATGCATCTTATTATAATGAAGTAAAAAAAAAAAAAATCCTCCGAGCGCATTTTGAAGCAAAGCTACACTGATGAAGAATATGCGTGTTGAGGTTTAGTTCAAAGCCACTTCTAGGTAAAGATCATCAGGCATTCGTGTGCATGTAGACAGGTGCGTGACAAGATATGCAAACACAATCATTTTATAAAACAAAGTTAAATATGTGCACTGAAAAGAGTAGAGGAAGCTCCTTTTTCTTTTATGCCAGCGGTATTTAAATCGCATAGCAACCAAGGAGGTTACTGAAGACTAGTTCATGAGGTTGTGTTTTGATAACACATGCCATTGTTCTGTGAATGTACTACACTTCCCTCTCACTCCTCTGCACTCTCTTCTTGTTTCTGTGAGTGATACTCTACAGCACCTTGGCTGTCAGCTAATTCCTGTGTGCAGAACAAGAGTTTGCCAGAAACGAGCGGAAAAACTGAAGTTACAGTACAAGTATGTAACATAACGTCCCTCGCCGCGTCTCAAATACAAAACCAGAGTCATCAGTGTCATGAAGAAGGTGAGCCGTACAAAAGAATGTTCTTTACAAAGTGAATCACAATGACATCTAAAGTGTGACACACTGTACGTACAGAGAACTGGTTCCAATGCAAAAATAATCAGTAAGTGGCTGACTCAGCAGGATGAGAGCAGAGCTGCCACCTGAGGACCAGGACCTCAGGATGGAAGGGGGTTTGCTAAAAGTTGAAAGCCACTTTAGAAATCCTGTATTCATCATACAGGAAACATAATAGTACTATAGTATTGACAACCCATTCATATTGTGCGTCTATTGCAGTAACATTGTATCCTGATGTATCTAACAGGCAATTAGTGCCCCGGGAAGGCATATTTAATTCCTGGGAAACCTTCTTCACAACCAGGACAACCCAGGAGGGAAAACTGGCGACCCTAGATGAGAGTTACCCACGAGGCCCCTATTGTGACCTGCTAAAAGCCGGCTGTTGAAATATGAAAAATAAATATGCTTTACAACCCAAATGTATTTTTGTTGAAATGTATTTTGGTTTACGACTGTAAGTTGCCCTGGATAAGGGCGTCTGCTAAGAAATAAATAATAATAATAATAATAATAATAATAATAATAATAATAATAATAATAATAGTATAAACACGTCCCCACTACAGACCTTGTCGGTGGGTTCAGTTTTGATGTAGCTCTAGAATTATAGAAGTTTGAGAAGTCGGAAATTCAAATCAAGTGCAGATTATTGTTTAGTCATTACTTATATGTACAATTCCACTATAACAACAATATTACCTAAACGGCTGTACTCATAACACGATGAAAGCATCCGCAGGAACCTGTGTCTACTTGGCAAATTTCTTTTAATTTGATCTCTTTTAAATCGTTACAGACAACGTATTTCATTTCAATATAACTGGGTGGCCATGTTTTTTTTATTCTTCTACAAATGTAAATTTAAAAAAAAATAAAACACTACCAATGGGATATTTGTATAAAAATTGAGTTTATCGAATTATATCTAAATGCAAATCGCAAATGCGTAAAGGATGCACGGAGCATGTGAAGATCAAGACACTTATCATGTTCACCATGTAGAGCAATGGTTGGCAAATGGCGGATGCCTCCTGGCATGCCTGTATCAACGGCTGAGCGATAGCTGAACTTCATTTTACCGCAAAGGGGCTGTCATGGGGGATTCCCCGTATGACCCTCATATATTTCTTGTGAGTAAGCAGAAAATTAAGTGTTTTGCAATATCGATTCCAAAGTACAGTACTTGCTTATTGTGAGGATACATTTATGCCTCGCTATGGTACTGGAATCCTCATATGATAGACAGGAGCATGAGAATAACATAAAACACAATTCAAAAGTAACATACTTTTTTTTTTTAATGCTTCACCGCGTTATGACAAATTCAATGAGTAATGGCACTTTCCTACATAGACAGGAATGCAGAATAACATCAAACAAAATTAAAGTAGCATACATTATTTTAAAATGCTTCATTGCGTTATGATAAATTGAATGAAAAAAACTGCACTTTCATTCTGCGATCAGCTTTCGAACACCAGGTGTGACAGACGTGACGGCGATACGCAGGCAGTCCAAAGATTCTTGTGTCAGCCTGTTCCGTGCATCTGTTTTTAATTCTGCATTCATTGTGGAATAAGATGCTTCACATGTGTAAGTAGATCCAAACATGGAGAGCACAAACAGAGCCAGCGATAGTTGTCTGGACATACATAGGCGGACCAGAATGATTCCAGATTTGCTTTGTTAATGAATTCAGTTTTCAGCAACGACGATGCCTGTAAATATACTACTAGTTCTAGTTGCTGCTTCTTCGATTGCGGGAAGCACTTGCTTTGGATGGGATGAGAAATCACCGTAAGGGTTGATTGAAAACGGATCACGGACAAAAAAGGATTACGTACAGTCATTTTAAGTGACGTTTCACTTAAAGCATATCGGAATGTTAAACTAAACTAATTTGTCTCTTAATAGATACAATACAGATGCTATATTATTTTTACTAATATTTATTTGGAGGTTACTATCACAATTGTTACTTCTTTTTTTCCTTTTTGGTTCATTTTCAACCATCTTGACCAGCTTTTTTAGTGCCATACTGCGACACATTCTTTGGGGGGGGGGGGATTGCAAGTGGCCCGCTCTGCGGCTGCCTGTGGGTCATTTGGCCCGGCGTCAATTTTAATTGCCGATCACTGATGTAGAGTGTGACAGACAGAACTCTCTCTCTCTCTCGCTGTCTCTCTCATGCAGCAGTGAGGCTGGGCTGCTCGCTGGCACACAGTAGAACAGTAATTAACCCAGCACTGTCCCTTAATTAGTGTCTCCTCTAATGCGGCAGTGAGGCTGGGCTGCTTGCTGGCACTCAGTAGAACAGCAATTAACCCAGCACTGTCCCCTGGGAGCACTACATCAGCAACTTGCCAAAACACTGTAAACAAGCACGGCTGGATCAATGAGCAGCCAGCCAGGCTGGCCTAACACTGCCTTTTGTGCACACACGTACATACAAACAGACAGACAGACAGACACACAGAGACACAAAAGCAACAATCATATTAAAAGAGACATATTGAGTTCCTTAAAAAACTGCTTAGCAAGTAAAAAAAAACGGCATTCGTTTGTTTTGCAGCGGCCCCCTTCACTTCAGTGTTTTGTCCTTTGTCCTCTTGCTCCTGCTGCAGTGCTTTGCATGCAGTGCTATACCGGAACAGTATGTTTGTTTTAAATGTTGCTAATGGTTTCAAAAGAACAGGTGCACTTCAATCGGGCTCGTTTTCTATGCCTGTCCCCAGGTATAGCTGAGCTGGGCAGTCTGGGTGAGCTGGCCCGTGTCAGACAGCACAGTTTCATATCTCATACTCAATGGGACCAAACTGTGTGGAAGTACGTCGGTGAAAGGCGTGTGCTAGAGATAAACTGTTTTGAACAATGGTGTTGAAAACAAACCCGACAAAGTTGTTGCTTCGTGGGACGCAGAAAAAATTCCAGCTCGCCTCAACATTTGGACGGAAAACCACATTCAAGAGCAGCTGTCAGGCACAGTTTTAAAAGCGTTTGAAAAAATCCTGGAAACTCTGCAGCAGTAGGGGATCGATCACACTTCTATTCAGTGTTGAGATAAAATTGAAAAATGAATGCAATATTAAAAGATAATAACACAACATGACCTTTTACTGCCGTACAACTACTTCCTGGTCACCTACACCTGACAAAATTGCCCTGGAACACAGACAGCCATACCTACACCTCACCCTCAGTCCAGCTCAGCTATACCTGGGGACAGGCAGTGGAAAAGAGGCATTACTGTACTACTTTTTATTGGAGCAGATAACTTCAGAATGCATTTTCATACCTGCATATTATATTTGCAAATCACTCTGAATGGTAGCTGCGTACCACATATATTACAATAATGTGTATTTACATTGCCAAAGCACCGTTACAGAAATTCAGGAAGCACAGCATTGGAGTTCCGGTGATTGCAAAAAGAACCACTGAGAATGACTGCGAATATCATACAAAGGTAAAGGAGCAGTAAAAAAAAATACAAATAAATCATAACTTGAAACTTCTCACTCTTTAATTGCACAGATGTATCTTACCCAGGGGTGTGCTACAAAGCGAAGTCCTGTTCCATAAATCAAGATACAGCACCTATGAAGAATGCACATGCCTTGCACTAGCCAGTTGAACCAGTATTTACTGGGAAATCTGACACATTTACAAGGTTTGTGTTACTGTACGTGTGTAATGTGCATTATAGTCTGAATTGCACTGTACTGTACACTAGAAATCTGAGCAGCAGGCTCACACTGTAGAAACACCTGCAAGTGAGAGGAGGATATGGGATATTCATTTCTAACTCTGAATTTCACCAGCACATGAACATGGACTGAATCAACACCCAGCTCCTGAGCCAGACCTGCCCCCATTCTAGAAATGTCAATTAGTTTACATCACTCTTAAATGTGTGTCGTACCAGTATAGCACTCACAAAAGACCCAACGCATCAGAGGCAGCAGAGGTGAATAACAGAGGGATCAGAGATTGTGTTAAACAAAACAGGACGGCTAATGTAATCAAACATGCATTTTACATGCAGGCCATACAGCTATGGCCAAAAGTGTTGCATCACCTTACAGAATTAACTCATTTTGCTTCATAAAGTCAAATTAAATCTGCTGAATAATGTTACATTAACATATTGAATTACATACCACTTTGTAGTTTTCCCATATACTTAATAAAAAACTTGACATTTAGAAATCTAACATAAAATGCTGTACTACTATTGTGGTTTCCGGTAGACGTTTGCGATATCATTGTTGTTTCTTTGATTAAATGATGATAAATAAAAGATTTAAATTACGCTCATACAGTTTTTTGGTTTTGTTTTGTTTAATTATGTGTCAATCCTACAATTCTAGGTGATGCAAAACGTTTGGCCATAGCCAGGGTGTCCTCGGCTCACCGCACACCAGCGACCCATGTAGTCTGGCCGGGAGCCTGCTGGCTTGCCTGTAAGCTGCCTTGTCCTCTGACGCTGTAGCTCAGAGAGGTGGCTGCATGGGGAGTCTGCAGCGTGAAAAGAAGCGGTCGGCTGACGGCATGCGCTTCAGAGGACAGCGTGTGTTAGTCTTCACCGCTCCCGAGTCAGCGCAGGGGTGGTAGCGGTGAGCTGAGCAAAAATAATAATTGGATATACTAAATTGGGAAAAATAATAAATAATTGGCGACTACTAAAATTAAAAAAAAATAATAAATAAAAATTACTGACAACATTCCTGGAGGTGAGTTCCAAATGAAATTACTAAGAGGTCAGCATTTGCAGATCTCCAAGTATGAGCTGGTTCATAGGGAATAAGTAACTCATGCAGACAGGCAGGGCTATAGAACCATGAATAATCTTGTAAGAGAGGAGTGTTTTGAAATCAGGAATAAGAAAGCAGGCACACTAGTAACATTCATTCATTTAAAAAACAAAGAGTGCTATGAACTGCAATGAACAAGCTACAAAAGGGGTGGTTATGGGCTCAAGCTTATTCTGTATTATTTTCCCGGTTTTGAAAATCGCTGATTGAGCCTCTGAAGTTGTGGCTTCACATGGGATCCACGCCACAGCAAACCGAAGCCCACCCCAACAGCTGGGCCACGCGTCAAGCACAATCACTTCAACAGCCCCCCACAGGAACACACAATACAGCATTCATTAGCAGCAATGTGGCACAGCTGACAGGTGAGTCAGGGAACAGGGCCAGGATTTAATGAGCAGGAGGGTTGTTTGGGGAGACTCTTATGCACAGCTGTGGTACCTGACAGAGCTATAGGAGGAGTCCCCTGGGTGGCACTCTGCTCATTGTTTAAAGCACTGCAGTATCCACTGCTGCAGTAAACACAGTAAGAAGGTGTGCAGGTGCCCGAGTCATGTTAATAGCATTTCTCCTTTAGAATATATCCTGGATTTAGCATTCTGGTGCAGTGGGATCCATTCACAAGGACTGTTAAGTATGTTAATGTTTCAGGTTTTTTTTGCTGTTGTTTAAATTAATAGATTATAAATATAAAATTGTGATTCTGAGTGTAGCTGTGTAAAGTGTGCTGTTATCTGGCTGCTAACAGGGAAATAATGTTTTATTCTTTTATAAAGTGTCAATAAAACTCACCTCACCTGATTTGGTGCCAGCAGGAGTTGTCTGGTCAAAATGTTGCCGACACACAGCGATAAACCAGCAGCCGCTCTTTATAGACCTAAGATCTGGGGCCAAGTAGTAAAGAGAAGGCTGTGGCACTAACCCTCATACAAGTTTACCATAAAAAAGCAAAGTGTAATAAAGCAGAGTGAAAGCACAAGTAAGCACTGTAAAGCCCAGAAGTATTTAACATATTAAAAAACATGCAAACCAGTGTGTTCCAGTGGTTAAAGAAAAGGGCTTGTAACCAGGAGGTCCCCGGTTCAAATCCCACCTCAGCCACTGACTCATTGTGTGACCCTGAGCAAGTCACTTAACCTCCTTGTGCTCCGTCTTTCGGGTGAGACGTAATTGTAAGTGACTCTGCAGCTGATGCATAGTTCACACACCCTAGTCTCTGTAAGTCGCCTTGGATAAAGGCGTCTGCTAAATAAACAAATAATAATAATAATAATAAACCATGGGGAACTAAGGTAAATGCATAACCATGGAAAAAGCATGGGAGAACTGCAGAATGACCATGCACATTTACCATGGAAAACGTTTATAAGGACACTTCTATAAAAGATGCTTTGGCTGGTTAAGCACTACACAGTGTGCTTGGATTTTCTAGCCTCCGGCAACATGATTTCAAAGCTGGGTGTTTGGTGATATGCAATAATTAGCACAATTAGCAGTATTTACATGAGCGATCCAAACCTGATCAGACCCGTTAGAACATTTGGCATGAGATCGCAGTGTGTGTTTTGGCATAGTTATTTGAAAATGAAATTACTTTCCCCATTATGCAGGTGGCCAGAGATGGGCAAAGACTGCAAACACTCTTGGGATAAACCTGACTGATTACACCACTTATACTAGTAGCATCCCTGACATGTACTCTGTGATATATACATGCTGCATCTCCCTCCTGCAGATCTGTTTCAGTCACGAAGGGACAGCGAGACTGGCAATCTCAGTTCCTTTGCCACATTTCTATCTGCGCCGCAGAACTAAATCTCATCTTATTCCAAGCCCTAATGTGTCTCCAATCTGCAACCGGACTTCACACTAAAGTCAAAAATCACCTGCAGCTATCACGTATTTGTATAGTTGCAATTTATACCTGTACAATTATCAATTCACCAACCTCCAATGCTCCAGAGATGGATATAAGACTCCTCTTACGGAGCAGTCTGATCCATTCATGGTTTTACTGCAAGTTTAATAATAAGACACACCTGAGCAGATTCACCCATTCCAGGTTCTAATACTAGCTTGATTAGCCACAGCATATAGGTAACAAGCTCAGGTGTGTATTATTAAACTCATAGTAAAACCAGGAATGGATCAAACCGCTATGCAATGGGAGTCTTATTTCCATCCCTGCCATGGTAAAAAAATGAAACAAGAAGAAAAACAAACTCAACGCCCTTTCTACTGAACTGCAGAAACATAGCTGTCCCAACAAAAGACAAGACATTTAAATAACCCACTGGCTGAGAGACACAGTTAACAAAATGCATCCGCTTTGGTGCTTGGGGAATACAACTGTAATGAACCTCTGTCTAATGCACAACCAACCCCTTTAAGAGCTAATATTTGATATTAAGCTACTTTGCATATCTACACCCAAGCAGGGGATACACTGCAAAGCCTGGTGTCCGGTTGTGGGGAATCACTGAGAAGGACAGCTAGTAGAGGTCCAGTACTCTGTCACACTGCGGAGTACGTACCGTTTTCTTATGTGCAAGTCATGTGGATGTATAATTTCCGGCAGTGAAGACTGCATCCTACATGCAGTTCTTCACACTACTATGTACAAACACAGCCAGACCAGCCCCGTGTTTATAGAAGTCCTGCCCTCGACACAAGCGTGCGCACACGCAGAATAACTACAAAGGCCCACTTTCACTTGGGTTATTGATGCGAGATTGGAAAGTAGGCTCCTTTTGAATCCAAAAGCGTGCTGCACTAATTGAACACTGGCACAGAGTGCAGCTTCAAAGAGGCAGCTGGGGGCGGCTGTTTCAGTGTTAATTATATAAGCCACTTCAGCTTTTTGACTTTGTCTTTATGGAGCTCTCCTTTCCATTTCAAAGACGGTGAACACAAAAGGTACACAGCGAAGACGGGCTGCTTGAGAAGCTGTTATTGCCTCAACCGATAACCTCAAATCTACTCCAATGATACAGAGTGCACGACAGCAAGCTGTATCCATTGCCATGCTGGTAGCGATTTCCCTGTCTGTTTCTTCTCTACATGCACTTCCTTTGTAGTCAGTTTGGCTACAGAGTATGAGATACAAAACCTGACCAGACTGTCGCACTCAGCCGCTTGGGCGAGCCGTGGAAACACCCTATTTTTGTTGCCGCGGGCAGCCGTAGTCGGGGGCGCTAGGCAATAGAAATGGAGATACACGTGAGCTTGTTACCTATACACTAACTAATCAAGCACATATTAACCTGGAATGGGTGAAAGCACTATGCAGTAGGAGTTGTACTTCCATCCTTTAACTGTCTTTGCCCTGCAGTACTGAGATTAAGATCTGCTGTTGCATATGCTCTGAACGGTCACTTACACAGACGTCTTCGTAACGGGGTGCGGTTCCTTGCGGTTTCCATTGTCTGATCACTTGAACCTGCCGAATAAAACCAGAAAACCCATTTTAATGAATGCTTGAGAAACTGAAGCCAAGTCAAATCGAAGGGGTGCCTCTCGTTAGCACAGCAACGCTCTTGAATGTTCTATAGAAGGAGGACAACGGAGCTGTAAGAAAGGTGTTATGCTGACGAGATGCGCAAAATACAGAACTACATTGAATTGAATTTCAAAAGCAAAGCAGATTTATACTTTTGGAATTCATACAAGTTTGTACATTTACTGTATTTGTTACCGGGCCTTTGGTTAGATAACTCCTTTAAAATCTTAGAAGTTTCTAAAGTTGTATGAATGTATTCTGTTACAGGATTTCCTAAAGTTTACCAGTAATATAATGTAAGTCAAGAAGACTAGGCAGTCTTGGAATTCTCCAGATATTTTTGCTGGGTGTGGCATTTGGCTCGACGGTGGTATTCAGTGCTGTCAGGTCACATGTGGAATGGGCAAATCTCTATAGGAACCAACTATGGTCTTTGTCGTGCTCTTGTACAGTAGATAAGACTACTGTTTGCGGCAGTGCCCCAATACAGCAGAAATCTGTATTCAACACTATTATATCATTCCTGGCTGTCTTTAACACCACATTCTGCAATAATTCCCTGTGGTGTTGGGAAACAGATTAAAACGCGTCACATGTCGGGTTACCAGACGTCCCCAGAAAACTGGTATTGTCAGTTTGCAGCCTTCATTTTTTTGTCTCGGTTGGAAACTTTTTTTTTTCAATTTTAAGTATAAAACTGCAGTTGTTTGCTGAGCAAGTTAACAGTACTCATTTATCACGCTGTGTTAGCGACATCAAAAACAAAATAAACTTTCTTGTCGATTACTTGTTTAACAAATTAGACTATGTGTTCAACAATTAATATTCTGTCCTTGACCGTGTCTAGTTTTTTTAAAACGTTATCATGGCAGTGCTGCCAAGTTGGTACCATTTGTGTCTTGATTAAGACATTTTGACAGTCATTTTATAACCTATATATATATATATATATATATATATATATATATATATATATATATATATCATTAAAAGTTTTTTTTTTTTTTTTGGATGTACACAAAAGGTTTAAATAAGTAAAAACCTGCTGCATTGTGTTTACTTTTCTTTGCATACAGCTGAATAAGTGCTTTTGTCCGAAACGTATTCTTGAATCATAAACCTTTTGTGTAAATACATTACCTTTTTCTTTTTGATTTTACTCATTTTGGTGCACAGCAGTTTTCCTTTTTCACATTTAAATATACACAGTTACTAAGTTATTTAACTAGAAGACAGGGGACAGTGACTATACAGCTTATAAACCACTCATGCTTTTTATTTTATGCATTTCAGTTTTAAAAACCTGTGTGCCTATACTAAAAAAAACAAAACAGCGACAGTCTGTGTGATAAGGGGAAACACGACTGCACGACACGACTGAAGACACAACGTTACAACAGAGCGTGCGTTTTATATCTACCTTCTACAAAGCTTAGCTTTACCAAACATTATTATTAGCAGTATTATTATTA
Organism: Acipenser oxyrinchus oxyrinchus; assembly: GCA_030684275.1. Taxonomy (NCBI): domain Eukaryota; kingdom Metazoa; phylum Chordata; class Actinopteri; order Acipenseriformes; family Acipenseridae; genus Acipenser; species Acipenser oxyrinchus. Next base: position 31,065,762 of record CM060256.1, read on the forward strand.
TTATTATTACTGTATCATACAAAATGTATTCATTATTTGTACTCAATTGAAGCAAACTGACCTTGTTTTCTTCTGGTATCGTAAATTAAATCCAGGCGCTTTTTTTTTCAGTCCATGCGCTTCCGGGATGGTAGTGTGCTCTGATTGGTTCTATTCGAATTCCCGGGGGATGAAAAGTTCCTAGCGTGAACAAATGATCCGTCTAGAACAGACCTGTCCTGCAAACAACAATAGTTATTGAGATTTGCTTTAATTTTTGGAGAGTCGCGGGGTTTTTTTTTGTTTTGTTTTTTTTTGTAATAGGTGACGTGACCAACAGTTAAAAATGGTTGTAGGAGTGATTTTGGTGATTGATTGACTGGTGTCAATGTAGATGCACGTCATTAGAAAAAAATATGTAATTTGTATAAACACCCCCACCCCTCCCTCTGAAATGGGTTGGGCTTGTTTTGAAAGGCAGTGCCGGCCTGCAGTTATACACACTCTGGGGTTAGAAGAATTGGGCAAATATTTGCTAAATAAAAGCCGTTGCATGACTGGCGTCCCTCTTTTTTGAGAGGCCGTTAAATTCAAAATGTGTACTTGAATGGATAAAACACGTACCGTGTAAATACTGTACAATATATAGCGGAAATAGTGTAACATACAAACTATAAGTTAAACTTACAATTATGTTTAGGGTCTATTTCTGACCTGACACTGGCTTCACTTTTTTAGGGTCTTTAAAAAATAAAAAAAAACTGAAAATGTGCACAGTAGTTTTGATGTGCTTTTTCAATAGTTACACTCCTTATATCTCCTACGCAGGACGTTATATCTCCTAAGACTTTATATCGCCTACGTAGGACATACATTTTTTTAAAAAAAAATTGTGACTAGGACGCTTCCGCACGTTTCTGATTTTGGTGAATTTACACAGGTTTAACCTCTCAAGCTCTGTGTGATCAATATGTCACAATGTGGTCCCTCTGTATGGGCTATGTGCACATTTGTAATTCTAACACAACTTGGAAATATTATACCACAAAAAAACAAAACAAAACAAACAAAAACAACCTCCCACTGTTGCAAGTACTGTATTAGAATATGCCTTGACAGGTTTCAAGGGAGATGAAGCATGTATTGCTACAGCTGAACTCCCCTTTGGGGAATGTAAACGGGCTGGACTGTCAACGAGGCCTGTTTTCTGATAAAGTGCAGCTCAGGGAGGCTGTGAAAGGATGTGCTAAGCAGGCTGGAAGGAGCTGTCTATTTGCCTGTCAGATTACATGGTGAACATTGAGTGGAGTCCCAGAGGTCCTGCAGCTCACAGTGCGGCGCTTTGCAGGTGATGTGTTCATTCTAACCTCAGACCCTCCCTGTTAATAGACTGAGACCACACTGAACACAAGCAGTTACCGCTGACCTTCTCTTAACTAGAGAATCAACATAAACCTTCTGAAAAAAATGAATGAATGCTCATTACAAGAGGCATACACCACTGTACTAATACTGTGTGGAGGATTTTTGACCCAGTAGCTTTGCAGCATGACATCCATAAAAACAAAACTAAAAATACATTTGTTTCCAGGTAAATATTAGTATTTCAATACACGACAATAAAGAATGGATAATGTGTGAATTGTCACCAAGATGCCCAAATCAAATACTGAATAATACACAAATACTGTTTTAATCTCCCTGTTTTCTTTTACTTCATTATCATGTGAACAAGCGAAGAATCAATCCTGAAAATTAGATTTCAATCCCAGTTTTTTTACCTGGTTAAATACAGAATTCTAATCACAGTTCTACTAAAAGTTTCCCACAGTAAAAGCACAGTGGAATAAAGTGACCTAGGAGTTTATGTTGACTCAGACATGTCTTCATCTAGACAATGTGGGGAAGCTATAAAAAAAGGCCAACGATGCTCGGATATATTGTGAAAAGTGCTGAATTTAAATCAAGGGAAGTAATGTTAAAACTTTACAATGCATTAGTAAGACCTCATCTAGAATACTGTGTTTAGTTCTGGCCACCTCATTACAAAAAGGATATTGCTGCTCTAGAAAGAGTGCAAAGAAGAGCGGCCAGAATTATCCCAGGGTTAAAAGGCATGTCGTATGCAGACAGGCTCAAAGAATTGAATCTGTTCAGTCTTGAACAAAGAAGTCTACGCGGTGATCTGATTCAAACGTTCAAAATCCTAAAAGGTATAGACATTGTCGACCCAGGGGACTTTTTTGACCTGAAAAAAGAAACAAGGACCAGGGGTCACAAATGGAGATTAGATAAAGGGGCATTCAGAACAGAAAATAGGCACTTTTTTACACAGAGAATTGTGAGGGTCTGGAACCAACTCCCCAGTAATGTTGTTGAAGCTGACACCATGGGATCCTTCAAGAAGCTGCTTGATGAGATTCTGGGATCAATAAGCTACTAACAACCAAACGAGCAAGATGGTCCGAATGGCCTCCTCTCGTTTGTAAACTTTCTTATGTTGTTATGTTATTATAAGGTAAGCATGGTGTAGCATATACATCTAAAGCAGAGAGGTAGGGTAAAGCATATTAAAAAACAAAGCATGCTAAACTAACCCTTATAAAAGTTTCCCAAAGTAAAAGCATAGCAAAGTTTAACAACGCACGGTGAAAGGATGCTAAAGCAGATGTAAGCATTGTTGTGAAGCACAGAGAGGTATGGTGAAGCATGTTGAGAAACATGGCAAACAAGGGTAACCTATGGTAAATGCGTTGTATAACCTTGGAAAAAGCATAGGGGGAAACTGCAAAAGGACTTATCTACCAGGGTAAACTTTTAAAAGCTTGTCTTAAAAAATCCAGTATGATATGGAATTACGCTCATCAAAATTACTTTACATTTAAATAACATTACAAAGACAGACAGCTATTTTTGCAAAAAAAGGTCTCTCTTTAAACTGACTAAAGGGTCTTATTAATGGGATCGTTGTCTTTCTCTTTTGTAATAATGTAGACAGATAGGCAGATAGACAGATAGATAGATAGCTCTTAAACAGTATTTGGCTCATTGAGATCCACAATATGGATCTATTGAAGTTTCCCATATAAGATTTGAAAATCTCCAGTGACAGTCTGTTACAATCTGTTAACTGCAGTCATTTTAAACATGCAACATGTTTAATGAGCAGAAAACTACTGAAGCCACTAGGATCTGAATGAACAGCAGTTGCTACTATGTTTGCAAACAAAACTTATTTCTTTCATCTGTGGTATTTTTTGTCAGACTCAGTAAGAAGCCCTGGTTATCGGTATGACCCTCAGCAACTTGCTGAAGTGATCTGACAACTGCTCCACACATCTGACAGGCTGTGCTGTACATTGCAGTACCCGGGATCTCCACTAGGGGCACAGATGTCCAGCTGTTCACAGCGGCCTCTGTGGGCTCCCTGGAGTGCAGTTCAGTGTAGCTGCTGTGCATTAACACCCCAGACCACACAAGTGACACGCAAATTGATATTAAAACCCGCAGACAGACGGGCAGTCAAGGTACAACAGGCAAAATAAAGCGTACATGTAAGATCAGTGTTTGGGTGATGTAAAAAAATTAAACTTGTCATTATTAACATATGATTGTAGGTGCACTCCATTCACTGATGGGTTCTTAATTCAAGTTGCAAATTAACTTCGGCGATCAACTGCAGCCACTCTATGAGATCCGGGTCACGGCACCAACAGGGCAGAGGTTGGGCGTGAACCGGCGACCCTACACACCACAAGTGAGCATCTTAACCACTATGCAAAAGAGCCGGGCTCGTCTGCATTCGTGGTTATACAGCTTTTAACCACTTCTCATCCCACCGACACAGGAATCAGTAATATGTGGTCCAGTGGTTAAGGAAAAAGAGCTTGATACCAGGAGGTCCCCAGTTCTAATCCGTGCTCAGCCACTGCCTAACTGTGTGTGACCCTGAGCAAGTCACTTAACCTCCTTGTGCTCCGTCCTTCGGATGAGCCGTAAAACCGAGGTCCCTTTGTAAGTGACTGTTGATGTTTAGTTCACCCCCTAGTCTCTGTCAGTTGCTTTGGATAAAAGTTTCTGCTAAATGACCAATTCATATTAATAATAATAATAATAATAATAATAATAATAATAATAATAATAATAATGGTAGTACAACACTGCCCATTACTCAAGCTTGTATCTGATACCTACAGTACTGATTCCATACACACTGGTGTTGCAACAGACTCCCAGAGATTAAAACCTCCTCCCTCTTCTCCTTGCTGATTATTTAGTATGCTGAAGAATGACTGTGATTTCAAATGCAGCGATGGTTGTGTTCACGATTGCGACAATGCCAATGTAGTTCCTTGTAGAAACTTTAGTGGAACCAGCAACAGTACAATGGCTTTGATTGAAAAACTGCAACTCAGTTTTTTTTATGAAATACGTTTTCTTTCCTTCCCACGAAGATATCTCCGAATTAAAATAATTAAACTAAAATTGGTGTGTGGACAAGAACACTTTATTAGTGTATGAGTTTTCCGAACATTCTGCAGTAATTGATGTGCAGAATGCAAATGCCTGTGAACCCAAGTGGGGCGAGATAAAAGCATTCAATCAGACGCACTGTCACTCTGCTCTTGATATTTGGCAGTTGTCGGCCTGTTTCAAAACAGGGAGCTCATTAATGAAGAATGACCGTTTGTTCTATAAAAGAGAGTAGCAAGTGACACGGCAGTGAAGAGGGGCCATTAAAACAAACTGCATGTAAATATTGATGGTTTTTATAGATAATTAAAACTCTCGAGACCACAATTACTAAAAGGAGCATCTGACAAGGGATATGCGTGTCAACGAGGTGTGCTTTTGTATTGACAATCCATGTCCATGGAAAGCTCTTTCCAGTGGATCTGTCAGTCATTGCTCTTACTGTCCATATGCATTTATTGACTTTGTGTATGAAGACATCCTCCCTCCATACGAGACTCTAGAGCCCACTTTAAAGGGATGATAATCAAGACTTTCAAAAGAGGGTTCTCGCTAATGAGATGAAATAATTCCTTTGATCTCCTGGTTGCGTGCTTTCATTCGCTGTGTACGGGGGGGGGGTTGTAGTTTTGAAAGAACCACATGTTACAGCAAACAGGTGGTTTCATAAAAGCAATGAGATCTGGTACCACACTGCAGAGGTAAAGAAAAAATGCTTTCTTCACACTTACCTGAACACGTTACTTGAAGAGTTTCTAATTGCTATGCATTTACGTGGTAATTACTTAGTAAATACATGTGTACTTAAACATTAATACAATGTTATTATGCATAGTTGCAATATACTTAATGTGTAAAAGAAGAGAGGGGGGAAGGGGGTGCAGGAATCAAAGCAGGCACTTGCAGGTGCATTTGAGAAGCATCAAGCTCCTCCATGAACACACACCAGCCACCGTGTCCGATGCTTCTTCCAGAGATTGGTAAGTGAGATCATTGCTTAATGTCTGTTAATAACTAGTGGCCTCATTATTGTGTCTAATGATAATGATTAAGCTGTGAAGGTGTCACTTTTGATTCTCGGGATTAATAAATGGAACCTTGTTAAATTCTGCTTAAACTGAGATTTCACTCAGCCTCCTAATTGGCTGGTTTCTCTCGATCTGTCTCTTTCAACGGGAGCCAAGCCATCAGACTGAAGGAGTTATTTATTAGAGGAAGCAGCCCTGTGATGAAAAGGGCCCATTACCAGGAGTCCTGGGGGCCACACCCCTCTACCATGTCAAACAGGGAACTTCGGTTCAATAGTGAAATAGATAAGCACGTTAATTAGGGGTAACAAGTGTGCGTTAATGTTTAATAATGTGATCTCGCTGGAGGGCAGCAATGACAAACAGCGCTGTGACTTACAGTTTTTCTCGATCGCTTAAACACATTTCCTGAAACAATATCCTATGTTACCAAAACAGTTAACACACGAATCAAAACGGTCCTGTGGTTTGCAAAACTTCAAATATCCTTTGTAAAATGCAATAATGCTTTCAAATCTCAAAATACATGTCTCAAAATCAATTATTCACATCAAAATAATACATTTGTCATCAAATGAAAAGCTCACATTATCAACCATTTCACAAAGGTGCAATAAATTCAAAATATAAACATCAAAATGTTTAATCCTTTTTATTAATGTTTTCCTCATACCATTTCTGCCTGTTTACTCTTCTTCCTTTATTGGAAATTGTATAATGTGACCATACATGTTACCTATAAGTGTATATCTTTTTTTAGTAGACTTAGCCCCAGATGACCCAGACATCACTGAAAACTTGTACATCATAGTTTGCTATAATTACAACAGAAAACAAACTTTCTTTTAACAAAAAAGGGATTTTACAGGTCTTCAACATCCAGCCTCTGATTTCTGTCAGGCCACATGTTCTCATCAACATCACAGAGAATGTTTTCTCTGGCCATACATCTCGTAAAAAAACACCTTGCATGCCAGAGCCACCCTTGACATGCATCTGTAGTGATCTCTTGACATGCCTCCTCCATGACCTGGAGAAGTGTTGTCTCATGGGGATTACAGTCATACACTTTCCAACACCAGGCAGAAAAAAACTCCTCTATGGGGTTCAGGAAGGGAGAGTAGGGTGGGAGGAACACCACTGAGAAGCGTGCATGAGCTTCAAACGACCCTCGGACAAGCGCAGAGTGGTGGAAGCTGACATTGTCCCATACAATGACAAAGTTTGTCAGCTCTGGCCCTTTCAGCACTCTCTCTTCTGGGGGGGATAAGACTTTCATACATTGAATCTAGGAACACCAGCAGGAGTGCTGTGTTATATGGGCCTATGGTGGCATTATGGGAGATTACACCATTTCTATAAATGGCACACATGGTTATATTTCCTCCACGCTGACCTGAACTATGGCACGATGACCAATGAGATTTCGTCCACGTCTCCTTTTTTTGGTCACATTGAAACCATCCTCATCCATAAATACATATTCTTGTGGAACAACACTGGCATCAAGCTCCAGTATTCTCTGAAAAAAAAGAGTATCACAGATTATACAATATCAAGATTACAGTGCACTCCATATTGTTAGTCTAACCATTACAGTATATATATACTGTATATATATATATATAT